>JANRMT010062797.1:15430343-15440800 GCA_026402145.1 Polypterus bichir lapradei | reverse complement strand
ATATATATATATATATATATATAACTTTTAATGTAGGTAGATCATTTTGGTCATTTTAAAAGTAGCTCGCAAGCCAAAAAAGTGTGGGCACCCCTGCTGTAAAGGCTCAGCTCTTTTAATCTTTCCTCATAACTCATCCCCTGTAGCCCTGGAATCAGCCTAGTTGCTCTTCTCTGGACCTTTTCTTGTGCTGCTATGTCCTTTTTGTATCCTGGAGACTAAAACTACACTCAGGACTCCAGATGAGGCCTCACCAGTGTGTTATAAAGACTTGAGCAGAACCTCCTGTGACTTGTACTCCACATGTCAAGGCGCTATATAACCTGACATTCTGTTAGCCTTCTTAATGGCTTCTGAACACTGTCGGGAAGTCGATAGCTTAGAGTCCACTATGACTCCTAAATCCTTCTCCTAAGGTGTACTCTCGATTTTCCGACCGCCTATTGTGTATTCAAATCTAACATTTTTACTTCCTTCCATTTACTGACATTAAATTTCATCTGCCACAAATCTGCCCAAGCCTGTCTGCTGTCTAAGTCCTTCTGTGAAGATATAACGGATTCCAAATTATCTGCTAATCCACCTATCTTGGTATCATCTGCTTGTACATACATTGGACAGATATTAAGGTTAGGCAGGTGTTTGGGGAAAGGTATGGTTTGGAAAAGGACCCCTCCACATAAACAAGGCTCACCACCCCGAGCTGCACAGAGTGGCCTTCACTTAATAGTTTTTACTTATAACAAAACTAAGCATGATGGGTTCTTTTTTAGCCTTCTTAATTTTTAGATTAACTACAAACTTGTTTCAAGGTCAAAGTTCTCTCTGTCATCCAGTTTCAGAATAATTCAAAACAATAAAAGAGGAACAAGGAATAATTTTGAAATAGTACTAGATCTTGTTACAATTGATTTAAAAGCATAATCAAAAAGCCTAAAAGAAAGAACAAAGTCTTGAAATGCTCATCTTGGTTTGTTGTTGGCTCCTGTTTTAGTTTATTCTAACAGGTTTCAGTATGAATGTGATTCTCATATCTTTGGTCATTCGGGTAGTAAATACACACTGTAATGTTATTTTTGGTGTTCTGGTAATAAATGGCTGAAGATGTCCTCGCTTATGAAATAAAACAAACTAAAAACATCTAACAGCTTTGTTGCAAGATTATTAGAGCCATTACCTCCTTTAATGTATAGACGATGGTTAGCAGATCGTGCTTTAATATTTTCCGCTATATGCGCTTCTTCAATGGTGGTGCTGTTATTTTTGTAACAATTTATGTTTTAAAGCTGCATTGCTGTTTTGTCAGATCCATAGATTTCCTTTTCAAATCAGCTCAGACCAAGATTCACAGCTCACCTCACACTTCTAGAAGAATTTTGTTCACAAGCTGGACTTTTTTCTCATCTTAAAGTTCTCACTCAAATATCAACGGGGAACCTGAAGAGATTAGACAGGAGTCCCCCGTGGACTGTGATGTGTGCTGATGACATTGTGATCTGTAGCGAGAGTAGGGAGCAGGTTGAGGAGACCCTGGAGAGGTGGAGATCTGCTCTAGAAAGGAGAGGAATGAAGGTCAGTAGGACCACCAAGACAGAACACATGTGTGTAAATGAGAGGGAGGTCAGTGGAATGGTGAGGATGGAGGGAGTAGAGTTGGCGAAGGTGGATGAGTTTAAATACTTGGGATCAACAGTACAGAGTAATGGGGATTGTGGAAGAGAGATGAAGAAGAGAGTGAAGGCAGAGTGGAGTGGGTGAAGAAGAGTGTCAGGAGTGATTTGTCACAGACGGGTATCAGTGAAAGGGAAGGTCTACAGGGCAGTAGTGAGACCAGCTATGTTATATGGGCTAGAGATGGTGGCACTGACCAGAAAGCAGGAGACAGAGCTGGAGGTGGCAAAGTTAAAGATGCTAAGATTTGCACTGGATGTGACGAGAATGGACAGCATTAGAAATGAGGACATTAGAGGGTCAGCTCAAATTGGACGGTTGGGAGACAAAGTCAGAGAGGCCAGATGGCGTTGGTTTGGACATGTGCAGAGGAGAGATGCTGGGCATATTGGGAGAAGGATGCTAAGGATTGAGCTGCCAGGGAAGAGGAAAAGAGGAAGGCCTAAGAGAAGGGTTATGGATGTGGTGAGAGAAGACATGCAGGTGATGGGTGTGACAGAGCAAGATGGAGAGGACAGGAAGATATGGAAGAAGATGATCCACTGTGGTGACCCCTAATGGGAGCAGTCAAAAAAAGAAGAAGAATAAATTATTAGAAATGGATTTACCATGTCACGTTGCTTCCTTTCAAGGTGATCGTTCTGAATTCCTGCTTCTTACTTAATTCTCCTGTAATATTTTACATCATTTCTTCACAAATATTATTTCATTTTTATAGTTCTGTCAAAATTAAATATGAATTGCTCTTCAGTTGAGATTACTTGTCTAAATACTCTGGCCATTCCTTTAAAGATGGAAGTTGGAGCAATCTGCAAACATTTTGCCGATAAGAACTGAAAAGATTTTTCCTACTTAAAAAATTAATCATCTGGTATTGTTTGTCCATTCAATCATTTTTTAAATTTGCCTATCCATTCACAACCCTACTTAATCAAATTATCCATCCATCCATCCATTATCCAACCTGCTATATCCTGATCACAGGGTCATGGGGGTCTGCTGGAGCCAACACAGGGCACAAGGCAGGAAACAAAGCCCGGGCAGGGTGCCAGGCCACCGCAGTAATCAAATTATAAATCTGAATTAAAATAAATCTGTAAAGTCTTCATAAACTTTTAATATGAAAAAAAAATCACCTAACCATGATCAATGATAAAACTGCCTGCAGTCATGTGCAACTAAAGCTGTGATATCTTTGCTATGCATCACAAATTCAAAAGATTCTCTTAAGCAGACATCTGAAAACAAAATACGGTTACAAAATGTAGAAAAAGAATGAATAATATTTCTGGCATTTATTTCACCAGAGCTGCTTGTCACAACAGCACTCATTTTAAAGAATGGGTGCTTGCCAGATGTGAACTTTATAAAGAATCTAGTTTTAGCAGATGTTCAGATCAAGATACCATTCTTATGTTTAAATCACAGTCTCTGCCTGATATTGGGAGATAAACACAGTTTCAAACAATACAAATACTGGCTTAACTCATCCGCTTCAGGCAAAGAAAATCAAAACACGTTTCTAGGTCAAGCGTGAAAATGTCTGTACATGTTTTGTGAGTCACAGTTCAGTAAGTAAAAAGGATGCCACTGTGGGTCAGACCCATTTATTGGTTTTAACATTCTTCAGGTAACGTCAGGAGAAGCCCAGTAAGCTGTCACAAAGGGTGGCTGGTTACTAGGAAGGGTACATTTGGACATGGTGGGAAGGCCAGTCTGAAGGCAAAATAAAGGCCTAAGTGGAAGACATTCAAATCGGAACATTTCACCTACTCTGAAAGAAAAATGAGGGACCCATTCCCCACAACATGTTGATAATCCAGTGACTGTAATACCCTGCTGACTCACGACTGCACAGCCACGCACAACACCGACCACATCATCAAGTTTGCGGATGATACGACGGTGCTGGGACTGATAAGCAGTGTGAACGCTAGAGGCGCTGTTGCCCTGTTGAACCCACCAAACAAACGTCCCAGACACACTTGTAAAAACACCAAGAAGATTCTTTACTAATAATTCTTCAATAAAGTGCACAAAGCACCGCACACTCCAAAATTCTCAATAATAAATCAATACAATAATCAATAATAAACAATAACCAATCCTCCACTCTCAGCAGCTCCGTCACACTTCCTCCCAACTCGGCTCAATCTGCTGGGTTTCCCAAAGTCCTTTTAAAGTCCATGACCCGGGAGTATTTCTTCTCCGGGTCAAACGCCTTTTTCAAGTATCCCGGAAGTGCTGCGGGTTTCCATCCTTGTGACTCCAAAGTACTTCCGGGTTAGCGTCACGGTAATAGTCCCCTGGTTCTTGGTGAGCGCACCCAACAGGGCTGAAGAGATGGACTCCATGTCCCATACTGCCCTGCGGGAATCCGAGGAACCATTTCCATCCAGGGGAGCTGTCATCTAGCGTCCCGTGGGATGTAGTGCTCCGAAAAGGCTTGTTTCTTCAGTTGAGGGATGTCCCGGCTGGGCTGAAACTCCGGCCGTCCATCACAGCAGGGATGATGAAACAGCATACATGAGATGAGGTGGAACGGCTGTGAAGACAACATGTTGACAAGACAGAAGAGATAATTGTGGACTTCAGAAAATCACATCCTGCCCACATCCCACTCAGCATCAACAATTTAGATGTGGAGACTGTTAGGAGTAACAAGTTCCTCGGTGTGCACATAACTGAGGATCTTATGTGGACACATAACACCTCATCACTAATCAAGAAAGCCCAGCAGAGACTACACTTCTTGAGGCGGCTGAAGCGAGCAAGTCTTCCCCCTTCCATCCTCACCATGTTCTACAGAGGCACCATTGAGAGTGTTCTGACCAGCTGCATCACTGTCTGGTATGGCAACTGCAACATATCCGACCGCAAGTGCCCGCAAAGGATAGAGAAGACAGCAGAGAACATTATTGGGGTGCCTCTCCTTTCACTACAGGACATATTTTACAAACGCAGAGTCCGCAAGGCCTGCAGCAGTGTGCAGGACCCCTTACACCCCTCACATGGACTTTTCACAATTCTGCCATCCAAGAGAAGATACTGCAGCATCAAAGCCAGATCTGCCAGGAGAGTTTTTACCCCCAAGCTATCAGACTCCTTAACACCATGCTGCCCCCTGGCATCTTCCACACGGCCTCAGCCACCTCTAAAAACAGAACTTTTACACATGCAAGCCACTGTCCTGTAAAGACGAGTGTTCATGGAAAAAAGAACTGAAAATCTCATACTGACCTTTAAGGATTTTGACACTCTTGATATCCTTCTGCTGTGAAACATTCTGACCTGTCATTGTTTACACATCTTAAGCAACTATTATCATACACTTGTAATTTCTGTTGTATCTATATCTATTATTTATTTATTATATTACATATTTATTGACTATATTTATGTATCCAAATTGCATAATACCATACATTGCATCAATGTTCATATTGCTTACTACACATCAATATTTCTGCTACTTGTTTGTCTTGTTTTTGCACAATGTCTTGTCTTGTTTGTGTTTCAATTTTAATTTTAAATTTTAATTTTAATTCTATTTTTAATTTAATTTTAGTTTTTTATTTGCGCTTCATGTTGTTATACTGTGGACCCTGAGCTTTGCAATTTGGTTGAGATGACAATAAAGTTCACTTTGACTTTGACATCATAGAGGCCAGTCTGATTACTCGAGGGCTGGCAGCCATAATGGGACGTGGGACAATACTACATGGCTTTAAAAAATCCGTAACAATGAGACTGAAGAAGAGGCTAATCGACATCGGTAATCAGTGGTCAAACGTGCCAGAATTGCAAAGACAGAACAAAACGCCATCCAGCGATGACAGAGAGATGCTGATCGCGTGAGAATAGCTAGAACGCTCTCAGTCAAGTGTATTCATTGCATGTTATCATGCAGTGTGCCTTTACTGGTCAAAACATTTTTGCCCAAAATGGCTTAAGTGTGGAACATTCACAAAGCATCTGATTTTGCAAAGCAGGTACATGATGAAATTGCTCAAAAAAGAGATCTTGCCCTGAGTATGTTTTAGATAATTGGAGGCCCTTAACCTGCAATTGCTCCGTCCTGGGTATGATGTTAATCTGCATCCAGCCCTGCATGTAGGCCCTCCAACCTGCAGGGAAAAACTTGGGGGTGTGGTGGCAGAACTGGCACTCCAGCCACCATAAAAACCCTTACACTGTTCCACTCCATCTGAACAAGTGTGGTGCTGAGGTGTCACCCGTTGCATGGCTGCATTCGGGTCCTAATCTGGGATCCGGAGTTGGTTTGTCGTGTGGTGGGTGTGGCAATGCACCGTATCAGCGCCTGCTCCTAACCTCATCCTCATCATCATCAATGATAATCCCAGAAACAGAAACCTTAGTGAGTATGTCTGATTACTTCAGAGGTAGAAAGAGCCAGCAATAGGTGCGACTAAAGAACCAGGAAAAAGAAGGACAGAGAGGGGGAGAGAGAGAGAGAGGGAGAGGGAGAGGCTTAATTAAGCCATTGAAGAACTGTGAAAGATGAAGATCCGTAACATTCTTCCTTTAACTGAACAGAGTGTATGGTTCACCAAATCTTTAATAATCATCTACACATGTCTAACATGAAGTGGTTCAAGCATTCTGTTCTGTTGCAGATGGCATGCTAGGACACTCCGACTAGGCCAAGGTTCCTACTGTACATCCAATTGGCAAAATGGAAAGAACAGCCAGACCAGGGCACACACCCATTCTAGCTGTGCCAAGCACAATACAAGGACCAAACCTGGAAGAAATACTGACCCATCACAGGGCCCAGTCACTCGTACTTGGATAGTTTGGAGGTGAAAATGAGCTTAACATGCACACCTTATTGATACGAGTGCAAGCCCAACAACCAGGAGAAAACAAACCAAGACACATGTAGAATATGCAAACTCTATACACTGAAAATAAGACCTACTCCGAAAATAAGCCCTAGCATGATTTTCAGGCTGCCCTGTAATATAAGCCAGTCAATCATTCAGTCATCGTCCAACCTGCTATATCCCAACACAGGGTCACGGGGTGTAATATAAGCCCTATCCCAAAAATAAGCCCTAGTCAAGATCGTCAGCTGAAAAGTAAGGCACCTAAGGGCAGGTTTATACTTCACGCGACGCAACGCATGTGCCCTAAACATCCATTAAACTCCGAGGACACCATGCCACAATATCTCTGAAAAAGATGTTTAATGATTACAGTACATCCATCAATCCGGGGATGCGCCCATTCCAGCAAACACTGGCACAAGACAGAAACAAAATTCCTGGATGGGGCATTAGCTCATCGCAAGGTGAACACAAGCACACACATACACTGGCGTCATTTTAGCGTCACCAAATCCCCAAACCTTCATGTCTTTGGAAGGAAAACTGAGCCCACTGTGGTAACCCACCAGGAAAAACATGTGAACTCCAGGCAGGGAACACCAGCAACGTGACTCCCTGGGAGACAGCAGTGCTACACTCTGCCACCGTGCCACCCCATATGTGTAACTATTAACAGTATTCATTATTTAAACAAAGTTAACGATTTATCTGTAAACGTAACATACATATTTGAATGCATTTCATCATGAAGGTGATATCAAGTATAAATCTAAGGATTCTAACTGTGCAGAGAGCTGGAATATCATAAATGTGATGTGTTCTGTGTGATGATCTATTGCTGCTTGCCGCTGCTGTCAGAAGCAGGTAGCGATTAACAGCTGGGATGATGTTTACGACGATCTGCTTTAATGATAAAGTAAACTACAAGGTTAAAGTGGACATTTTGAGTTTAAAGCCGGAATTTCCACTTTAATTACAAAATAGACATTTTCATTATGCCCTTGTTTTTTTTCTCTGTGACTCAAATACGCATCAGAACATTCGGCGGGGTTTTTGGGGCAAAAAAAAAAAAAAAAAAGATGGCACAGAAGATGGTATGTGAGACTTTTAAAACGTATCGTGTTATTACTTTGGGGAATATGCAATGCTTGAATGTAAAGGTAACATGAATACATTTGGGGTGGCGCGGTGGCGCAGTGGGTAGCGCTCCTGCCTTGCAGTAAGAAAACCTGGGTTCACTTCCTGGGTCCTCCCTGCAAGGAGTTTGCATGTGTCTGCGTGGGTTTCCTCCTCCAGTCCAAAGACATGCAGGTTTGGTGCATTGGCGATTCTAAATTGTGCTTGGTGTGTGCCCTGCCTGAGGTTTATTTCCTGCCTTGCACCGTGTGTTGGCTGGGATTGGCTGCAGCAGACCCCCGTGACCCTGTAGTTGGGATAAAATGGATGGATGAATACATTTGTATGTCGGCATTTTGCTTCACCACATCAAAACATTCATCAAACATCCTAAAATCCTAAAAGGATCCTCAAAGCGGCTGGGGTAGCAAGAAATTCAGGCTGGAATTGAGGGTTTGAATGTGGAGAGTTATGACGATATTCCAGAAGAAGATGACATGGCTGTATTTGGATAAATGTATATTGTTGTACATGAATAAATAGAAGATATCACCTGCAAATAAGCCCTAGTGCATCTTTTTGGAGTAAAAATTAATATAAGATCCGGCCTTATTTTCGGGGAAACACGGTAGACAGCAGTGACTTGGCAACTGAACCCCAAAATTAAGAGTTATGCTAATCAATGCAGTTCTGTGCTGCTACTCCACACATATAGCATCAGATCAAATTAAAAATGGTCAGTTTGAACCTCAGCTGTCCCATAAAATGGACATGGCTAAACCTCATTTAAATGGGGTTATTTTACTCCTAATTCTATAATGTCTGCAAACCCCGTCCCAATGTTTACAAGGTAACTTATTTTTTTCACACTGTGCTTAGACTATGAAAGTATACAAGTAGTCCAGGTTTCCATTTCCATACAGTGAGTGATTGAGAGGCACTCCTTAACTGAGCTGGCTATTGTCAAGCTGTCACACTGTCATTAGTATAAAATGAGGGTATACGATGACAAGTTACACCCTTTCAATATAATGGTTGGTACTTTCCATTCAGCACGGAGACAGTCTGGCCGACAGTCTTTAAAGATTAGGGCGTGTATGCTGCACATTATGGGAAAGTCAGTGTATAGGTTATGGTATTAAAAGCAATGCATGAAATTGCCTCAGTTTTGCAAAACATGTACTGATCTGTAATGGCGTGCTCATGCAGATTTACCCTCAGTAATTATAGATAGATATATCAGAGGTACGGTTTCAGGCATTAACGATATAAAATACCATGCAGACACACAGACCAGAGTGTTGTTTACCGAGAGACATTTGAAATGATTTGCCTCAAGCTGTATCTTATTGTAACGTCTCAGTGCTCCAAGAATCCGGTGACTTGCAAAACCATTGCATGTGACTGCTGCTATGGCTGTTCAAGCTGTTTGTCAGAATGAAGGGGAAATTCCATGATGTTTTCTTTGTGAAACGTGCTTGAAAGCAGCCTCACTCAGTGCTTCAAGTCAGAACTATATGAAGGCGTTATTAATCTATATCACATATTGTCAGTCAGTCAGTCATTCTTCAACCCGCTATATCCTAACACAGGGTCACGGGGGTCTGCTGAAGCCAATCCCAGCCAGCACAGGGTGCAAGGCAGGAACAAAGCCCAGGCAGGGTGCACACACACACACATACACACACACCAGGCACAATTTAGGATCGCCAATGCAGCTAACCTGCATGTCTTTGGGCTGTGAGAGGAAATCCACGCAGACAGGTACCTGGGAAGCAAACCCAGGTTTCCTAACTGCTAGGCAGCGGTGCTACCCACTGCACCACCGTGATGCCCATCACATATTGTGCTTTTCATGATAAGCACAATGAGCAACCCCTAGGCATCTCTATCACCTGAAATAAAGCTATAATTTATCAAAAATATTCTTTTTTATTTAATCAAAACACAAAGAAGGGATCGTTAAAGGAGCATCTACTTAACAAATAGAGAATAAAATCCTGAAACCCTACTGGACTTAATCACAGAGGGTTCTTTTTCCTTACCAGTAACATAGGGAAGTCACTATATCCATCCATTCATTATCCAACACACTATATCCTAACTACAGGGTCATGGGGGTCTGCTGGAGCCAATCTCAGGGCATAAGGCAGGAAACAAACCCCAGGCAGGGCACCAGCCCACCGCAGGGCACACACACACACACACACCAGGGACAATTTAGGATCACCAGTACACCTAACCTGCATGTCTTTGGACTGTGGGAGGAAACCCTCGCAGACACGCAGGGAGAACATGCAAACTCCACGCAGGGAGGACACGAGAAGCGAACCCCCATCTCCTAACTGCGAGGCAGCAGCGCTACCAACTGCACCACCGTGCCGCCCAGTCACTATATTGTTTTAATAATAAAGTGATGCAGCATTCTGGACTTTGTTGTTCAACTTGTACAACAGAAGACTTATAAGAGTAGGGATTAGTAGTTATTCACCTTTTGAACACTATGTGTGTCATCTGATAGCATGAATTAAGCTAATACTAACATGACAGTGAGAACTCGTAAAAAGATCTCATGCCATTGCTATGACCCAGTAGCACATAAACCTGCCGCCACTGGGATTTTCTACTACATTTGCCCCAAATGAGTGTGATGCTAAAGTTTCTCTTTATCAATATTTCTGATTAGATAGATAGATAGATAGATAGATAGATAGATAGATAGATAGATAGATAGATAGATAGATAGATAGATAGATATGAAAGGCACTATATAATAGATAGATAGATAGATAGATAGATAGATAGATAGATAGATAGATA
>JANRMT010062797.1:15384175-15430333 GCA_026402145.1 Polypterus bichir lapradei | reverse complement strand
ATAGATAGATAGATAGATAGATAGATAGATAGATAGATAGATAGATACTTTATTAATCCCAAGGGGAAATTCACATGATTAGTGATGCTGAGAAGGAAAACACAGTCCAACTATGACATAGACCATCTGAGTCTTTAAGTTTTCAACAAGCTGAGCACTTTAAAATTTCTAAGCCTTAAAATCTAAGAACCTGAGACAATAAAACATAATTATAAAGATGATCATTGTGTCCATATTATGCGGCAGCCTTTTTAATGAAGCTCTTTCTCTTTCCATTTTTTTTAAATTAATGTTATTAATTAATAATATTAAGACTTGGCCTCTAACTTGTTACTTGTTACTATGTGTTACTATAATTTTTGAATGGATTTTTTACATTGAGTTGAAGATACACTGCTGTCATCGCTGACTCAAGCTTTGGCCCATCTCGTCTGCCTTTTCGGATGAGCTGAGAACTTGAATGATGTCACAGAGAGAGCAATCTGAGCGTAGCGGATTTAAGGGGATCCTTATGTCTACAGCGTCTGAGTTCGTAAGAACGTCTGAGGAATGTAAACTGGGATATATTAGATATTGGCGTATTGAGCTGGTGGTACTGCGATCACTGCCGCTATTTCACACCTTATTAGAGGAGCAGCTCGCCCATTGATAAAAAGGGTAAAGTAAAAGTAAGGTGGAAAAGATTCCAAATTTGGCCAATCTCCATATAACGAGAATCATTTTTTGTGTTGAAAGGACTGTCACATTTCATGCAAATTAAGAGTTTAGGTACGGTGGCATTTTTGTTACTGCGGTGGACTGGCTTACTTTCTATTTCCAACGCTTTTTAATGCTGGATGGGTTTCATCTGATATGATCAGACAGAGTGGAAAAAGCAGGAGAGGATCTGGAGACTTCCCTCCATCCATTATCCAACCCACTATATCCTAACTACAGGGTCACGGGGATCTGTTGGCGCCAATCCCAGCCAACGCAGGGTGCAAGGCAAGAAACAAACCCCAGGCGGGGCGCCAGCCCACCACAGGGCACACACACTAGAGACAATTTAGGATCTCCAATGCACCTGACCTGCATGTCTTTGGGAGGAAACCCAGGCAGACACGGGCAGAACATGCAAACTCCACGCAGGGAGGACCTGGGAAGCGAACCCGGGTCTCCTAACTGCGAGGCAGCAGTGCTTCCCGCTGTGCAACCGTGCCCCTCTGGAGACTTGTATGAATTAGAAATATAAGAAGCAAACATATTACAATTAAACCAGATACGTGTGATGCAGACGTTGAAATGCACTCTGAATTCATCCAATTGCCAACATCCTATTGATGTTGTGGTATATGGCCGGCAGTTTATCCCGGCCAATACCCCGAAGCCGCCAGATGGAGCCCTCCCTGCAACATGGAGGTGCCCCGAATTCCAGCAGGGCATCATGGACCTTGGAGTTTTACTTCACAGCCGTGCTGGATACCGTGGGGGCCACCAGGGGACGCTGCAGGGAGGCTCAGGGATTTGTATTGTCCGTATAGCCCAGAAGTACTTCCCAGTCACGGGGACAGAGGAAATGATGTACTTCCAGGCTGAAGAAAGAAGGAGTTCTCATCTGACCCGGAAGTGATAATGGAATCGTGGACTGAAGGACAGAAACACTTCCGGGTCACAAACTATAAAAGGACTGTGGGAAACCCCAGCGTTGGGCCAAGTTGGGAGGAAGGGTGACTGAGCTGCTGGGAGTGGAGGATTAGTGATTGTATTATTGTGATTGATTTATTGAGCATTGTGGTGGTGGAGGTGCTTTATGCACAATAGTGAAGAAATTAAAATATTTCTTTATTTTACCTGGTGTCTGAGCATTGTGACAGATAGAGGGCGCTATCGTCCTCTTGAACCCTCAGACTATACGCCAGACACCAGGTAAAAGTCCAAATATATGACTTGTTATTAATACACAGTGCACAAAGCACCCTCCTGTCCCCAATACTCATTAAGAATAACACAATTCTCAATAATCAATCCTCCTACTCCCAGACGCGTTGCCACCCTTCCACCCAGCTCAGCTGAACTCTGGGATCTCCCACAGTCCTTTATATAGTCCATGACCCGGACGTGCTTCCGAACCCCTGTCCATGTGACTTCTTAGCACTTCCGGGTCAGATCCAAAAGTCTTCTTTTCATCCCGGAAGTACGTCAGTCTTTTAGTTCATGTGACTATGATGCACTTCCAGGTTGTATGCGAAAGTCTCGCTGCTCCTCCCTGCAACGCCTTCTAGTGGCCCCTGTGGTATCCAGCAGGGCTGTGGATGAAAACCCCAATGTCCATAATTCCCTGCTGACATTCGGGGCACCTCCATGCTGCAGGGAGGGCCCCATCTGGCGGCCTGGGGTTATTGGCCGGGATGACTGGTCCACAGCGTGTTGTCTGAGGGTTCAAGGGACCACAATGTTTTGTTTAAATCTCGTTTACAGAAATGATTCACTCTGATTATCAAGACTCTAATGATGAATCATTCCAAACAAACGTCTAACTCCATTTTCTCTTTGTGGACACAACAAACTGGGCCTGCCGTGTTCAAATGCTATTGCCTTTAAATGTACAGTATATCTAAACAGGTCTGACCATCTTGCCACCCCCTACAAGTCTGTTAATGACAACAGCAGCTCTGCAGTAACCAGGTTAGAAGTTCTTATGTGTGTTGTTATTTTCTCACTCTCTCTCGAGCTTCTGTAAAGTTTTCATTTCCCCTTGTCTATTAAGTTTTGATGTAAAGCTATTTCAGCAAATTGTGTCTGCTATGAAATATCTATGACTAGCAGTGAAATCCAGTGATACTTCACTCCTGGAATACATCCAGCTTGGTTAAATCTGCATTGTCTAACTCAAGGTCTGCTGTAGAACTGAGGAGCTGGATACATCCCAACAAAACAAAGCACAAGGCAGTAGCCAACTCTGGATGAGACAACAGTTATTTGAAGAACACACTCACACACAACCATCCATGCACATTTACAGAAGGTCCATTTAGTGCAGTGAAAGGCAACCTTTTTCGAGTTGCAGCGCACTAAGTCCAAAAATTTTCTTTCGCGGCGCACCTGAGGGACTGCCCATAAATAAAGTCGTGACGACACAATCTATGGACAATCGGCAATAAAAACAGTTAATTTTACAAGTTTGAAAGATATTTCATTAATAAAGGAATCAAAGGATAAATTTAATTAATGTGAACGTTGAGATTGTTTTTCAGCACATATGAGATTGATGCGAGGATCAATTTTTGAAAGACAGACGCACATTTCCTTGTCGATCATTTGAAGTTTCTCGCGTTTCTTAGACTTCATTTCCGTAAGTGTTCCGTTATCTGTTTTTCCAACATAAATTTTTTTTTTAACATTATCTTTTTAATCAACCAAAAGTTCAAAAACACTAGCAATTTTAAATATTTTTCAAAAGTTTTCGCGGCGCCCCTAGAAAATTCCACGGCGCTGTGCACCGGTTGCCCAACAATAATTTAGTGTTTCCAACTATCCGCAATTTGGAGGAAACTAGTATCTGGAGAAATCCCATGAAGACATTTCATGAAATTTCACAAAGAGACTACACTGGGATGCAAATCTAAGACTCTGATAATGAAGCAGTAATTCTAACGCCCATGTCACTGTGCTACCCTAAATAAATTTCAACAGATAAACTTCATAAAAAGTTGGCATTTAGCAAAAATGACATCTGCCTTTCAAAAGTTTTTAGAGCAGAAGACTTGTCACAAAAATAAGGATTGCTTTGTATTGCAGTGAACACTTCAGGAGTCATTAAAGTATACTTTACACTTTGCTTTTATAAAATATTTAGTATCCCAGTTTTGTTCAAAGAAGCAGGGTAGAGGACATAATTGCCTGACAGCTCCAGGAACCCGAGTTCAGTTTTTAGGCAGGAAACTGCATGTGTGGAGTTTGTAAATTCGGTTTATAATTGTTTTTTTTTTTCTCTGGGTACTTCAATTTCTGTACTACATCTGAAAAATATACACTATATGGGCAAAAGTATTGGAACGTCTGACCATTACACCAACAGGCACTTTAATGCCATTGAACTCAAACACGGGCGGCACGGTGGCACAGTGGTAGCGCTGCTGCCTCGCAGTTAGGTGGCCCAGGTTTGCTTCCCGGGTCCACCCTGTGTGGAGTTTTCATGTTCGCCCCGTGTCTGCGTGGGTTTCCTCCCACAGTCCAAAGACATGCAGGTTAGGTGGATTGGCGATTTTAAATTGGCCCTAGTGTGTACTTGCTGTGTGGGTGTGTTTGTGTGTGTCCTGCAGTGAGTTGGCAACCTGCCCAGGATTGGTTCCTGCCTTGTGCCCTGTGTTGGCTGGGATTGGCTCCAGCAGACTCCGTGACCCTGTGTTTGGATTCAGCGGGTTGGAAAATGGATGGATGGATGGAATTCAAACACATAGACTTTAACTTGGAGTTGGTCCCCGCTTTCCAACTATAACAGCTTCCATTTTTCTTGGAAGGCTTTCCACAAGACTTTGGAACGTTTCGGTGGGAATTTGTGCCCATTCTTTCTGTAGAGCATTAATGAGGTCAGGCGATGATGTTGGACAAGATGATGTTGGCTCACAATCTCCTCTTCAGTTCATCCCAAAGGTGTTCAGTGGGGTTGAGGTCAGGGCTCTGTGTGGGGCAGCCAAGGTCTTCCACACCAGATTCATCTCACTATGTCTTTATGGACCTTGCTTTGTGCATTGGGTCACAGTCATGCTAGAAATGAAAAAGGGCCTTCCTCAAACTGTTTGCACAAAGTTGGAAGCACAGCGTTGTCCAAAATGTCTTGGTAAGCTGAAGTGTTAAGATTACCCGTCACTGGAAGTAAGGTGCAGAGAACAAACCGTGAGAAACAGCCCCACACCATTATTCCTCCTCCACCAAACTTCACAGTTGGCACAATGCAGTCACACAATTAACGTTCTCCTGGCATCCTGTGCTTCCCGTCTTGCTATATGGTTGTGAGACATGGACGCTATCCAGTGACCTGAGATGAAGACTGGACTCCTTTGGTACTGTGTCTCTCCAGAAAATCCTTGGGTACCACTGGTTTGACTTTGTGTTGCTCATGGAGTCCCGAATGAGGCACATTACCTGCATTGCGAGGGAGCGTCAGTTACGGCACTACGGCCATGTGGCGTGTTTCCCTGAGATCTGGCTCATAAGATCCTCATTGTTGGGGACCCAAATGGCTGGACCAGGCCACGGAGTCACCCACGTAACACCTGGCTGCAGCAGATAGAGGGTCATTTCCGGAGGGTGAGAGTGGAGCACGTGTCTACCTGGGGGGTTTCCAACCGGGATCCCGAACTGTTTCGACATGTAGTGGGTGCGGCAATGCACTGTACCAGTGCATGCTCCCCAACTTGACTTGACTTGACTTCCGTCAAACTCAGATTTGTCCTCCTAACTGCCAAACAGAGAAGTGTGAGTCGTCACTCCATAGAACACATTTCCACCACTCCATCTGACACTTGGCATTGGACTTGGTGATGTGAGGCTTGCAGGCAGCTCCTCAGCCATGGAAACCCATTCCATGAAGCTTCCACCGCACAGTTAATGCCAGTGGAAATTTGGAAATCTTCATCTTACGGAATCAGCAGAACATTGGTGACTTTTACACACCGTTCATGGCTGACTTGCTATTGTTCCTAAATGCTTACCACTTACAGCTGACAGTGGAATATCCAGCAGGGATGAAATTTCATGAACCGCCTCATTGCAAAGGTGGCATCCTACGACAGTACCATGCTTGGAGTGACTGAGCTCTTCAGAAGGACCCATGACGTTTCACAAATGTCTGTAAATGGAGACTGCATGGCGAGGTGCTTGATTCTATACACCTATGGCAACAGGTCTGATTGAAACACCTGAATTCAATAATTAAGAGGTTTATCCCAATACCTTTGTCCATATAGTGCATGTGTTTGGTTAGCGGGCAATTGTCTTTGGTTTACAGCTTAGCTAGGCCACTGTCTCTGTGGGTATTTTCTAGGTGGAGCAGAAGTGTGAGTTTCCTGTCACTTTTAAGAATGAGTGGAAGTTGATTAGGCAAGTTGAAATTGGCCCGATATCAGTAGGCGTGAGTTGAACTGGCTTGCTGCCCAGTGCTGTTTGTTTATCTGGCTGGGAACAGGAAATATAGTCATTGTGGTTTGCTCCGAATTCTGACTTGCAGTACAATTTCTGTCATTGATTTTCAACCAGTTTGCAAATCGTTCTGAAAAATGTGTTCACTTTGCCTTTAGAGGTTATCGAATGTAGGCTGATGGACAAAAATGGCAAATTTATATGCACAATAAAGTGTCCGAAGAGTGGATGGGTCTGATTACTTTCTAAATCCACTATATATTTGTGGTGATGCATGGACTGCTCTGAACGCAAGCATCCAGGATAAGAACATACAGTTAGGTCCATAAATATTTTGACAGAGATAACTTTTTTCTCATTTTGGTTCTGTGCATCACCACAATGAATTTTAAATGAAACAACTCGGATGCAGTTGAAGTGCAGACTTTCAGCTTTAATTCAGTGGGTTGAACAAAACGATTGCATAAAAATGTGAGGCAACTAAAGCATTTTTTGAACACAATCCCTTCATTTCAGGGGCTCAAAAATAATTGGACAAATTAAATAACTGGAAATAAAATGTTCATTTCTAATACTTGGTTGAAAACCCTTTGCTGGCAATGCCAGCCTGAAGTCTTGAACTCGTGGACATCACCAGATGCTGGGTTTCCTCCTTTTTAATGCTCTGCCAGGCCTTTACTGCTTTCAGCGGCTTTCAGTTGCTGTTTGTTTGTGGGCCTTTCTGTCCAAAGTTTAGTCTTCAACAAGTGAAATGCAGGCTCAGTCGGGTTAAGATCAGGTGACTGACTTGGCCATTCAAGAATTTTCCACTTCTTTGCTTTAATAATCTCCTGGGTTGCTTTGGCTGTATGTTTTGGGTCATTGTCCATCTGTATCATGAAGCGCCCGCCGCCCAATCAATTTGACGTCATTTAGCTGGATTTGAGCAGACAGTACGTCTCTGAACACCTCAGAATTCATTCGGCTGCTTCTGTCCTGTGTCACATCTTCAATAAACACTAGTGTCCCAGTGCCACTGGCAGCCATCACACTGCCTGCCTCCACCGTGTTTTACAGATGATGTGCTATGCTTTGGATAATGAGCTGTTCCACGCCTTCTCCATACTTTTTTCTTGCCATCATTCTGGTAGAGGTTGATCTTGGTTTCATCTGCCCAAAGAATGTTTTTCCAGAACTGTGCTGGCTTTTTTAGATGTTCTTTAGCAAAGTCCAATCTAGCCTTTCTATTCTTGAGGCTTATGAGTGGCTTGCACCTTGCAGTGCACCCTCTGTATTTACTTTCATGCAGTCTTCTCTTCATGGTAGACTTGGATATCGATACGCCGACCCCCTGGAGAGTGTTGTTCACTTGGTTGGCTGTTGTGAAGGGGTTTCTCTTCACCATGGAAATGATTCTGCGATCATCCACCACTGTTGTCTTCCGTGGACGTCCAGGTCTTTTTGCGTTGCTGAGTTCACCAGTGCTTGCTTTCTTTCTCAGGATGTACCAAACTGTAGATTTTGCCACTCGTAATATTGTAGCAATTTCTTGGATGGGTTTCTTCTGTTTTCGCAGCTTAAGGATGTCTTCTTTCACCTGCATGGAGATCTCCTTTGACCGCATGTTGTCTGTTCACAGCAAAATCTTCCACATGCAAGCACCACACCTCAAATCAACTCCAGGCCTTTTATCTGCTTAATTGATAAGGACATCATGACGGACTTGAACACAGCTGCCCATGAAATAGCCTTTGAGTCAATTGTCCAATTACTTTTGAGGCCCTGAAATGAGGGGATTGTGTTAAAAAAATGCTTTAGTGGCCTCACATTTTTATGCAATCGTTTTGTTCAACCCACTGAATTAAAGCTGAAAGTCTGCACTTCAACTGCATCTGAGTTGTTTCATTTCAAATTCATTGTGGTAATGTACAGAACCAAAATGAGAAAAAAGTTGTCTCTGTCCAAATATTTATGGACCTCACTGTATTGTGTGCTGCTACACACAGTGACATGTGCCCACCTCAGCTAGTTGAACTCAAGGCGTGCCACTACAGTTTGAATCATCTACAGTGACTTTGTAGCAAATGCAGATACTCCTGCCAGTAGAGAGTTACAATAGTCAAGATGTGACAAGATCAATGTCTGGATTGATTCCTATGCTGAATATTCCATCAGTAATGATCTGATCTCACAGATATTATACTGAATGAATATGCAGGAACTAGAGATGGTTTCAACATGAACAGTGGAGGACAGTTGATCATTGATCACCGCTCCAAGGTGCTGGTGGGTGATAGTGATAATCAGCTGAGCCGTAAGGAGATGAGATATTGAATAGATAATAACAAGAGGGTCTGTCTTTGCAGGACTGAGCTGGAGATGGTGTTATTTCATCCACTAAATATTGAAAGGATAATTCAATGAAATGTTTTTGACGTTGAGCAGAGAAAACTAGGGACTAAGTCCAAGTCTTTAAAATTCTCAAAGGCTTTAACATAGCTGACCCATCAGAATTCTTGTAAAAATATCCCCATAGACACTGGGGATATTTAAAGGGAGGTGTATTTAAGATGGACATCTGGAAGCAGAGCAAAATGTCTTGGCAATCTGCAACAGACTAACAAGCCTTAAACTTTAGATGGAGACTCCAGCAACTTTGAAAATGCACCTGCATGTGATAATGGGAAAATATAACTAATGAAATGATATTCATGGACTCAGTGATTGTTTCTCAGTTATCACACTATATTTGCTCTCATTGTTGAACACAGAGAACCGGAAAAAGAACAGCAGAGAGAGTAGGGGCTAGTACGGATTACAGAGCCTCCGTGAATAGTAATGATAATTAATTGAATATACAGAGTATCAGGATTAAACTAAAATGAAGTTATGAGAAAGCCATGTTACAGTAATGGGATTTCAGCAGTTTGTTTAAAGTGCTCCACCATATCAGCAAGTTTCTATCGGTCAGCTCGTAACAGCAGAAGGCCGCCCGCCTCACCACTTCTTTTAAGTTTAGCTCTTGGAATTCTAAACAGACCCTCATTTGAAGATCTAAGGTTACGATTTGGAGTGTAAGGGGAAAGACATTCTGAGATATAAGATGGAGCAGATTATTGAAGGCTTTGTAAATCATAAGCAGGATTTTGAAGTCAATTCTAAATGACACAGGTAACCAGTGTAGTGACATCAAAACTGGGGTGATGTGCTCGGATTTTCTTTTCCTAATTAGGATTCTAGCAGCTCCATTCTGCACTCGTCGCAATCGATTGATGTCTGTTTTTTTGGTGGTCCTGAGAGGAGTGCGTTACAGTAATCTACCTGACTGAAAACAAAAGCGTGGATTAATTTCTCAGCATCTTGCAATGTTATAAAAATGTTATAAAAATGTTTCTTAAATGAAAAAATGCTGTCCTAGTGATCTGATTAATATGTGATTTAAAATTCAGGTCAGAGTCAATAGTTACCCCTAAATTCTTTACCTCCGTCTTGACTTTTAATCCTAATGCATCGAGTTTATTTCTAATACCCTCATTCTATCCATTTTTACCAATCACTAAAATTTCAGTTTTCTCTTTATTTAGTTAGAGAAAATTACTACTCATTCATTCAGAAACACAAGTAAGACATTGAGGGTCAGTGAATCAAGAGAGTCGGGGTCATCAGGTGCTACTGATAAATGCAGTTGTGTCATCAGAATAGCTGTGGTAGCTCACGTTATGCCCCGAGATAATCTGACATAACAGAAGCATGTAAATCGAAAAGAGCAGCGGACTGAGGATAGAGCCTTGTGGACCACCAAATAGAATATCAGGGGTCTGCGAAGTATAATTATCACAACTAAAAAAGAATTTTCTACCTGCCAGGTAGGATTCAGACCAATTTAAGACCCTGCCAGAGTGGCCCACCCAATGACTAAGGCGATTTCTTAGAATATCGTGATCAATGGTATCAAAAGGGTAAACAAGGAATCTTTATTAAAAAAATATTTATTTTCATAAAAACACTCTGCTAACAGTGAAGTAACAAAGAGCACAAAAAGAGAAAAAGGAGTTGCCTGAAATAAGCAATCCTGAAATAAACAATGTCTCAATGCATGAATCCCAAGAATGGTCCAAATGGTTGAGCAAATGGAAAAATTCACAAAAGGCACAGAAACAAATCACCAAAGATATGCACCAAGCTCCAACGCAAGGAACTGTGGGCTTTTCTAAGTCTTTATAGGGCCGAGGGCAGTCCGTTGTATTGATGGGCAGGTGGCCTCGATTATTGGGGAGCCTTCCACAAAACATACAGAACATAATGGCAAATACATAAATGCATAAAAACTAAATAACTAACAAAATTAACATAAACAAAAGAATCAAAAATGAACAGATGATTGTTGATTAAGTCAGAATGATCAAAGATGACACATTTTAACAATAGAATTCCCATCTAGTCACATTGACTTTAACAACAACATTTATTTCTAGAGCACATTTTCATATAAATGATGTCGCTCAAAGTGCTTTACAAGTTGAAGAAAGAAAAAAGAAAAATATAAAAATAAGATTAGGCAATAATAAATAACAAAGAATAAAGTAAGATCCAATGGCCAGGATGACAGAAAAAAAAATCCAGACGGCTGAAGAAAAAAAAAAAAAAAAAAAATCTGCAGGGGTTCCGAGGCCACGAGACCAGCCAGCCCCCACTGGGCATTCTACCTGACATCAATGATCTCAGTCAGTCCTCATGGTTTTCAGGCTTCACGTTGAAGAATTTGATGATGATGGTCATGTGGACCTCTGGCCTTCAATCCATCAGTGTAGAGACTGCATGGTGCCCTGATCAGGTGGTGGTGGCGCAGATCGGCACCACAGAAAACCGGAAAAAAAAAACAGCAGAGAAAGTAGGGGTTAGTACAGATTGTGGAGCCATGAAAAAAATGATAAACAGAATATCAGGGTTACACTAAAAGGAGAAAGCCGTGTTAAAATAATGGGTTTTAGCAGTTTTTAAATTGCTTCAGCTTATTAGCCTGGCGAATTTCTGTCGGTAAGCTATTCCAGATTTTAGGTGCATAACAACAGAACGCTGCCTCACCACTGATGTTTTATTTTATTTGAAATTGGAAAAAAATCAAATTCTCATTAGAGGATCTGTGCAGAACTTTTTCAAAACCTGGCAGGATCTGATCAATAACATTTTAAAATAAGCTTTTAAAGCACTGAGGAAGCAGATTCTCTCCCTATTCCTTTTTCTTCTCCATTTATCTTTATTCACTTATTAATTTATCTATTTACTTATTTCTACTAGCTTTAAGTTTTACTCTGCTGGCAACGCTCTCTTTCACAGGGGTGTTGGTTGCATTGTTTTCGATCCTATTTTTGTAAAAATGGATCAATTTGTATGGAATGTTGTGTGATTTCAATAAAATCAATAAAATAAAAATAAAAAAAACCACTTACACTTACGTTTCCGTTTGTGTCCCTGTGTCCCTTATTGAAGAACTCATTTTAAAACAACAGCTGGGAACCACTGTACTGGTTTTTTCCATAATTTTCTACAATCATGTCACTTTATAGTCTCCTTTTCTTCACAGCTCATTTATATTTTTCTAAAAAAAAACGAGAGAGAAATTAAATT
This sequence comes from Polypterus bichir lapradei, assembly GCA_026402145.1. Classification (NCBI taxonomy): domain Eukaryota; kingdom Metazoa; phylum Chordata; class Cladistia; order Polypteriformes; family Polypteridae; genus Polypterus; species Polypterus bichir. The sequence goes on along the minus strand of JANRMT010062797.1, from coordinate 15,418,606 downwards.
AACTCTTTCAGGGCGGATGTCGACTTTTGTCAAGAGGAGGGGTTGAGGGTGGTAATCAGCTGTAAACTGCGACCAAATCCACCATTTTGTTTCAGTTTGACTCTCTTTGCTAGAAGGACAGTTAGCTTCATTGGTTTGAATGAGATTCCCTGCACTCCTAGAGCAGACAACGGCAAAAATGGTATAGACATCTGGCGAGAGATCGAAGCGAATAGGCAAAGCAAAAAGCTCCATGGATGACATTTTTGCATATTATCATTGAATTGGACTCGGACTTGTCAGACTCCAATTCTGATGCAAGCAATCGAAAACAAATGTGAGGTACCAGCATCAGCTGATCAGCCCCGAGCTGAACACATTTGTGTAGTTGTTGCACCTATGGCAGCATTCACCTGAGAGGACTGCCATTTACAATGACAAGAGGTACTAATCAGACTGCGTTGTGTTGCGACTGCAATCTCCCCTGCAAAGTGAGCAGCTCGAGCTGCAAGAGAAGTCAAACTGGTGGCCACAGCACGCAGCAACCAAAGTTTTTTTTATTGATTTATGTATGAAACCATTGCTTTGTGTGCTTTTCAGATAACTGTGTTTTTTGGAAAAAATATTCAGCCTTCAAAGAGTTAAACTGAATTACAAATAAACAAACATAAATAAGTGAGGAAATACAGTATGTCTAAAGGCAGGTTTGAATGGCACTCACATTTAGACATACAGTACAGTACTTCAAATTTATAGAGTGCTTTTCTGAAGTGTGCTGCCATCTGGTGGTTGCTTAGAGAAGCCAACCCGATTGAATGATTTGGATTTAAGTATAACTGGTCTGCTCACTTGTGTGAGGATTTTGAGATCTGTGGCTTTTAATAAAGTGCTTTCTAATTAATATAATGCTAGCCATGTTTCCACGTTTAAAATTTTAATCTGAAAATACAAAGCTTTTTTCATGAAAATAAAATAATAAAATAAAAAAAATTTTATGCAAATTTAACTTAGCTTTCCAAAAAAACTTCTCTAATTTTGCAAGGAGACATGAATTAATCGATGTTTTCTTAGATACGTTGCTATTTACACCATGCTGTATTTATTGTTAACAGGCAGGTGTTGAAACTACGCCTAGTTAGAGCAGGTACAGTAGATTAAAGGCAAACATTCATGAACAGAAAAAATAATTTTATTGTCAAGTAAACAATTTTTGAAAACATGAAAAAAGTCCTTTTCACTATGAGGAGACGTTGCAGTGGCCCTTATAATCAGAGTAATGCCAAGAAGGTGAAAAATATACAAAAAATTATTTTTAAAATGAGAAAACACGAGAGAAGGATGAACAAAGGGAATTGATAAAAATCAAAGAGAAGTAAAGCAAAATGAAAGCCTGCAGCTTCCCTGATTCCACCTATGCAGTGAACCCGTGCTTACCTGTGAGTACCACAAAGTACACAGAGAGTGACTTCCATTCCTATCCCTCTTTCTTCTTCTTTGTGTGAACCTGGGCCAGGCCCGCACCTAGGAAATTCTGGGCCCCAGGCAGCTGACAGAGTTCGGGCCCCTTTCGTGTTTCAAATATGTGTGTTAATAATGGACCTTTCGAGAAAAAAAAAAAAAAAAAACTCGAAAAAGGGCGGGCCCCTGACAAGTGTCATGGTTGTCCCCCCCCCCAGGCCTGGGCCTGCCAGGGCTTTGTCTTCTTCCCAAATGTCGTGCCTATGACCTTAGCTTTAAATATTGTTTGCTTTAGTGCCCCCTGGTGTCCATGAACCCATGACCGCTCAGTTGCCTTAAAGAGCTGATTTGGCCCTCTCTGTCTGTAAAGAGGGTCAGTCATTCCTGGCAACATCAGAGTGTCCTGCCTGCTCAAATTGTGGGAGAACATTTCGTGCTTCTATCAATGGTGCATTTAACTCTCTAGCTTTAAATGTTCATGTCTATAGGCCTTCTGGGGCAGGGGTCGCCAACTCCAGTCCTGGAGGACCACCATGGCTGTAGGTTTTTATTCTAACCCTTTTTTTTAATGAGTGCCTTGTTTGTGCTGCTAGTTAATTTCTTGTGAATTCTTTGTAATTAAATTGCTTTTTTAAGATTTGTTCCCCTTAATTTCTCCATCGTTCTTGTGGATTGCTTCACTTCTTTCCTTAAATGGCACCCAAACAGAAATGAAATGTGAAGTGAGTGAGCCAACAGAAGACCATCTAAGTCAGGGCCTCAAACTCCAACTCATTTCACTCCAACCAGTTGCTTAATGAGGCGCCGATTCTTGTCGTTCATTAAACCCGCTCTTTAATTTTATGGCTTGTTGCTACTCTTATAGCAGACTTTTCCAAAATTGTTGATTTTCTCTTTTCTAAGAGCACTGGTAAAATGTTTTGGGAACCTGAGACCTTCACCTTTCTTTATTTTCAGATATTGTATGATGGTCACCAGTTGTTTTGGCTCATTTTGTATCTCATTATTGTTTGGCTGCTAATTAAGGAAAACGAAACAATTAAGGGGTCCGAGTCTTCAAGAGGAAGTCAAATAAAATGAATTAGCAGCAAAAACAAGTCACTCATTAAGAAAAGGGTTAGAATGAAAACCTGCAGCCATGGTGGTCCTCCAGGACTGGAGTTAGCGACCCCTGTTCTGGGGTATCCAGTATAGTAACGGGGCATACAACCACCATGTAGTGCCTTCACCTTGCACTGGCATGCCAGTATGTCATCTCTGCCAGAGGATACTGGCCTCTTTTTCTAGAGCCTTGGTGGGTCCCATTATTTTATCTTTATTGCCTGTGCTCACCCCATTCACTTGGGCTACTTTCACACCATTCATTGTTCAGTCCTGCTGTATCTGTTAAGTGATTTGTGTAAAGTTGGAGCATTTCACAGCCACAACTGGCACATAACAGAAACTAACCTCAGGTGGGACATCAGTTTATTGCAGGACAAAAATCATGCAGACACACACTCTCTTGCATATATTTTGCCAATTAATGTAACATGTATGTCTTAAGATGTCTGATGAAATTAAAATGTGTAGAGAAAATACAGTGTGAAATAAAGCGCCTTGACACACAACAAAGGTACGGGGCAGCCACCCGCATACTTAACCTTGGCTGCAAAGCAATCAAAATATTCAGCACAACAATATACAGATGGAGTCCAAAACAGAACTGATCAACAGAGGAAAGGAGTGGGGTTTTATAGGGAGGTTTGCAGAGGTATTGTAGTCCTCGGGGCCGGAACAGGAAGTGATGTAGTCCTCGGGCCAGAACAGGAAGTGATGTAGTCCTTGGGCCGGAACAGGAAGTGATGTAGTCCTCGGGCCGGAACAGGAAGTGATGTAGTCCTTGGGCCGGAACAGGAAGTGATGTAGTCCTCGGGCCGGGACAGGAAGTGATGTAGTCCTCAGAACTGAGGCGGAAGTGACGTCTTTGTATTCAGGTGGAATTTCTCGTGACTGGTCTGCAGGGACAAAATAAGAGGGTTGAATGCACCCCACCACCCTCCGGCTGGGCATGGAATTCCTTTCATTTGGTCCCTGTGCTTGGCTCCCATGAGCACGTGTGTGACAACAGGCATACACTGAAAGAAACAAGTACATTCTGCATAGTGATTTTGATTTTCATCTAAAAGTAATGATATGAAAAATGATTCGTCAATGTGATCTGCTCTCAATTAAAACAAAATCATATTGAATGGAGACCCCCATGATCCTGTGTTCGGATGGATGGATGGATTTTGTATACTAAAGTATGTGGAGGGCGGCACAGTGGCATAGTGGGTAGCGCTGCTGCCTCGCAGTTAGGAGACCCGAGTTCGCTTCCCAGGTCCTCCCTGCGTGGAGTTTGCATGTTCTCCCCGTGTCCGCGTGGGTTTCCTCCCACAGTCCAAAGACATGCAGGTTAGGTGCATTGGGGATCCTAAACTGTCCCTAGCGTGTGCTTGGTGTGTGTGTGTGTGTGTGCCCTGCGGTGGGCTGGTGCCCTGCCTGGGGTTTGTTTCCTGCCTTGCGCCCTGTGTTGGCTGAGATTGGCTCCAGCAGACCCCCATGACCCTGTAAATAGGATATAATGGATGGATGGAAGTTGCCCCAGTATGTGAGTGCAGTGTATTTCCTTTGCCTGTTTCCTTCCTGGGTAACCTGCTCTCAGTGACATGCTTATTAAGCATTTTCTGTCACTTAAAATAGTTTCACTCTGCTACATAAAAGCTATTATAGGAAACCTTGAGAAAGTCATCTTCTCTGTCATGGGCCACAAAAAGCTGCAGTCAGGGGGAATGCCCATATCATCCTCATAGTACCTTTAGTTATGGCAGAGAAAGAGTAAGTCTAGTGGCAAGCAGACTAATGATGGTGAAGACAGGCTTATAAAATGGGAGGAGTTGTATCTATTTAAGGTTTGGATTGAACTTTATTATTTTGTCCCCAGGGGAAGATTTGGCTTTTTATAGAAGCTCACTAAATCTACTCTCTATAAAAAAAGATCCTAAGCCTAAAAGTGCAACGATTTTATGTGACGTTTTTATGTCATGTTTTTTGTCATGCTTTAAATCGGGATTATTTAAAAACCTACATATATATGTTTGGTATCATTCTTTTCAGAATTTATCGAACTTTAATGTGATGTTGTTAGATTTTCATTTTCTTATTCCGTTTTTAAATTATAAACTAAAATATGAAGAAATTCGTGGTTTATAAGAATGTCAGTTAAAACGAATGGATCGTTTATTTGTTCTCTTATATATACTCACCGAGCATAGTGGACCTCAGTTTAATGGGAATACTCCAATCGCTAAGAGAGTAAATATTTTATTCTCATTTCATGATTTTTACTCCATTAAATAATAATTAATTTTTCTTTTACATATTTATACAATTTTGTGATTTTGACTTCAATAAATAATTATTTTTCTTTTGTACATTTCCAGATTTTACTAATATTCTGGCTGCAACTGGGGGTAGGGTGCCGAAGGCGCCGGGGGGGGCTTGTCTCCCTAGTTAATAGATAAATAGATACATAAACACACTAGAATGACTGAGACAGAGAGAGAGGTTAAGAGTCTGCACTGATACAGCGTATTGCTGCACCCACCACATGACAAACCAACTCAGGATCCCAGATTAGGACCCGAGTGCAGCCATGCGACGGGTGACACCTCAGCACCGCAATGGAACAGTGGGATCTTTTTTATGGTGGCTGCCAATTCTGCCACCAACTCCCAGGTTTTCCCTGCAGGTTGGAGGGCCTACATGCAGGGCTGGATGCAGATTAACGTCATACCCAGGACGGAGCAATTGCAGGTTAACGGCCTTGCTCAAGGGCCCAACGAAGTAGAGTCATTTGAACCAGCAACCTTCCAATTATCAGTGCAGATTCCTAACTTCAGAGCCACCACTCCTAGAATGACTACAAATGAAGAAAATTAAAAAGAAGGAATGCTTCTGACTTGGCAGTCACAGTCACATTGAAGCATAATACAGGTCTTTTTTGCCATTGTTATAAAAGAGCCCTCTTAGCATTTTTTGAAACACTTCTGCTGAATAATTTATTGGCTAATTCTCAGTGTTAGTGGGTCAGAGAGGGGATATGTAGCATTGTTCATAATGGCACTCAGTTTTGTTTCATTCTGTCCTTTCTGCTATCTCCAGAGGGTCCAGAATGTATCCCATAACTGAGTCTGCCCTTTTTATTAGTTTGTTGATTCAGTGAGCCTTTCTTGAAGTGATATTACCAGCTCAGCACACCACAGTGTAGAAAATTGCACTGGTCGTTACAGAGTTATAGCTAAGTAATATTACAGCACTTTACTATAGCATGCATAGAAATGTGGTGTTCTTGTAGAGAGAATTCAGACTGTCTTTTTTCAAAACCTGTGTTGTACATTGCAGGGTCTTGGAAAGTAAAGCTTATGTTGGAAGCCAGTCCTTTGAAGGTCTTACTAGTGCATAGATACTGTCACACACGTGTGACTGGGAAGACGTTGTATGGACCAAGCAAAGGTAATTCTACGCCAGACCAGGGGGTGGCGGGGTGCACTAAACCTTCTCCTGTTATCTCTACAGACGAGCCGTGGGAAAACCTGTCTGATTTAGAACAGATGATGTCGCTTCCAGTTCCCTCCGAGAGGTCACCATCCTGCCGGCTACGCCACTGTAAAAGAATAGACTCGACACACTTAAAAAGGTTTGGGGCAGCCACCCATATATTATTCCTGGCTGCAAAAGATTTTTGCAATAGTATAGAGATGTTCTCAATACCGAGTCCAAAACAGAACTGTCGATGGTTTGTCAAGATGGCGGTTTTAAGGAATTGGATAGGAAGTGACATAAGGGAACCGGAAGTGATGTTCTTCAGATGTCAGAGTAGGTGCCAGAAGTGATATTCTTCTGGGCGCCGGAACTGGAAGTGACGTCATCTGTTCTAAATCAGACAGGTTTTCCCGCGGCTGGTCTGTAGAGATAACAGGAGAAGGTTTAGTGCACCCCGCCACCCCCTGGCCTGGCATGGAATTACCTTTGCTTGGGGAATACAACGTCTTCCCAGTCACAGGTTTGTGACAATACTCTCTATTAAAATATATAAAGACAGTCATGGAAATTAATGAGAAGTGAATTTAAGACAGAAATCAGGAAGACGTGCCTGAATATGGAGCAAAGCAAATGAATCATGTAACTTGATTGACTGAATAGTTTCCAGTTAATTGTAAAATCTTCTTATATAATATGCTGCTGTGGCTGTCCTTTCGTCTGTCCAGGATTTTAAATCACCTGTAGCTCGCAAACTGTTTGAACTATTGACCTGAACTTTGGTACACATATACTACGTGACGTCTACTATCTGCTTTCGGGGTGAGGACTGACTTTTGTTGATGATTTTTATTTTGTTACAGAATCAACTCTCGGCAGCAGCCAGCAGGGCAGCACATGTGTACAGGCGCCGTTCTCATCCCTACCACCTTCGCCGTCACTTCCCCTATCTCTTCATATCTTAAATCATTCTTGAGACGGATTGAAGACTTAAGTGCCAGCTTAAGTGAAAAATTAAGGAAAACATACTAAGTAATTTCAACACAAACACTGACTTAATCAGTTTTAATGCGAAAAAATGCCAATGAAAGAAGAGAAGAAGCGGGCCACTAGGGCGGAGAAAAGAAGAGCAGCTCAGGAAGCAGCAAAGCACATCAACCTCTGAGCAAACAAATGATAAACGTACAGAGAAAGACGAGGAAAACTAGGAACGCTCAAATCAAGTGGATTCCCTGCATGTTATTGTTTTTTTCAACTTTTCTACAGTGTACATGGTGGATACCCAAACCTTTGACGGTGTTTGTGTGCTTAATTTACATAAGTTATTAATATTTATAATTAGACCACTTTGTAGAGATCTGTTTTCACTTTCATAATAAATGGCTTTTTCTGTTGATCAGTGTTAAAAAAGTAAAATCCACCATTTTTCAATATTGTATTGAAATAAATGTAAACCCTTCCAAGGGAGTGAATAGGCACTGTATTGCCCAAAACTAATGATTTTATTCTTTTATACAAATATTTTAAGATAGTGGTTCTATAAAAGATAGACTTGTTACAGTTTATGGTTTTTATTTAGTTGTTTTTACCAAAGAAATTTGAAACCTTTGTTTTTTCAGCTGTATCAACCTTGTCAATACAGTAGTAAAATGCATATATAGACAGCAGGTTAAAATTTCACAAAAGCCAGACATACATTTAATTATTTATTTAATATGAATATTTATTTATTTTTGACAGATAATTATAATGGCATGCTACTCAGTCAGTCAGTCATTGTCTACCTCGCTTAGTCCTGAACTGGGTTGTTGGGTTCTGCCAGAGTCTATCCCAGCTGGCATAGGGGGCAAGGCAGGAACAAACCCTGGACAGGGCACCAGTCCATTGCAGGGTGAACACAGACACATCTACACACACACACCCAAACCATCCATCCATCCATTATCCAACCTGCTATATCCTAACTACAGGGTCATGGGGGTCTGCCGTAGCCAATCCCAGCCAACACAGGCCGTAAGGCAGGAAACAAATCCCGAGCAGGGCACCAGCCCACCGCAGCAAACCATACACTAGTGCCAATTTAGGACCACCAATTTACCTAACCTGCATGTCTTTGGACTGTTGGAAAGAACATGCAAACTCCAAACTGTGGATCCCATCAACCCTGAATTTCTATCATTGTGTCAAGTATATTGTCGTGTACATAGTACAATGAAATTCTTACTTTGCATGTCTCCTCTGAACAGTTGACAAAAAAAATAGCATGCAACAAATTTACAGTATCTCACAAAAGTGAGTACACCCCTCACATTTTTGTAAATATTTTATTATATCTTTTCACGGGACAACACTGAAGATATGACCAGTATGAGAGAGTGTGAGAGCGATAACACCAAAATTAACACACCTGCTCCCCATTCACACCTGAGACCTTGTAACACTAACTAGTCACATGACACCGGGGAGGGAAAATGGCTAATTGGACATAATTTGGACATTTTTCACTTAGGGGTGTACTCACTATTGTTGCCAGCGGTTTAGACATTAATGGCTGTGTGTTGAGTTATTTTGAGGGGACAGCAAACTTACACTGTTATACAAGCTGTACACGGACTGCTTTACATTGTATCAAAGTGTCATATCTTCAGTGTTGTCCCATGAAAAGATATAATAAAATATTTACAAGAATGTGAGGGGTGTTCTCACTTTTGCGAGATACTGTATATAGTATTTGAATTCTTATGTTTGACTGCTCAGCAACCTTACAACATGTGAAAAGAAATAAATAGGTTTGGTAAATACTGTAGATGGAAGGATGGCCACATATAGAATTTATAGAAAGAGTTTTGCTTACTTTTAACCCCAAAGAGTGATTTTTTGTATCAACAATTAAAATGTTTAGAATTATTTCAAATAATTTATCCTTCTCAATATTTAAAAATACCAGATCAGCTTCTATTCATATATATTAAATAACAGAATCAATGTCAAGCCAAAATCAAATGACAGAATAGAAGAGATATTTAGTAAAACCCTTTCTTCCCTAACTTAACTTAACCTAATGCTGTTTAAGGTTGTGGGATTGTGGCAGCAGCAGGCACAAGGCAAGAATCAGTTCTGGGTAAGGTTCTAATCCAATGCAGAACATGTAGACAATGACCAGGATTTGAGTACAGGACACCAGAGACATGAGGGAACAGTTCTACCCCTTGTGCTTCTGCTCTGGCCTGCTGTCATTTACTTGGGCGAATTTTGGCAGTTTTTATTTGTAAAGCCCTGAAATTTACATATGAATGTAGAGTCCATTTGACCCTGCTTTACATATGGGCTCATCATCGCATAAACCATGGGTTATGTTGTGTTTATAGTTCAGATTGTTTTATATTCATTGATTAGTTGCATTCCTTTGTCTGAAATGCTAATTTTCAAGGTGACCCAAAGTACACTAGAAAATGACATCAATTTACCATCTAGCTAGCAGACTATTGAACAACAACAACAATATTCATTTATATAGCACATTTTCATATAAATGATGTAGCTCAAAGTGTTTTACAGGATGAAGAAAGAGAAAAAAGACAACATATATTGAGAAATAAAATCAGGCAACATTAATTAACATAGAATAAAAGTAAGGTCACGCATAAGTAAGGCTGCTCCTGTTAGGGGTCAGCAAAGCTGATCATCTTTTTCCATGTCTTTCCTGTCCTCTCCACCTTGCTCTGTTATACCCATCAACTGTATATCCTCCCTCATCACATACATAACCCTTTTCTTAGCCCTTCCTCTTTTCAGTCTTCACACATTATATACATCATGTTAAAATTTAGTAGTAAAACATGAACAAGGGTTGTCCTTGAGGTATGTGTTCAAAATTTCTTGCATTTCCTATCATCCTACACTTTCATAGATCTTTGTAGACACGGAACACACATGAAATGCCTGTGTTCCAAATAACGATATATTATTTACACTATACAGATACCAGTACCTCACTTCCAGATAAACAAGGCTTGAGCTGGGAGAGCTTTTTGCCTTTTCTGCAGCAGTGGGAGGATGGGATAGTAGGCTGCTTGTGCTTATTGACACATTTACAAAACAAAAGACGCTGACGGAGAGGTGTGAATGGATTTAGGTGGGCCTGGTTTACAAATTTTTTTGTAGGCTTTGGTAATTCTAGTGTTATCTCTGCCACCTCCAGCTCAGTCTCCTGTTTTTTGGTCCGTGTCAACATCTGCAACCCATATAACATAGCTGGTCTCACTACCATCTTGTAGACCTTTCCTTTCACTCTTGCTGGTACCTGTCTGTCACAAATCACTCCTGATACTCCTCTCCACCCTGCCTGCACTCTCTTCTTCACCTCTCTTCCACACTCCCCATTACTCTGTACAGTTGATCCTAGGTATTTAAACTCATCCACCTTTGCCAACTGCATTCCCTGCATCCTCACCATAACTCCAATCTCCCTCTCAATTACACACATGTATTCTGTCTTGTTCCTACCAACCTTTATTCCTCTCCTCTCTAGAGCATATCTCCACCTCTCCAGGTGGATTCCTGATATTCTGTAATCCTACCTCCACCTTGAATGCATGCATCACTCCTAACGCAGACCTCACCACTGTCATACTTTAATTGTACATATCTTGTACTACTCTTACATACTTCTCTGCCACTCCTGACTTCCTCACACAATACCGCAACTCCTCTCTATGCCCCCTGTCATATGCTTTCTCTTAGTCCACAAAGACAAAATGCTACTCCTTCTGTCCTTCTCTATACTTCTCCATCAACATCCTCGGAGCAAACATCGCATCTGTGGTGCTCTTTCCCAGCATGAAACCATACGTCTGCTCACTAATCATCACCTACCTTCTTATCCTAGCTTCCACTACTCTTTCCCATAACTTCATTTTATCCCTCTGTAGTTACTACAGCTCTGCACATCCCCCTTATTATTAAAAATCGGCACCAGTACACTTCTTCACTCCTTAAACATCCTCTCACTTTCCAAGATTGCATTAAACAATCTGGTTAAAAACCCCACTGCCATCTCTCCTAAACATCTCCATGATTCCATGGGTATGTCTTCTGGACCAACAGCCTTCCCATTCTTTATCCTCTTCATAGTTGTCTTTACTTCCTCCTTGCTAATCTGTTGCACTTCCTGATGCACTATCATCGCATCATCCAACCTTCTCTCTCTCTCATTCTTTTTATTCATCAGCCTCTCAAAGTACTCTTTCCATCTGCTCAACACACTCTCCTCGCTTGTGAGTACGTTTCCATCTTTATTCTTTATCACCCTAAACTGCTGCACATCTTTCCCAGCTCGGTCCCTCTGTTTAGCCCACCGGTCATTTTCTCTCTCCTTAGTGTTCAACCTCTCATACAACTCATCATACACCTTTTCTTTAGCCATCATCACCTCTCTCTTCACCTTATGCCATATCTCTTTGTACTGCTGTGTACTTTCTGCATCTCTCTGACTTTTCCACTTCTTCTTTGCCAACCTTTTACACTGTATATTCTGCTATACATCCCCATTCCACCACCAGGTTTCTTAGTCCTCATTTATCTGATCCAGCTGTCACACCAAGCACCCTTCTAGCTGTCTCCCTTACCACTTCTGCTGTAGTTGCCCAGCTGTCTGGTAACTCTTCACTGGCACCCATTTCCTATCTTACCTCTTCCCTGAACACCACCTTGCAGTCTTCCTTTCCAACATTTGATCCTTGGCTCTGCCTTCACTGTCCTCCTCTTCTTGATCTCCAATGTCATCCTACAGACCACCATCCTATGCTGTCTACCTACACTTTCCCTGCCACTATTTTGCAGTCTCCAGTCTCCTTCAGCCTTACTCTTCTGCATAGGATGTAATCTACCTGTGTGCATCTTCCTCCACTCTTGTATGTCACCCTGTGTTCCTCTCTCTTCTTAAAATACACAGCTATATCTATCCTTTTCACAAAATCTACAATGATCTGACCTTCTTCATTCCTCTCCTTGACACCATAACTACCCATCACCTCCTCATTCCCTCTGTTTCCTTCACCAACATGTCCATTGAAATCCACTCCAGTCATCACTGTCTCTCTCTTGGGTACACTCTTCACCACTTCATCCAACTCACTCCAGAAATCTTTCTTCTCATCCATTGCATACCAAACTTGCGGGGCATATGCACTAACAACATTCATCATTACACCTTCAATCATCACTATGTTTGACATTCTTTTAATCTCCAAAAACTCTTGACATACTGTTCCTTCAGGATAACCCCTACCCCATTTCTCCTCCTATCCACACCATGGTAGAACAATTTAAACCCACCTCCGGTACACCTGGCCTTACTCATCTTCCATTTAGTCTCTTGCATGCACAATATATCAACCTTCCTTCTCTCCATCATATCAGCTAACTCTCTCCCTTTACCAGTCATACTGTCAACAAAGATCCTACCCTCATTTCCTCTCTCTTTACCTTCTTCTTCTCCCCTTGTCTCCAGACACACCTTCCCACTCTTCTTCTTCTTCTTCGGCCAACAGTAGCCTAGTTTCTGTCTGCACCCTGTTAGCTAACAGTACTGGTGGCGGCCGTTTTTAATCCAGGCTTCGACTGATCCGGTATGGAAATCTCTATTGTTGTTTCCATGTTGATCTGGCTAAATTTTTGACAAGACGCCCTTTTCCTCCCGGGTCATTTCGCTTTAATTTTTAAAGGTGGCCTAGCTTTGCCACTGTCATAAAACCTAATGCATATTGTCACACACATGTGTTTAGGAGACAACTAAAGGGCTTGAATACATGTGATTCCATGCCAGACCAGGGGGTGGCGAAGTGCACTAATTTTTCCTCTCAATCTTTTGCAGACCATTCTAAGGAAATCCCGCTCAGCTCTGGGGCAGCCACTGACGTCACTTCTGGGTATGGTATTGATGACATCACTTCCTTTGCTGGCCTTTAAAGCCGCCATCTTGTCTCCAGAAAATCAGTTCTGTTTTGGACTCAGTTGAATAAACATGTCTTTGTTAATGAATCAATTTTGCAGCCGGGAACAATTATAAGGGTGGCTGCCCCAAACCTTCTCAATGTTTGATGGTCATTTTTGTCACAATATACTGTTGTGAAAGTGCCTCTTCATAAACTCAAAAAGGAGAGTTGACCTTCAAAAATCCACACAAACGGCCAGACCAACTCTGACTCTAGTCTAGGCCCAAATGGCATACCTCAACCCAGGCAGCCTAACCCCAAAATCAACAGATTGGTCTCCCTGTCTGCATTTGGCTTAGGCATTTAAAAATCAAAAAGATGGAGAAAGGGAAAACAGTAAACCCTCAGATCCCCAAAACAAAGCAGAGTTTTTAAATATATTTTAAGAGTTTTTACTAGGATTCTAAATGATTGCAAAAATAACATATAAGCAAAATAAATCCAAATAATCACTAGATGAAAACGGTACTTTTAAATAAGAGGAGGGGTCTGAAATCCGGGTAATCCAAAAATCAAAAAGGTGCCATGAAGAAAACCAGTAATCTAAATCAATACAGGATGCTTGCCCTATAGGGGTTCTACATACAGGAGACAAGTCATATGACAAATATTAATACAAAATGATACAGTAATAAGGGTGGCACGGTGGCGCAGTGGTAGCGCTGCTGCCTCGCAGTTAGGAGACCCGGGTTCGCTTCCCAGGTCCTCCCTGCGTGGAGTTTTTCATGTTCTCCCCGTGTCTGCGTGGGTTTCCTCCGGGCGCTCTGGTTTCCTCCCACAGTCCAAAGGCATGTAGGGTAGGTGGATTGGCGTTTCTAAATTGGCCCTGGTGGGTGTGTTTGTGTGTGTCCTGTGGTGGGTTGGCACCCTGCCCGGGATTGGTTCCTGCCTTGTGCCCTGTGTTGGCTGGGATTGGCTCCAGCAGACCCTTGTGTTCGGATTCAGTGGGTTGGAAAATGGATGGATGGATACAGTAATAAATACACACATTATCAAATAAAAACCTAGAAACAACAAAACACACTATGGAAAATTATATTGAAATAACACAAAAACTAAATAAACAAGAAATAAACTTCAGCCGGAGTAGCAACACTATTATTGCCTTAACGTACTGAATATAGAGTATACCTCATCACCATCTTCACTGACATAATATCGCATATCGTTCATGGCACTGCATACTGGCCTTCTGTTTTCTAAGGTATTGCCTTGTGTCTTCCTATGCCACCCTTCCCTGCTAGCTTTCCTTTGCTCACAAGGCCACCTATCACAAAAATATATAAATAAATAGATTTATAACATAATATTTAATTTTTTTTAATTTCAACATAGTCTAATGTATCACAAGTGTTTATTATTGAAACAAACATATTACGTGCTCAAGTGATAAGAGAGAGATAACGTAAACATGCAAATCTAATATCTGAATGTTAGTTAAAAAATAATAAGTTCTCATTACCACCTTAGGACAATGGAATATTATATTTTTGTAGATACAATAGCTTTAAACAGTGCTGTGTAAACCTTTGTGATTGACTGTAAGCATTAGAAGTCTTTTAGTTTTCAAAATATTTTATATATTTAAAAAAATGAAACTTTAGAAAACCCGAACCAGTAATTTTCCAGAAAGATCCAGAATTCATTTTATTATTAATTTTTGTAACTCTTTGTCTCATTGGCTCATTATATTTATAAATTGTAGCTGTGCAGCAGTTGGACTTTTTTTGAATGGGTTCATCTTCTCTGTGTGGCTTTGCACATGCTGTATATGTGCTGTCCTATTGGTTCCTGACATTCAATGAAATCTAAACAAATCCTTCCCACGGTTTCCCAGCAAGTGGGCATTGCCAGCTTGAGCTGCTAACATACAATTGAATTATGACTCTGCTTAAATGAGAAATGCTTCACTTGCACAAACTTTTCCCTGGGTTTGAATTATCCGTGTGTCCCTTTAAAATGTGGCAGGGGTGAGGGATGGGGGGTGGCGTGTGGGGAGTAATTTTACCCGAGAGCTAGTGTTTGCAGTGTGAAATACGTTTGCAGGGCTTGGTACATTTGTCAAAGCCAGCCTGGGCTCTTGGCTGCCAGCCCAACTTTGCTTTTAGTAATCAAAGCATGATCGCATAGTCCATGCAGCCTCCGCTGTGAAAGCCTGCTGATGTCTCTCCCGGCTAGCTCTCATTTGGAAGAAGCCAAGTCTGCGTCGCTGACATCCAAAATGCACAGAGCTGTGAGTGTCGTCTTTCTCTCTCTCACTTCTTTTTCATTCTGTCTTTACAAGAAAAGCAAAAAGAAAAGGTCCAGTGTATGTCATGATACATACTTTGAGCTTATCACAGTTAAATAAAAGCTGTTGATATTATTTTAATGGTTCAGTTACTTTGTAGCTTACAAATATGGATGTGGGGTTTCAGATAGCTACATGGAAAAAAGTGGTGATGCCAGCCATGTCTAGATCGGCCTGTGAAGCTACAGCTGTTCTCCTGAATGTTGGGAATTCTGGGCCACGAGATCTGTGTGTGCTTTAGTCAGCCCTTGTTAGTTAAAGACCTTCCTCTGTCTCGATGCTTCACTTTAGTAACAGCTGACTATGAAAGTATGAGGCCGGTACAGAGGGTTGTCATCCGCACACTGAAGCGTCACTTGCCCTTTCAACACCAGTGCAGACAGAGTAACCCGTCTGGCAGAAAGTGCGCCACCATGTCTTCTGGTTTTGTCTGTATATTCTGTTTGATGTGGCCTGATGTTTTTATTTAACCAAGTGATGTAAGGTATTGTTGTATTCAGATAAATTGATAATCGTACATTCTACTTGGATTAGTTTTTACTATTGTCACTCTTTTCTAGAAAATGTATTGTGTATTTATAAGGAGAGATCCCAGATCGCAGAGATTACTACCTGGGCATGAGGCACACTTACTACTGACGTCTAATTGTGACTTTTTAAAGTATAAGCGTTCAACAAATTCAAACAGTATAGCAGGAAATCTCTGAAGAAATTGAGTTAACTTGAATGAATCTTTACTAAACTAAAATCATACATAGTGGAATTGGCATAATCTGCACATTAAGCAAGAAGTAGTAAATATGGTTAGTAACATAAAAGTAATCTTAATATATAACGTAATAGTTTACACTAAAATTATACAGTAAATTTTAATCTTACAGTTTTAGTTAACTTTTCTGTTAACATATCTTACATATTGCACAGTTGAAGGTTATTGTTAAATATGTCTTATTTTAACATAACTAATCATTATTTTTAAAATATATACTTATCACACTGTCCATACAGTACATTTTAATTTGAATATTTAGGTATTAAAGTTCTATATTTGTGTATGCTTATTCAAATGCAGTTTTTAAAAGTTGATTATTGCAAATCAGATGTAAATATTCATTATTCTGTATATTTACATTCATATTTTTTGTGGTATATGAAATCAGTTGCTTGACTCCAACCTGAGTAAACATAGGTACAGCTATTTATTCATATTGCCAGAGGAACATTTCAATTCATTGTGAAATATATTGTTATTTGATACTTGTACTGTACAGTTAGTATTTTTATTTCTTCTTCATTAAGTGAATTATTTTTAAATGAAGAACTAAAGTGTCTTCTTATACCTTTCTTAGCAACGTATCTCAGCAGAGCATAATTTTGAAAAAGAGAATGCAAATCATCAACCTTTGTTTTTAACCACACCCACTTCTCCTCCCCCAGCTTGTTGTTGCATGGCAACACCAATTATTTAATCATCACCCTTGGCTTGTTTGAGTCTAATTGGCCTGAGTATTTAAAAAAGCTCCCAGCCCTTTATGAGCTCTCAATCGCCAAGTTTATTTCTTAATTAATTTTGCATTGCATCACTTTGTCAGATTCTGCTAGTACTAGGGACTTAGCTTCTGCTACCGTATTTTTATATTTTTTTTTCGCAACATAGTGCTTTACAAATTTATTTGTTCGTTTGTATTTTTCAGTTTAATTTGTCATATTAAGTGTTTGTCAGCTATTTTGGGGTTGTCACACTAGCTGCTATGAATGTCTAGTTGTTACTTAGAGGATTTATGTCATTTTTTGATGTTATTTCCACAATCCTATATAGAATATCAACTATATGCCTCCCTCATTTAAACTTTTTAGTGAAAAAGGAAAGACTCTTCCTTGCTTGGAAAAAAAAATCAAATGTTTATGTATTTCAGGTGCTTTGACTTTTGCCTGTCTGTCTGTGCAATTTAGTTTTGCATTTTAATTTGTTGGAAAGATCAGTCATTTTGTTTTATATGCTTTCAGTGTTGGTTTAGCACCTCAAATGCCACTTGGGATGAATCCTCCACTAATGACAACACCCTGTTTAGGCAGGATCATACATTTATGGAGTATGCTTTGGTACACTATGTTTTTGGATATTCCGGTGCTTTCCTGGGGTACTTTTAAAATTGTATGCAATATTTTGGACCTTCTCTTCTTCCTGGTTCCTTTTATTCAGTTTTCCCACTTTTCAGTATATTTACGTTTTTTTTCTGTACAAGTTTGTTTTTGTATATTGACAGTGTGCCTGACTTAAAACATCAAATTAAAAGTTAATTCTTGACTTCTGTCGTTCTGAAACAACCATACAACAGGAGTAGTCAGCTGAAAAAAAAGTGGCTTTGGAAAAACCCACAATATGTAGTGACATGACAAAAATTAAATAACCTCCTACAAGAAAACTGGCAGAATGTGCACTTTCTTCTTCATGCAGATTGAAAGACCTTTTTCTTTGTTTTGGTACTAACTATTGACTTTTATTTTTTAATCTTTGCAGCCAAACTTGGGTTTCTTTTTGTAAATGTAGAAAAATAAATTCCTGCTCCTTGATAAAATAGTTAAGAATAATAGATGTCTTTTAAGTGAACACTCCAGTGTCACCTCTGCTACAATAAAAAGGACATTATTCATTAGTCTTTACCCATCCATCCATCATCCAACCCGCTATATCCTAACTACAGGGTCACGGGGGTCTGCTAGAGCCAATCCCAGCCAACACAGGGCGCAAGGCAGGAAACACACCCTGGGCAGGGCGCCAACCCACCACAGGGCACACCCACACACCAAGCACACACTCGGGACAATTTAGGATTGCCAATGCACCTAACCTGCATGTCTTAGGACTGTGGGAGGAAACCCACGCAGACACGGGGAGAACATGCAAACTCCACGCAGGGAGGACCCGGGAGGCAAACCCAGGCCTCTTAACTGCGAGGTAGCAGCGCTACCTACTGCGCCACCGTGCCGTCCTCATTAGTCTTTTTCTATCATTAAATGCTGTTATTTAAATATTTATTTATTTTAAATACTCTAATGTTTGCTGTACTCTTAGAGCATCAGTGCTGGTATAAAGGCTCTACTATATTTTATTCATTTTTTTTTTCAGCTTGTCTGGATTGCTTTGATAAATATTTTGTGATAGTGCTAAATGTGAAAAGAGCTACTTATAAAAAGGTGATCTTATCGCAGTCATGATTTGCATTTTAATTTTTATTGTTTTTGTGGGATTTTATTTCCAGAGTATGTTTCTTATGGCAAGCTATATATGCTAAATATTTACACAAGTAAAAATTTCTGGTTAGGAAAACATTTGATTTTAAGGCCCCTTTTATACAGTATTATTTGTTTTATAAACATGCTTCTACAAAGTCAGCTTAATTTTTGATTTTAATTCTGATGGGATACTTAAGATGAACTATAAGCCTGCAATATAGGTGGGCTGGGAAAGCCTTTTTACTTTCTTATATATCAAGTACAGGGAGACTATTGTAATCATCCAAAAATCTGACATTGAGATTTTCATGAATCTCGTATTATAGACCTCCCTGAGTCTGATTTACTTTATCACAAGAGAGTATTGTAATCGTCCAAAACTTTGATTTCAAGATTTTGATGAATCTCAACGTTTTAGTCCTCCCTGAGTCAGTCAGTCAGTCATTGTCCAACCCGCTATATCCTAACACAGGGTCATGGGGATCTGCTGGAGCCAATCCCAACCAACACAGTGCAGAAGGCAGGAACAAATCCCGGGCAAGGTGCCAGCCCAACGCAGGGCACAAAACACACACACTCACCCCCAACCAATCACACACTAGGGACAATTTAGGATCGCCAATGCATACTATTTTTGGAATTGTCTGTGTGTGTGTGCGCGTGTGTGTGTGTGCGTGTGCGTGTGTGTGCATGTGTGTGTGTGTGTGTGCATGTGTGTGTGTGTGTAAACATGATAACGTGAGTTCCCTTTCATTGTGGTCAACCAAATTTTTCATACAAGTATTAGGTACAAAATGTAGATTTCTAGCAACTTTTGAGCTATTTCCGCTAACCGGAAAGTGGTACCTTTTTATTCATGCAGCTGCAGAGTCCAGTTTATTCAAGTTTACTTTTATAATAATAATTCAGTATATTATTAATTTGATTTGATTTGTTGTTGATGGTTCTTTAATGTACATAATATAAAAATATAATCATTGTTTTGCGGTTTACTCCTCAAATATCCATCCCCATATCTGAGTATATGAGAAAGTTGAGGGGAAACCACTCCCGATTTTTAAGATAATTTCAGTCTGTAATTTGCAGTATATAAAACAGAAAATTCATTTTAATGCAGATTATTCTGATAGAATGCTCCTGATTGAAGACAAATTCATCTTGCTGGCACAGCATTGTAAATATAAAATAGTAATTGAAATGTGTTTTTACTCCATTCATACACTCACATTAACTGCTTTAAGAAACAGTTAAAGTAGTTTGATTAATTGTTCCCAGAAGAAACAATACATAAAAAGTAATAAAGATAAGAGAAATGATACAAATATCAAATTGGGCCATTTGGAGCAATTTGTAAATGTAGGATGGGAACACACAACCTCCGCTTAATAATGTACATCAAGAGGATAAATATCTGTTGGTAAATGGTCCTTTGGAGCAGACATCATCTAAGTCAGTCAGTCACAGGGACAACACTCCAGAGTCACCTCTGCTACCTTAAAAAGGACATTATTCATTAATGTTTTTCCATCCATACAGTATCCAACCCGCTATATCCCAACTACAGGGTCATGGGGGGTCTGCTAGAGCCAATCCCAGCCACCACAGGATGCAAGGCAGGAAACAAACCCTGAGCATGGCGCCAGCCACACACTAGGGACAATTTAGGATCGCCAATGCACCTAACCTGCATGTCTTTGGATTGTGGGAGGAAACCAACACAGACACGGGGAGAACATGCAAACTCCACGCGGGGAGGACCGGGAAGCGAACCCAGGTCTCCTTACTGCAAGGCAGCAGCGCTATTCACTGCGCCACCGTGCCGCCCATTCTGTAACCATTTCACTGATATTTCTCTAAAGAGGAATACATTTAAGAAGACAAATCATGACCAGTGAAAAATAAAGTATGCTCTTGTTTTTTTTTTACAAAAGGAGTTATATTTTTACAAAATGTTTAGAAAATCTCGGCATTTAATTTCATGCCTGTTTCTTTATCTTGGATTAGTGCTGCAGAGCACAGTTGGGAGGATTGAAGGAAATGGAGCGAGTCGGTGGGCTGATCGTGGACAGGCTCTCAGTCCTCATTTAACTTTTTCAGAGAAAGTGGCCACTTTTGACAGTAGGGAGACTGGCAGCCTACTACCCAATGTCCAAATGTTTTAAAAAGCCTGTAATTTATGTGGACCTATAAATGACTGCTTCTCATTTCAAAACTGTTTGAAGTCGTTGAACATCCATTGTGTAAATCTAAGAAGAACGCATGAGATTAAATTACTTAGAATGGCACTCAAGATGACATGCGTTTAAAACAATAAGAAACTGCGCACATAGCCGTTCATTCTTCAGTATGGAAATCTACCATGTAACAGTAGACAACACTCCAGAGTCACCTCTGTTACATTAAAAAGCACATTATTCATTAGTCTTTCTCCAACCATGCATTATCCAACCCACTATATCCTAACTGCAGGGTCACAGGGTCTGCTGGAGCCAATCCCAGCCAACACAGAACACAAGGCAGGAAACAAACCCCGGGCAGGGTGCCAGCCCACCACAGGGCACACACACCCACACACCAAACAATAGAGTGTTTTTATCTTCATCGCAGTAAAGTTAAAAGGATGATAACAACAAGCAACAACATTTATTTCTATAGCACATTTTCATACAAATGATGAGCGCAAAGTGCTTTACATGATGAAGAAAGAGAAAAAAAAGACAAAGTAAGAATTAAAATTAGGCAACACTAATTAACATAGAATAAAAGTGAGGTCCGATGGCCAGGGAGGACAGAAAAAACAAAAGAAACTCCAGATGGTTGGAGAAAAAATAAATCTGCAGGGGCTCCAAGGCCACGAGACCACCCAGCCCCCTCTAGGCCTTCTACCTGACATCAATGACCTCAATCAGTCCTCATGGTGTTCAGGGTTCACATGGAAGAACTTGATGATGACGGTCATGTGGACTTCTGGCCTTTACTCCACCAATGAGGGGACATCACGGTGCTTTGATCAGGTGGCGGTGGCACAGATCGCCAACACAGAGAACCAGAAAAAGAACAGAAGAGAAAGTAGGGGTTAGTACGGATTGTGGAGCCACCATGAATGATAATGATAGTTAATTGAATTTATAGAGCATCAGGATTAAACTAAAATGATGTAGTCAGGTGCAGGACTATAAACTGAAAAATGAGCAATACTGTATTTGTATTAGAAGAAGATAATTAATTATTTTAATTAACATACATATCTAAAGGTGATAACACAAAATGGGTTGAATGCCAATACTACGAGGGTAATGTAAAAAAAAAAAATAAACAGAGTACAGACAGAGATACATACAGGAAAAACTGAAGAAAACCTGGAAATACAGACTGATTATCTTAAACATTTTGTTTAATGAAGGATTTTACTTTATAGCTGCTAAATTCATATGTTTTATTACAGTTAATTTCAAAAACATTTTGGCCAGCTGAGACTCAACTTTAAGACAGATCGACTGTGACAACAGAGGAACCATGTTGGATAAATCAAAGAATGGAAGTGTTTTGCTCTGGCATCCATCCAGCTGGTTTTAATGACTTCATAAAAATGTAAATGAGTTGTGCTGCTCTATTGCCATCCTGTATTTTTAAGACTTAAGCTCAGTGCTATTAAATTCAGAAGCATGTATTCACTATATAAGTGACTTGAAAAGCAGTTCTAATTTTTAATAGCACAAATATAAAGTATAATCCAGACTAATATTTTAACGATCAATTATATTTTTCATTATTCCACCTAAATTAATAAAAATCAAATACAACTACTCGTATATATTCTGCAACTGTAACATTGTGTAGTTTGGAATATTCATTAATTACTATTAAAGATGAGAGTGGCGCAGTGGTAGTGCTGCTGCCTCACAACATGAAGACTGAAGTTAACGTCCCAGGTCCTCCCTGTGTAGAGTTTGCATGTTCTCCCCATGAACGTGTGGGTTTCCTTGGGTGCTCCAGTTTCCTTCCACTGTCCTAAGACATCCAGGTTATGTGTACTGGTGATGCTAAAATGGCCTTTGGGGGTTTGAGTATCTTCACCCTGAAATTCTAGTGATTGTGGCTGCCTTTTGCCTGATGCTTGCTGAGATGGGCTGCTGTAACCCTGCTCTGTTGGAGTGGGTATAGAAAATGGATGGATGGATATTAAAGAGAAATCTATTTTTTAAAAAGTCATAGTATAAATATATAAAAAATAAATTGTACAAGGACCAATGTGGGTGGATGTGTATTATATAGAATTGGCACCCCATCTTGGGTTGGTTACTGCCTTGCCCCTAATGCTGCTAAGATAGGCACCAACTTCTCACAACTGTAAAACTGAGTTTAAACAGTTTCAGTAAATCGATAAACATATAATTGGAAGTCACAGCAGGGTGTTTAAGCACTTAAAGAACTTTAAAGCTGCTACATTAGTAATATGTTAACATCACATAAACATAGCAGAGGGGACTGGGCGGTCTCATGGCCTGGAATCCCTGCAGATTTTTTTTTTTTTTCTCCGGCCGTCTGGAGTTTTTTTTTTTTTTGTTTTTTCTGTCCCCCCTGGCCATTGGACCTTACACTTATTCTATGTTAATTAATGTTGACTTATTTTATTTTCTTACTGTGTCTCTTATTTTTCTATTCTTCATTATGTAAAGCACTTTGAGCTACATTTTTTTGTATGAAAATGTGCTATATAAATAAATGTTGTTGTTGTTGTTTATAGAATATCTCTCTATTATAAAAACAAATCTTGGGAGGGAGATGAGACGTGATTTTCTCGGAAGACAATCTGACGTCACATGAGACAAGACAGTGAGACAAAAGGACAGCTGCTGTACAGGCTTTTAAATGATCGACGCACAGCGTGACAACCAGAACATGCAGCTCGACAGCAGCAGAAAGCCAGCAGATGATCCGACCGCATCTCCTTAACGTGTGTTCAGCCCCCACCTTCACAACGTCAGCAACTTTATACGTCCCGCGAGAAAGAGATTTAACCACGCCTGGGGCCAGGAAATAAAGGACAAAGAGTAGATGACAAAGTAGAACATCGTAAAGAATTCAAAAATGTTGGCGCGGTACACACGCACAGCAGGTTAGAGATAATGGAAGTACAACAATTCAAAAGTCACAAAAAAAGGATAGGAAAGATCACATTCGCTCAAACAAATGGAAATTATTACTCTGTGAAATAACGGAACAGTGAAAAGAGATCGAATATATTGTTCAGATTTAAACTTTAAGTCGGAGACTTGTAGATCGTCTAATTCGTGTTGCCAGCGAGAATTAAAAGATTCCAAAAACGTTGTTGCAGTATGAAGTCCCGTGAGATGGAGACTTTTAACATGAGGTTCCTTCAAGTCATGTCCTACTTACAACTATTTTCAAACAAGACCACGGTCAACTAACCTCAGTTGTGTGATTGCTTTTTTCAGACACACTTCCTGCGCTATCAGCTCTTATAAATTTTATCAGGACAATAATTTTATACGTTCTAGATGACAAGTCAATGACAAAGTGAAGAAGAAAGAGCAAACATTTGAGAAAGTCGTTTTATTTATTAGAGAGAATGAAACAATATTCACTCACAGGCAGTTATATGTTGCGTTGTCACGATGTAAGTCCAAACACGGAATCAAAATTCAATGCAATCTTGAAGAGAAGTTAATTCCAAATATTATTTTTACAAAAGTTTTAAAGTAAAAGTGAAAATAATGCAAATGTAACAATTCCAATGGAAATAACAATCTTTTTAAATTGTATATCCGGTAAAGCAAACCCGGGGGTGGGCAAGCGAAGCGAGCAGGGGCGGAGCCCCCTAGTAAATATAAGCAAAAACATGGATGCATAATAACATATAAATGTAAACAAATTCAAATGCTCAATAAATTAAGAATAATGCAGTAGTAAGTAAACCAACAAAAGCAATTCACAATATTCGCTTTCAGTTCAATTTGTTATTATGTGCACTTCCATTCTGGAGTCCAGTGTGCTGTAAATAAGTACAAACGTAATTTGAAACATGGAATGTAGCAAACATATATACAGTACATATATATGTGGTGTTTTAAGTCATACATGTGCTAAAAATGATCATTTCATTGACAATTTACAGTACTTTAGACACCAGATATCTATAGGTCTATCATATAGGACAGTGTATTTAATTCAAGGCAGACCATGAATACCAAGAAGAGAAAGCAAATGGAAATGACTCAGTAATGGCAAATGAAAATAATATTACAGGATCCAATATAAAAAAGCAACCTCATCTGCAGCCCTACCTGCCTTATGTCATTTTGAAATAATAAATCAATATCCTTGATTTGTAAATGTTAAGACCAGTGGGATTTTTCTAATATTGTTATGCAGATTTTTCCAGAGTTGGAGTGTTATATAACTAAAGGCCTTGTCTCCTATGCTAGCTTTATTTATACTCTGAATATTAAGGAGGTCTGAACTTTGAGATTGCATTGTACACCTGGAATACAGATAGTAATATTTTCTTCCAATAAAAACTTGAGGAAAATTTCAACCAAAAGTAAAGAGTCTGAAATATTTGAATCTGCCTTCATTGATGGATGTGAAGTTATTGGATAGCAGCACCAAAAAATGACAACATTAGATGCTTTAGACAATAGATATCTAAAGAAACTCAATACAAAGCACTTTGAAACAAATTAAGCTTGAAACAAACATTTAAATGGCTATATTGTACAATAGTAATGGGTTTGTTAACCTTCTCACAATTAGATTTTTATGATGAAATTCATATCACTAAAAACAGTAAAGCATAGAACATTAACAGAGGTAGAAAATAAATTTGAAAGACTACTTACATTCTGAAAGATTTTGAGACAACATTAAACAAAAAGGTTTGAAGTTGAAAGCCTGCAAACATGTTTTTTTTTATTTCCTGCATGTTTTTCAACAGAAAATTGGTGATTTATACAAGAGCTCAGTTTTTAATATACTGTACATGAAAGCAAATTGTGTTTGTTCCAAAGAATTTTCCTACTTTTTAGACAAACAAATTTTTCTGTCTTGAAAAACATTTTGTTACGGTTTCTTAGGCTTCAATAAAAAACATCAAAAAGATTTTCATAAAGAGGAGTTCACTTGTGATGTAATATTTCTATTAAGTTTAAGGCTACAGTAGTTTTGACTCTTGAAAATCAGGATGGGCAGATTATAGATCTGCAGTCTGCTGGACTATAAGCTTTGAAAACCTGGTAGTCCAATATGCTTTCTTTCTTTCTTTCTTTCTTTCTTTCTTTCTTTCTTTCTTTCTTTCTTTCTTTCTTTCTTTCTTTCTGCCTTCAGTTTTACAGTATATTTGGGGTTGGGGTTCACCTGTAACCTTTTACAGCAGTGTAAAGTTTGTAAAGTATTCTTATATATTAGTGCAGGGGTCGCCAACTCCAGTCCTGGAGGACCACCGTAGCTGCAGGTTGTCACTCTAACCCTTTTTGTTTAATGAGTGCCCTGTTTGTGCTGCTAATTAACTTCTTGTGAATTCCTTTTAATTGAATTGCTTTTTTAAGATTTCTTCCCCTGAATTTCTTCATTTCTTTCCTTAAATGACACCTAAACAGAAATGAAATGTGACGTGAGTGAGCCAACAGAAGACCAGCTAAGTCAGGGCCTCAAACTCCAACCAATTTCACTCCAACCAGATCCTTAATTAAGCACTGACTCTTGTCATTCATTAAACTCGTTCTTTAATTCCATGGCTTGTTGCTGCTCTCATTGTGCAGTAGCAGACACATTTGAAATTGTTGATTTTCTCTTTTCTAAGAGCACTGTTAAAATGTTTTGGGGACCTGAGCAGATCAGCATTCCTGAGACCTCCACCCTTTTTATTTTCAGATATTGTATGATGAACACCAGTTGTTTTGGCTCATTTTGTGTCTTGTTATTGTTTGGCTGCTAATTAAGGAAAAAGAAACGATTAAGGGGTCTGAGTCTTCAAGAGCAAGTCAATTAAAATGAATTCAAAAGACGTGAATTAGCAGCAAAAACAGGTCACTCATTAAGAAAAGGGTTAGAATGAAAACCTGCAGCCAGGACTGGAGCTGGTGACCCCTGCATTAGTGCATAGCACTCAATCTTCTATTGCAATATAAACACAATTGGCTCCTTGGAAGAAAATATTTTAGAAAATAGGTTATTTTTAAAGGATTATGAAATGTTAATTTATGTTTGTTTATCTGTGGTGAGTTAGCGCCCTGCCTGGGGTTTGTTTCCTGCCTTGCACCCTGTGTTGGCTGGGATGGGCTCCAGCAGACCCCCATGACCCTGTAGTTAGGATATAGCGGGTTTGATAATGGATGGATGGATGTTTGTTTATCCAGTGAACTCAAAAATATTTCATCAAAAATTAACTGAACATTGCATTAATATTGTATTCTCAAATTTAGACCCCAGTTATTAATTTCTGTGTGAAAAACACCACCATTTCACTATTATCCTGGTGTGCACTATGCCCTTCTCTGTGTCATACCCTTTTGGTTGAATACAGCCAGTGATTTATACATACAGTGGAACCTCGGTTCACGAACGTCTCGGAACACGTACAAATCGGTTTACGACCAAAAAGTTTGCCAAACTTTTGCATCTGTTCACAACCACACACTCGGTATATGAACAAGCCAGTTTCCCTTTTTGTTTGTGCGTGCCGATGATTTCTGCACGTGTTTGGTCTCTCCCTGTGCAGCGAGCGAGAGGGAGAGACACACACACACACAGACACATAGACACACGCGCGCGCGCGAGAGAGAGAGACACAGACACACATGAGCGCAAGAGAGACACACACACACGCGAGCGAGAGAGAAACGGCTGTACGCATAAGGCCGAGAAGGCAGTTAAAGAATGCACCAGGCTTGTTTTTAAAGAGACTGCTTCGAGCATTGTTTTAACCTCATTGTATTTAATGAAGACTTCACTTCCGTTTACAGTGATCAGTTTGTAGCATGCATTGTTGCAATGTTACTTTTCTTGGTGGTTTATTAAATTACGGATTTTTCAAATGTTAATTTTTTTTCACTGTGATTAAAACTCATTAAAAAAAAGTGTTTTTAGCAAGCGGTTCGTAGCGCTATAGCGCAAACTCTTGCAGTGTTAGTTTTCTCTGTTGTTCAAGGTTTTCTCAGTGTTATTCAATGTTTTTACATTTAGTTTACTATTATGCTGTGCATTCTATGGTATAATTAACTATATTTGTGCTTAAAAATCTTAATAAAAAAAATATATTTACATACAGTTCATACGGTCTGGAACGGATTAATTGTATTTACATACAATCCTATTGAGGGAAATTACTTCAGTTCACGACCAAATCGGTTTACGACCAGAGTTTTGGAACGAATTATGGTCGTGAACCGAGGTTCCACTGTACATCTGCATTCTGAATTAAAGGTTGTCGCACTTGGACTATCCCATTGAGTTTTTAAAAATGTTGACCTTATTCCTCATGTGGGTAAAGATGAGGTGTAGGTCTGAAAAAGCATAATCACACTCTGCAGTGTTTGTGCTAATAGTATGGCGTGTATTCAGAACCACCAGTATACTGGAGGGGGGAGCTATTATTTTATGTTAGGTGTCCAGAGAACATATTAGCAAATGGTGAGCATCTTATTTTTCAGGACATTCCTCTTGTGTCATTTCTGTGACTGTATAAGGAAAGATCTGTTTGTAATGGAGTGTAGACATTTGATTTCAAAAGGTTAATGACATGTTACTGACATGTGAGCACCGTAGTTCTCTATGACAAAACTGAAGATATATGGAAATGCTATGAAGGCTATAAACATTTCCATAACAAAGCTGTAAAATACATTGGTTTACACCAACAAAGTTAAAGAGAATAGTATAGCCCATCATACATACAATGTTTTTATAGGTAGAAAGGTACTAAAATAACCATCCATCCATCATCCAACTCGCTATATCCTAACACAGGGTCACGGGGGGTCTGCTGGAGCCAATCCCAGTCAGCACAGGGCACAAGGCAGGAATAAACCCTGGGCAGGGCGCCAGCCCACCACAGGGCACACACACCAAGCACAACTTAGGATCGGCAATCCACCTAACCTGCATGTCTTTGGACTGTGGGAGAAAACCCACGCAGACACGGGGAGAACATGCAAACTCCACGCAGGGAGGACCCAAGAAGCGAAGCCAGGTCTCCTTACTGTGAGGCAGCAGCGCTACCACTGCGCCACCGTGTATTGAAATATATCTAGATAAATTAGAAGTCTTTGGCAAAACATCTTAAAATCAAGAGGAATTTCTCATATATAAATATTACAGTTAATAATAATAATAAAAGTCAAAAGTCATATGGTCTCCTTTTGGTGAATGGTGAATACACTGCATATGAAGACAGTATGTTTTCCTTATACTAGAAAATGAAAATTACAATGAGACCCAACAGCCAGATGAGTTCACTTTGCCTTGTTTTTAGTTTATTTTTACTTTTTTCCTCTTGTTGTGTCGTTCAGCTGCAGATCACACAATTGTTGTCATTATCCTACATTTCCTTTTGTTTTGATGTTATGTGGTGTTCATGGTCGTGTGGACCATTGTGTGACCTGACAGTGACATGATTAAGATTTTTAGTATTTCTAGTTTATGTGCTCATGGAGTTCAGTGAAGGCCTCATGCTGGGGATTTTGATACAGGGTGAGTCAAAATTATGTTAACACTAATGGATTATTTTTATCTCTGTTTTTATCTCCATTCCACTGACCTCCTTCTCATTCACATGAGATGTATTCTGTCCTACTGACCTTCATTCCTCTCCTCTCCAGAGCATATTTCCACCTCGCCAGGGTCTCCTCAACCTGCTCCCTACTGTCGCTACAGATCACAATGTCATCAGCAAACATCATAGTCCACGGGGACTCCTGTCTAATCTCGTCTGTCAGCCTGTCCATCACCATAGTAAATAAGAAGGGGCTCAGAGCCGATCCCTGATGTAATCCCACCTCCGTCACTTCTACCGCAGACCTCACCAGTGTCACACTTCCAGTGTACATATCCTGTACAACTCTTATGTACTTCTCTGCCACTCCCGACTTCCTCATACAATACCGCAGCTCCTCTCGAGGCACACTGTCATATAAACAATATTTATAATAAATTATCGTTTACTATCCTTCTAAAGTGAGAAGTCAAGTAAAATGACACCTTTTATTGGCTAACTAAAAAGGTTACAATATGCAAGCTTTCAAGGCAACTCAGGTCCCTTAAGCCTCGAAAGCTTGCATATTGTAATCTTTTTAGTTAGCAAATAAAAGGTGTCATTTTGCTTGACTTCTCAATACATCCATAATGGCTAACACGGTACAACACCCTAGAACTACTATCCTTCTAAATGAAAGTGTCGTTGATGAAAATTTATTTATTTGAATTTGAAATTGAATTTTAACTTATTTTGCATTTTGGAAATGCTTTGTAATGAAATTTTTTGCCCACAAATGATACAGTGCAAAGCAGTCCAGTCCTTTTTATGATTCAGAAGCCTGTACCTTTCATATGACAGCATAATCTTGCATGTTCTGTGAAGCTGTTTTAACAGGGCATCCGATGTAAAATAGTATGCAATCCTTATTCAAACAAGTTGACGTAATACAAACCTTATGTGATGGTTATTTTAAAGATGGAAATTTAACTTGTGATTGATATTCACCCTATAATGGTTATGTTTAACTTTTAGGTTATAGTTAGATAAGCTTTTGTTGCCAGAGGAAAATTTGTTCCAAGAGTTAACATATGGGACGTAAGGTTTTTGAGTCTTTCTTCTTTTCTCAGTTTTAACCTTGTGTAGAAATATTATTAACATTGTAAGAGACGGCCGGCAGCCCAACCTGGCTGGGATGCTAAAGAGATGGAAGGTTTGGGGGAAGGCAGCTTCTTTAGGACACCGCCTAGCTCAGAACACTAGATGGCAGCTTCCCTGGATTGTAGTGGTGCCCCAGATTCCCACAGGGCATCATGGGACTTGGAGTTCTATATCTCAGCCATGTTGGATACCATGTGTGCCATCAGGAGGTGCTGTGGAACTCGAGGAGCCATATGACATGAGGCTTCCGCCCAACCCAATAAGCACTTCTGGGTTGGCCAATATAAGAGGACCTAACCAACCTCACAGGGTCAGGTAGTAGGTGGCCAAAGCTTGCTGGGAGAACGGAGGAGAAAGAGAAGAGAAAGATGAAGAATTGTTTGTGGTGCCTATTATTGACATGTTGCAGTGGTGGTGGGGAACGCTTTGAAAAGAGTCTTCCTAAAAATAAATAAGCTGTTTGTGCTTTTAACTCGTGCCCTGTGTTTGTTGTGTTGGGTTTGAGGAGTGACAGTGCCCTCTAGTGTCCACAATATTTGCAAAATATGAATGTTAAAATTAAAATATTGTGCCTGGCTTAATTATCTTGATAGGCAAATACAAGTGTAATTTTAGCAACTCAAGAAATACAGAAACTAGGGAATTATAAAGAATTGGTGTCAAGTTTTATTTACAAAGGAAACAAAAAACATGACCCGTGCTAAAGGAAAAGAGTACATTTAATGACATGATTGTGTTTTTTTCCCTTCCAGTAACTTTTAAACGGTGTGCTTGTGTTCCTTTGCCAACTTTATCTGTATTGTTTGTTTGTTGTTTTAGAGCATGTCCTCCGACATCATGTTAAAAAAAAAAGAACAGAAGGATGCAGAACTGGACAGGAAGATTGAAGCTCTACGGAAGAAAAATGAAGCTCTAATGAAAAGATACCAAGTAAGTGTCATGTGATCTACGAATCTGGCCTACTGCCACTGTTTAATATAGAAATGTTGAAAATGATCAATTTTAACACAGAACAAACTGTCAGGATATTTTAACAGAATCATTCTGTGCGCCTTCTTGCAAAAACCTACTGAAACTGATAACCCCATGGATCAGCCCAGCAAATTAACTTAACTTACTAAGTTAAAGAAACATTCTCACGAGGTTACAGTGGGGTTTTCTGCATGCTGTAAAATGTTCTAAAAATTGCTAGTATGTGAAAACTGATAAAAGATATGCTAAAGTAACACTGTGATTGATGGCAATGCGATTAACACTAGAATTACCAGAGCCTAAGAAAAAACTCATAGATCCATCCCACCTTAAAACACTTCGCACCTTTCCATCAGCGTCTTTTGTCCTTTAAATGTGTTGATAAGCAGCAAGCAGCCTGCTATCACATCCCCCACCGGCGCACAGTTTTCTCAGCTCAAGTCTGTTTACCTGCATGTCAGTTGCTTGGAGTTGTATAGAGTGAGAAGTCAATCAAAATCACACCTTTTATAAATACTATATTGTTATTTGGAACACATGCATTTCATGTGTGTTCTGTGTCTACAACAATCTATGTACAGTAAATACATCATTAAAACAAAAACGTTTTTCATGTTTTAGTAATAATTGACAAAATGTAGACATGAAGTGTATAATGTGTTAGGCCTGATTTCCAAATATAAGATAAACACTTTCACAAAAGGTACAACTATAACAGAACAAGTGCGCTTCTATTCAAGAATATAACTGCAGAAAAAGAACCCGCATTAGAGTGCGACATTGACACACATTTACTATGACTGCTTTGGTGGTGCAACGGTATCAACTGTTGATTGGTAATCAAAACTTCACGGGTTCAATCCCGGACGAGTCTATTTTGAGAAGTGAACTGCTCTTATTCTTACTATTTTAGAATAAAAACATACATTTGATTTCAGTGTGGTGGGCTGGCGCCCTGCCCGTGGTTTGTTTCCTGCCTTGCACCCTGTGTTGGCTGGGATTGGCTCCAGCAGACCCCTGTGACCCTGTAGTTAGGATATAGCGGATTGGATAATGGATGGATGGATGGATCTGATTTCAGTCAGCCGGTGTAAATGTATGATACTCGAAATGGTTAGCTTTGTTTTTTTTTTTATTCAGTTTCATTCTCTCAGTCAAGTTCATGATCCTACACCTTCCGCCCCCCCACATCTGACACTGCTGTTTTCACATAAAGACACACTATAGCTCTGCACTCTACTTGTGACCTTACGCTGTAGGAAGTAAGTAAATAAACCAAGGTAAATAAGTAAATAACATTCGATCTGGCTCTTATATACAAAGTACAGCGACGGCAAAAGTGCGAGAATGCAGTTAAATGGTACGCGAATGCAGGTAAATTGTTTTGGGGAGCACAGATCTAAACACTAGTGTGGAAGAGTCTATAGCTGCAGGTGGATGACATAGATGCATAAATGATGCAGCAGTGTGATGGGTAAATATATATATATATATATATAATATATATATTTATAGGGGGTAAATGAGACCTTTGTTTGTAAACAGATTGCAAGGAGCGTGCAGAATGCGGTTGTACTATGTGTGAAGTTGGATATGAGCAATGGAGTTATTTTGGCAAACAGAATAAGGTTATGCTGTTTAGGTGACATGTTGAATGCACACAGACAGAGCAGTGATAGCAAGGGTGTATGAAACAAGTTCTGTGAGCTATTCTTAATTTTGACTTCAAAAAGTAAACATTTTTGAAATCTGTATAGTAAAGTGTAGCTTGCAATCAGGGAGCGAGACATGGCTGATGAATAGCAACATGAGGCAAAGGTGGAAAGAACAAAGATGAGAATGATCAAGTGGATGTATGGAGTTTCACAGAAAGAGAGACGGATGAATACTTAGTTTAAAAAAAGGACTTGCAGTGGAGACAATAGGAGTTGTGCATAGGAGAAACAGACAGAAAAGGTTTTGGCATGTGAAGTAAAAGACCGGCGATGGCCGTGTAAAGAGGTGGAGGAGATTAGTCCCAGAGGGAGGCGGAAGAACATGTAGTTGGGGTCTTGTCAGTTAATATGAAAGGAATGGATCTTGCCCCAAAGGCTGTCCAGCACCATTGTCAGTGGATGAAAAAGATTTGAGGTGCAATTGATGAACCTGGGTAAACTCAGAAAATGGCAGTTAAACAATGTGCTAGTGAGATCACATCTGGAGTGCTGTGTGCAGTCCTGGTCAACAGGTTATAAAAAAGACAGAGCAGCATTATGTGTGCATTCTGGGCCTAAAGGGCATGTCAATGTGATAGACAAAGGCAATTAAACTGCTTTATTCATGAATGGAGAAGATTGTTTAGGGATTTAATAGATTGATTTATGTCCACTTGTTTTCACAATATAACTTAACAATTAATTTGCCATTTTATTTTGTAATGTGCACTGTAGGGTTGCATGGTACACTGGTCCTAAAAATGTACTGAAAAACTCAATGTTTTAAAAGGTACGGTACCAGCATTTTGTAGATTTCAGTACCAACAGTAAATGGTAGTTTCCAAGGATGCCGCATTCAGTTATTTAATAGCACAATCGCAACAACCGCCCCCCACCCCTGCTCTTTGACATAAGATATGTATTACATCTAGCTTGATTCACCATGGGGGACACCCATGACTCATTGAACATATATATTAACTAGGGGGCTTTGCCCCCTGCTTGCTTCGCTTGAGCTTAATATACGAGTAATGTACTGTATATTGTCACACACATGCAATTGGGAGAAAGCTAGAGGGCCTGAATAATAGTAGTACCCTGCCAGACCAGGGGGTGGTGAGCTGCACTGACTTTCTCTCTCAATCCTCTGCAGACAATCCACGGAAAATCCCATTAGGTCCCAGCGCCACTGATGACGTCACTTCCAGTACCCTGGCCATTGATGACAGAACTTCCGGCACTGGCGCTTATTGATGGCGACACTTCTGGTTCAGATGATACCACCTCCGTTTCTTGTTCATATTACATCACTTCCTGTCCCTGCCTTTAAAGCCGCCATAGTTTCCCTCTCATTCTGTTATTGTGATTATA
>JANRMT010062797.1:15317937-15374175 GCA_026402145.1 Polypterus bichir lapradei | reverse complement strand
AGGGTCGCCTTACTGTAGACACTTTCCATGGCCCTTGAGTACAGCAAGCAATATATATATTGTGGTAGATAGGGGGCGCTCTCGCTCCCTTGAACCCCTGTCCACGACTCCAAACACCAGGTAAAAGTCCAACAGTTGACTTTATTTAAATGCCACAGTGCACCAAGCACACTCTCCACCACTATACTCATACAATAACACTCACTAATCACAAATACACAATAAACCAATCCTCCAGCTCCCAGATGCGTTGCCACCCTTCCACCCAGCTCAGCTCGCCGTCTGGGAGCTCCCACAGTCCTTTTATATTCCCTGACCTGGAAGTGTTCCCAATCCCCAGTCCATGTGATTCTCAATCACTTCCGGGTCAGGTAAAAGTTCTTTTCTTCAGCCCGGAAGCCCGTCGTTCTTCCTATGACGAACTTCCGGGTCATAGGACACGAAGAAATCTTCAGTCCTCCCTGCAGCTCCCGCTTGTGACCCCCATGGCATCCAGCAGGGCTGTACGTAAAAACTCCCTTTCCATTGCCTTGTCTTACTCCTCACCCGACTCCAGCTGTCGAACGGAGGGAGGAGGCCCCTTTTATAATCACCTGGATGTGCTCCAGGTGCCTCCCGACAATCTTCCACTGGCACTCCCCAGTGTGGTGGAAGTGCCAGCTACGCACCCGGAAGCACTCCGGGTGTCCCCGATCCTCTTCCCCCCCAGCACTTCTGGGTGTGATGGAAGTGCTGAGGTCCAGGGCTCCGTAGGCATCGGGGCGCTCCCTGGCGGTGACCATGGGCCCCTACAGGGTTGAGCTTCAAAGCTCTGTACCCGTGGTCCCCATAGCCACTAGGGCGGTCGCCCCCACATAGTCTGGGGGAGGCGTAAGCCCTCCTCCGGTCCTCTGGGGCGTCCTGGCCGGGTCACCCCCCCCCCCCCCCCAGCCACCTGTGACAGTATGTATTATTATTTTAGTCATAGCAGAAACTTTTCAATGGCACTGAATTTCATTGTAGAAGGCCCAGTCCATTTCTGGACTTGAAAGTATTCCTATCGTCCTGATAGTCTCAACTTTAAAGTGAGAAAGTGACCTAAAATCATTGTAATAGACAAAGCAACAGGTTTACTTATTATTTGTTACTCTTTTAAAGTTATGAAAAAGTTAGTCAAAATTATATTGAAAAGAAATTATATAGAATAATAAGTGTGGAAAAATTTTTTACAAGGTTTCATAAGAATTTTAACGTAATTCGTTTTTTTTTTGTTTCAAATAGTATGGACATCAGTTACCCACTGACTTATAATAGGTCGGCTGGGGTTCTTCCAGTTGAGCAAGATAAATCTGCACGCTAGTAGTGCGGTAAAGGAAATTGCCAACAATGTGTCCTTCTCCAATTTAAGCCCATCCGTGAGCCCACCAAACACAGCTGTTAATGGGTTAGGAGGGATTGTGACACCAAGGCTGTCTGACAGGCCTTCAAAGATTTTTGTCCAGAATGACGTTAATTTGGTGCACACTCAAAACGTGTGGCCCAGAGAGGCTGGAGCTAGAATGCAACGTTCAAAGGTTGAATCTTGCCCTGGATACATTTTAGACAATTTTAAATGAGATAAATGTGCTTGATAAAAGATTTTTAATTGAATGATTGAATGCTTTGGAGATGGAGTGAATTCTAGTCATGGCTACCTTCTGCTCCTTTTCTGAGATGTTAAGTGAAAGATCCTTTCCCATCTGACCCTGGACTGAAGAGACTTGTTTTTATATATTTTTAAGATGTTGTCTGAGTCTTCAAGACTGATCATTATTGCCTCTGGAATAAAAATGGGTGGAGGAAAATTTGGCAGGTTCCTTTTAGCAAAGTTTCTGATTTGAAAGTAGTGGAAAAATTGTGTTGATGGAAAGTTAAATATGAAGCATAATTGTTAATAAGATGCAAATACATTAACTATATATAGTTCTAAAATTGTTTTAATTCCGGATGTTTTCCAAACATTAAATACTGAGTAGGTTTGAGAAGGTAGAAAAAGGTAATTCTCGTGTAGAGGTGCAACAGATAAAAGCTTCTCTGTCTTAAAGTGTTTCCTGCGTTGGTTCCATATTCTGAGTGATTGATGGACAATTAAATTATTAATATATTGATGATAAT
Organism: Polypterus bichir lapradei; assembly: GCA_026402145.1. NCBI lineage: Eukaryota > Metazoa > Chordata > Cladistia > Polypteriformes > Polypteridae > Polypterus > Polypterus bichir. Next base: position 15,372,042 of record JANRMT010062797.1, on the reverse strand, counting down.
TTGTATTTACTGGGGCAAAAAGACGGGTGTATAAAGAAGTGCAGCAAGATTTTATTTCTAATGCAGACCACGCTTGTGTATATTCATCATTTAGTGTCAATGTCCAGGTCGTTATGGCTAGTATATTTGTCACCCAGTAATAAAACTGAAAGTTAGGTAGTGCCATGCCACCTTCTGCTTTAGGTCGCTGTAGAGTCACCCTTTGGACGCGTGGATGTTTCAAATTCCAAATAAATGAGGTTGTTATTGAATCTAATTTCTTAAAGAAAGATTTGTTAATATATGGGAATGCTCTGAAATAGAAAAAAGAATCTTGGGAAGGATGTTCATCTTGACAGTATTAATTCTCCCTGCTAATGTAAGATGGAGGATAGAGCATCTGTTTACGTCTTGTTTAATTTTTTTCATGCAGATAGCAAACTTTTTTTGAAAAAGATCTTTATATTGTGATGTTTACCTCTAGGTATTTACTGTAAACTGATCTGCTAAAATAAATGGGAAAGTGTCCAGTAGGGATGCTTCAATCAAGTTTTTTAAGGCCGATCTTGATCACTAATTTCAGGTTACTTGATTGACCAATTCAGATTTTTCTTTCTTTATCCGTTTAAAAAACATTTTACACTAATCCCCTGCATAACCAGACAAATAAAAGTTTTATGTCCTAAATTAAAGTGTATTTTTGAAATAAAACTGTAAACCACAGTTGTTAACTGTTCCTTTTTTTAACAAAATGAAATTCTGTAGGCTTATTGTTCATTGACCATAAAATACCAAAATAAATAAAATTTCCTTAAAATACTTGCTTAAACTAATAAAATGTATGCAAAAATATTTATCCATAATCCTTCCATCCAGTATCCAACCCGCTGTATCCTAAAAACAGGGTCACGGGGGTCTGCTGGAGCCAATCCCAGCCAACACAGGGCGCAAGGCAGGAAACAAACCCCGGGCAGGGCACCAGCCCACCACAGTTTATCCATAATACATCTTATATATAAACGTCAGCTCGTGGAAGTGTGTGTGTCTGTCCGGCCCAGAAGTGAGAGGTGGAGTCGGGGTAAGGGCTCCGCCTCCGAGGAAACGGAAAACTCGCTTAGCCGCTAATAACACAAACGGGGCCAGCATGTCAGCAAAACGAAACCTCAGAAGAAAGACAAAGTCACTTAGCCGCTAACATCGGCAAAACGATATCCCTTTTACGTTTCCTCCCGCCGCTAATGCACAAGCGATGCGAGCACGTCAGCAAAACGAATCCTCCGAGGAGAGAGATGCCCCTTTCAATTACCTGACATCTCTACATTTCAGTTATTTTTCTGAAGATTTCAATAGTTTCTAGGACCCCAGGCTTTTTACAGCATGGGCTTACACAGCTAGTAGTATGGTATAAAAGAAAATAAAATGCTTCTCATAATTACAAGCTGTCATAGTGTTTAGTTTTTTCTGTAATCTGAAATGAGGCTTAATTAAAAACAGTCATTTTCACCATTTCTCGAACAACAAATATATGTAAACACATACATACCACGTGACTGCGGCAGATAGATGGTCTTTTCTAGAGGGTGGGACTGGGCCATGTGTCTGCCGGGGACGTTGCCAACCAGGATCCCAAGCTGTTTCATCATGTGGTGGGTGCGGCCATGGCACTGTGCCAGTGCATGCTCCTCAACCTGACCTGATCAGGTATTGTGGCTATGGAGCCTGTTATTATGTTGGCACTTAACAGTTGTTGAGAATAAAAGGATAAACAAGAAGTGGATTAGAAATTTGAAAAGAAAAACAAATACTGATTTTTTGTTAAACTTTTTCCCATTACTAGTGGTTTGTGGTCCTGCCATACAAAAAATTGTCATTAATGATGACTCCATCCATCCATCCATCCATCTATTATCCAACCCGCTATATCCTAACCACAGGGTCACAGGGCGTCTGCTGGAGCCAATCCCAGCCAACACAGGGCGCAAGGCGGGAAACAAACCCCAGGCCCACCACAGGACACACACACACAGAGCACACACTAGGGATGACTCTCAAAAAAAATAAATAATAATGAGTCTCTTTCAAAAAAGCTTGTAGCTCAAATCTCGATATCAGGAAAGACATGATAAATAGTAAGACCCCTTCAAAAAACTGTAAAAGAAATCTTTTTACTTCCAGTGAAGCGAAAAAGAACATATAAGGAAATATGGTCAAGCTGGAGAAAGAGAGAATTGTTTTGCATGCATTACCACTTACTCAGAAGGGAACAGCTAAGGAAGACATGCTGCCAGATTTAATGAGCCAGTTTCACATAGGGTTACGTTTCCTTAACATTGTAACTTTTTTAAACCTGGAAACTCAAGGGCAGGATTACACATGCAATATGTTATTGCCAGTGACCCCAGAGATAGAAGGACATGTAGGACTTAAGTAGGTGAGGCCCCTTTCTTTAACTCTTTCAGGGCTGATGTCGACTTTTGTCAAAATTCAGGAGTAGAGGACGGCAATCAGCTGTAAACTGCAACGGTACTCACCCTTACATTTTAGTTCGACTCTGTTTGCTAGAAGGAAAATTACATAGCTTTGTTGATTGAACCTCGATTCCCTACATGTGCCTGAGTAGCGAAGAGCAAACGACCTCTAAAATGGCGCCGACATCTGGCGAGAGTCCAAAGCAAATGTGCAAAGCAAAATAGTCCATGGATGTTTTACGTAATTTCGGTGAACAGGACTCTGACTTGTCGGACTCCGAGTTTGACGCAAGTGATCTGGAGATGGATATCAAAAACGAAAGTGAGGTACCAGCATCATCTGATCAGTCCCCAGCTGATCGTGGTGCTGAACACTTTTGTGTAGCTGATGCGCCTATAATAGCATTTGCCTGGGAGGACCACCACTTATGATGACAAGAGGTACAAAACATATTGCGTCACACCTGAGACCACTACCACCACTCACCTGCTGTGCGAAGACAGCCAGGCAGCTGGCTCACCGTGCATTCCTGCTGACCATCGAGGTGCCCCCAAGCAGCCACTGCCACCAGAAATGCTGAACATGCGCCCACAGCACATAGCAACAGACGTTTTCTGTTGACTTAAGTGTGAAACCATCGCTTTGTGTGCTTTTCAGAAAACTGAGATTTTTGGAAAAAAGATTCAGCCCTCAAAGAGTTAAACAGTGATATAAATAACCAAAAAGAAATTACCGTAGATCCCGGAATACAAGCCGAGAATTTCGTCCTAGATTTTTGGCTTGGAGTTTGGGGTTCGGTTTATACAACGAGTATCATTTCAGATTCCAGATTTCCAGCGCAATGCCGGTTTTGCCGATGAATACGGAAGTAAATAATGACGAAACCACAGAGCCATCTTTCAGAAGAAGAAGTAACTTTGCATGCCGGTACTTTAAATTAAATAAAGAATTTATTCAAAAAAGTGTTTTAGTTGTTGATTTTATTAATAAAATTTATAATAAATTATCGGGAAGATTAAAATAAAATTTATTTTGATTCACGATCCACATCTTGCGTTATGAAACGGATGCGGTCACGTGTATCCGCTTGAGCGATTGTAAACAAATAACCAAGAGCGTTAGTAGCGTCAGTCGGAGCCCAGATACATGTGTTTGTGAATGTAATTTCGAAACGAAGATGGACATTGTGTGGAAATATCTCCTCCTCTTCCTCCCTTCCTGCAGCCCAAAGATGTCAAATTAAATGGTGAGTACAGTATGAAATTGTTTCTAGAATAGAATGCCTTTTACTATCACTATACGCATCTACAATGAGATTAAAAGCAGCTCCTTCAGTGCAGAAAAAAGTTCTGTATAGGGCTTGTATGGTTGTTTATTAGCCTTAGCATAACGCCGTATCTGCGGCCCCGCTTCTGCTTTCTTTCCCTCCTCCGTCTGTGTCGTCTCCTAGACCCGACAACAAACCACGGAGAGCCCGCTGGTCTCGCTATGTTGTCTGGGATGTTGTGCGTGTGATGAAAAACACTCAAAACAGATGTCTGGCTCTGGACACCGATGTCTATAAGGTTCTGAATGGTGTAGCGGATGTTCGCCGAACCGATCGTGCACAAACAAGGACAAAACAAAAGTACAAAAACAACAAAAAAGTGCACTGAAAAGGAGAGCCCTGAGCCGCTGCGCGCCGCCATGCTCCTAATCGAAGTAGGCTAGGCACTTTTTATAACATTTTGGTTAGTACATTAGAAAAAATATTGGTGTTTTTTATTATGAAAAGGTTAAGTAAGTGTTGTAGTGGGAGGTTTGGAACGCATTATGGGTTAGCCTTTGCGAACGAATTAAGTTCGTAAGTCAAGGGTCCACTGTATTGCGTATTTAAGTTAATCAAATTTATAACAAGTCTCCGGAAATCCACCCGCCGATGTACCGTATTTGCGTATATAGTTTCAACACAAAGGTTACAATTTACCAAACTTCTCCGCATTTACTTCCTAGTTTCCATCAAAAATGCCGGCAGTCTCAAATTCTCGCCGATAAACATTATAAATATACCCGAAGAGACACTTTTAAGGAAATTTAGAAAATTTTGCTTGGAGAAGGGGGTCGGCTTAAATACCGGTCATCGGCAAATACATGTAATTTAGTCGGTAGAGAAGGGGATCGGCTAATATACCGGGTCGGCTTGTATTCCGGGATCTACGGTATATACAACGTTTTTGTACTTCTTACCCATTAATGAGGTGTTGAGTGGTGTCCAGAAAGATTTAACGGTTCTGCTCTCATTTTCAATACTGGGTAGAGATTTCATTTAGTTTTTTCCTGTGTGAAAGGTGCTATCACTCCATTAATCAAGAGGTATTTTTTTTGGTGGAACAAAATTATATTTTAAATTAAGGATCGGTATAGCTTCTTAATAGCCAAGGTATTTTATTGTAAAAAATACAATTGCACTGTGTGCTAATGAATGAGGCATTTAACTATAATTCTGTCGGTTGTAAAAATATTTCAAAACTGCATTATTAAAATGAGTATCATGCCAGTCATGGGCAGTACAGTATAGTAGAAGGTGGTGTCACAATCTCATATTCTGAGCTTCTGTGCCTCCTGTGTTGAACTTTATCTTTATTCTTGGCAGCCTCCAGCTTCCTCCAATATTCTTGAAGACATGCTGCCAGATGAATGGCAATGTCGTATTTCTACAGTGTGAGAAAAATCTGGCTAATGTGCTGCAGTTTTCATTTCTGCTGTTGAAACATGACTACACATATGCAGAATAGACTATACAGGTGTACGGATCCTGAAATCATTCAGACGATTAGAGCTTTCATTTCATGTCAGCTGCAGAAGGTAATGCTGTTTATAATGGGGTATGCCTTCTCAAATCTCTCTAAAAGTTGTACTGAATGATAAAATAGTGCCAACCTTTTTGTTTTTTATTTTGTGTTTTCCATTCTCCTCATGTAGGCACATTATTGCTGCCAGTGTGAGATCCACATGGGTCTTGCAAGTTATATTTGAATTTTAACTTAACTTATGTTTTGTACTGAATTTCACAAAACAGGAGATGCGCATTGTTACTGCAAAGCCAGCGACTGGATTTCCTCCGCAAGACATGAAGGATGATAAAGAGCTCACTGGAAGGAGGAAAAAGCAGCAAGTTCTTGTGCAAATGACTTATAAAACAAGGGTAAGAGGTCTGGCATTTCACCTGTTTTTTTGAACTGATAGCATCTCTTTGGGCTTATCTTCTACTGTTTTAAAAGATAGCTTTTCTAGGTAGGTAAGCAAGTACAATGGCGAAAAGTATGTGGACAGCCCTCAGAATTGTTGAATTTAGGGGTTTCAGTTGCTCCCATTGATAACAGTTACATAAAATCAAGCAGACTGCTGTACATTTACCATTAAGAGATATATACTTTATTAATCCCAATGGAAAATTCACATACTCCAGCAGCAGCATACTGATAAAAAACAATATTAAATTAAAGAGTGATAACAATGCAGGTATAACAGACAATAACTTTGTGTAATGTTAACGCTTTCCCCCCCGGGTGGTACTGAAGAGTCGCATAGTGTGGGGTCTCCTCAGTCTGTCAGTGGAGCAGGACGGTGACAGCAGTTTGTCGCTGAAGCTGCTCCTCTGTCTGGAGATGATCCTGTTCAGTGGATGCAGTGGATTCTCCATGATTGACAGGAGCCTGCTCAGCGCCCGTCGCTCTGCCATGGATGTCAAACTGTCCAGCTCCGTGCCTACAATAGAGTCTGCCTTCCTCACCAGTTTGTCCAGGCGTGAGGCGTCCCTCTTCTTAATGCTGCCTCCCCAGCACACCACCGCGTAGAAGAGGGCCCTCGCCACAACCGTCTGATAGAACATCTGCAGCATCTTATTGCAGATGTTGAAGGACGCCAGCCTTCTAAGGAAGTATAGTCGGCTGATAACAAACATTGGTAGTAACATCGGTCATACTCTGCTGCTCAATGACTTTAAACATGCCACTGCCATAAAATGCCACATTTGCCACAAGTCAGTTTGTGAAAGTTCTGCTCTGCTAGACCTGTCCCAATCTACTGTAAGTGCTATTACTGTTAAGTACGACCACCAACAGCTCAGTCATGAAGTAGAAGACCATGCAAACATACAGAGCAGGACTGTAGAGTGCTGAAGAGCAGAACATGTAAAAGTCCCCTATCCTCCATGGCATCACTCACAATAGAGTTCCAAACTGCCTCTGGAAGCAATATTAGCACTAGAACGGTGCGCCAGAAGCTTCCTGAAATGAGTTTCCATTGCTGAGTAGCTACACACAAGCCTAAGATCACTATGTGCAATGCCAAGCGTCAGCTTGAGTGGTTTTAAATCATACCACAATTGGACCCTGGAGCAGTGGAAACATGTTTTCTGGAGTGAAGAATCAAACTTCACTATCTAGCAGTCTGATGGACAAATCTGGGTTTGCAGGATGTCATGAGAATGCTACTTTGCAGACTGTATAGTGTCTATTATAACGTTTGGTGGAAGAGGGATACTGATCGAGGGCTGTTTTTAAGGGTTTGGACTAGGCCCCTGGTTCCAAGTGAAGAGAATCTTCCCAGGACAGTGGAGGCTGCCATAGTTGCAAAAGTAGGGCCAGTTCCATATGAATACCCATGGTTTTAGAATGGATAGATATACACACACACCTACACACACATTATAGTCTAAATACACACCATGACTAAAAAGGAAGAAATTTGAAAAGAAAGAAAACTCCTGGTTGACAGTCATAGTCACAGTGAGGCATTATACAGGCATATTAACATTGGTATAAAGGAACCCTAGAGGTGTTTCCTGACACACCTCTGTGGAATGATTCTTTGGCTGAAAGACCTCCGTGTCGGTGTTTGAAAGAGAAGTTGTGCAGCATTGTTCATAATGATGCTCATTTTTGTTTTAATTCTCTCCTTCGTTTCTTCATCCAGGGGGTCCAAAGTGTGTCCCATAACTGTCCCCTAACTTAGAATGGCATGTCCAATAAGCTTATATACTGTAGGTGTGATGGTCAGGTGTCCACAAATGTTTGGCAATATATTGTATTTCTGGAATCTCCATATCAATCAGATACTATAGATGTTGATTGCAATCTCTACAGACTGCATCTGAGCCAATATCAAACATTGCCTGTGAGATAACAATAAGTTAAATAAATATCTGCTCCTTTATGATGGTTATACTGAGTCAGTAAGTACTGCAGGCCCGTTCTTAGGTTTTTGGGGGCCCTAGGCATAGACCGGAGCGGTATCCTTCAATAAGGGCGCGTCAATAAGGGCGAACTTCAAAGGGGCAACCTCAATTGGGCGCAAACGCAACAAAATTATTACAGAAAATTTATTAGATAAAGGCAACGATTGAACGTATAAAATTATCTACGAACGCCTTTATTCGCGGCGCTCAATTGAGGTCGCCCTTTTGAAGCTCGTTTTTATTTACGCGGGCCTTTATTCGCCACGCCCAATTGAGGTCGCCCTTTTGAAGCTCGCCTTTTAGTGCGCGCCCTTATTGAATAGAACCCCCCGGAGCTGAGGATAAAACTGAATTGTGAAGTTGCAAAATGGACCTCAGACGAGAGATTTATGTCCCACTACCTCTTTTCCTTTTTCTACAGAAAAGACAGCCTACATGTATAATTATAGCAGAGCAGAAGGAGCGACGGAGCAAATCACCCACTGTCGAGTCGCTTTGTGGAATGGTTCTTATTTTCCCAGCTTCCGCTATTTATAGCGTGATCAATTTGTTATGCAGACGCTTGGAGGCTGGCGAGGTGGCTGATCAGTGCCCTCCCACTGGGGCCCCACCCTCCACTCCGCTCCGTCACCTCGATTCTGCCTGTCGTCGTCACTGTTTCCTCTTTGCTTGCGCGTAACCGTATTGATAATTCCACCACCAGAGAAAATTTGTACTTCTGAAATATATGGACCTGTAAGTTGTAGGCTATTTGGTTAAAAAAAAGCACCCAGCGGGGCCCCCTTGGCAGTGGGAGCCCTAGGTGGTCACCTAGCTTGCCAATGCCTAAGAATGGTCCTGAGTACTGTATGCATGTACATTCTGCATATTACATGGTGTGCATTATTCCTGTTGCATCTTGTATCATGCTACAATGTATGTATTTACGTAGAGCAAAATCTGTATGAGTGAAACTATTACACATGTACATGCATTGATATGAACAGCAGTGTGCGAAAATTAATTTGTATTAGGTCAACTTGGCTGATAAAGACTCAGTCATTAGTCATTAGTAAACACTCCACAACAATAAATTCTGATATAAGCAAATGTTTTTTCCAAACTAACACCCCACTACTATGGGTCCACATCCACTGCAATGAGTAAGTCTCTGCATTCAGCTGACACCTCTGCAATATATGACTCCAACATAATCTTTATTTGTGCAAGGGGATTGACTAGTGGTGTTTTAGCTGCCTCACAGCACCACATCCTCAGACTAGATTGACTGGAAATGCCAGTATGAATCTATATATTGTGAAAGGCGCTATATAGCGCCCGACCCGGCACAGACTGACACAGAGGCACGTACAAAGTGATTACAAAGTTTATTAATTTTCTTCAGCTCTGGGACACGTCTTCCCCGTGACACACAGCCCAACACAGTCCCAAAGCACAAATACCACCAAAACACTCTCTTTCTCCTGTTCCACCACTCCTCCACAAGCTTAGTCCTCCTCCTCCCGACCCTGGCTCCTCGAGTGGTGGTGGCTGGCCCTTTTTATAACCCACCTGGAAGTGTTCCAGGTGCTTGACCACCTGGTCCTAATTGCACCTCCGGGTGGGGCTGAAGATTCATCCAGCCAGGCTGCTGAGTCCATGCAGCTCCCCCTAGCGGCCATCTGAGCCCCCAACCAGGCTGTGGAGGACTCCATCTCCCATGGAGCCCTGCGGGTGGTTGGGGAATCGACGTCGGCCAGGGAGGCTGCCACCAAGCGTCCCGGGGGAGGTACTGGACTGTCCATGGTGGCTCCCCCGGAACATAAGCAGCAGGGGCATCCCTGCTGGGCATGGGACCCGGGTGTCCTTCACAATATTTTGTGTGTAAGTTTTCCCTGTGATGGAGTGGCACCCTGTCCAGAGTTGGTTCCTGTTTTTTGGCCAGTGCTACTTGGCTGAGGCTCACATGACACTGAATTGGGATAAGCCTGATTAGAAAATGGATATTCAGACTTTGGATATGTTGGTCAGCAGTGTTGCCTTAGAGTTACCAAGGATCCGATTTAAAGTCTTGAATGGTTTTCCTTCTTTGTAAGTTTATATGGCCACATGTTATCTTAGATTTTCTTTTATGAGAATACTTTATCTTGTGTTTTGTATGCTAATGTAGCAATCTTTTACACAAAAATAATTGTTGTTTCATTTGTAAAACTTTGGAAAAATCTTCCTGTTTTTTGGTATTTGTATGCTGTATTAATGTCATCCACATAACTGTAATGCCATTCCCTCAGAGATGCTCATTATCATGCCACCCACCTGCAGTTAGTGTCTCCTCATGAATGCCAACTGCAGTAATCTGACAGCTATCTGAAGTCAATTTGCTTATGTGCATATGTTTGCACAACAAGTTCCTGGTTTTTTCAATTTTTAATTTATTTTTCAGGTTTTTTATTTCTTGTGCTTTGAATAATAGTGTTTGTAGACTTAGATAGAGTTTGTGTGACAGATATGCTGACAAATAAAAAAGCTGGTGGTGCATTTTAGGAGGCCCAGGCCCCTCATGGACCCCGTGATTATCAGAGGTGACTGTGTGCAGAGGGTACAGACCTATAAATACCTGGGAGTGCAGCTGGATGACAAATTGGACTGGACTGCCAATACTGATGCTCTGTGTAAGAGAGGACAGAGCCGACTATACTTCCTTAGAAGGCTGGCGTCCTTCAACATCTGCAATAAGATGCTGCAGATGTTCTATCAGACAGTTATGGCGAGCGCCCTCTTCTACACGGTGGTGTGCTGGGGAGGCAACATAAAGAAGAGGGACTCCTCACGTCTGGACAAACTGGTGAGGAAGGCAGGCTCTATTGTAGGCACGGAGCTGGGCAGTTCAACATCAGTGGCAGAGCGACGGGCACTGAGCAGGCTCCTGTCAATCATGGAGAATCCACTGCATCCACTGAACAGGATCATCTCCAGACAGAGGAGCAGCTTCAGCGACAGACTGCTGTCACCATCCTGCTCCACTGACAGACTGAGGAGACCCCACACTATGCGACTCTTCAATTCCACCCGGGGGGGTAAACGTTAACATTATACAAAGTTATTGTCTGTTATACCTGCATTGTTATCACTCTTTAATTTAATATTGTTCTTTATCAGTATGCTGCTGCTGGAGTATGTGAATTTCCCCTTGGGATTAATAAAGTATCAATCTCTCTATCTCTCTATCTATCTATCTATCTAAATATTATAGCTGTACTAGGGGAGAAGCCCCCCCCTGGCACCTTTGAACATTTAAAAGCCTGTACAGCAGCTGTCCTACTCTTTGTCTTTTATTTCCTGCCCTGGGCGTGCCTAAATCTCTTGGCACAAACTCGCGGGATGTGAGCTCTTGATTTTTTTTTTAGTTTATAATTTAAAAACGGAATAAGAATCTGAAAATCTAACAACATCACATTACAGTCTGATAAATTCTGAAAATGATGATACCAAACATATATATCTAGGTTTTAAAATAAGGCCGATTTAAAACGTGACATAAAAACGTCACATAAAATTGTTGCACTTTTTGGCTTAGGATTTTATATTGTGGCACGCGGCCGGGGGCTACCCAGCCGGGACGCCCAGGAGGACCGGAGGAGGGCTTGTGCCTTCTCCAGACCATGAGGGGGCAACCGCCCTGGTTGCTTTGAGGGTTACGGGTGCAGAGCTTTGAAGCTCAACCCTGTAGGGGCCCGTGGTCACCGCCAGGGGGCGCCCCAATGCCTGGAGAGCCCTGGACCTCAGCACTTCCGCCACACCAGGAAGTGCTGGGGGGTAGAGGAGCAGGGACACCCGGAGTGCTTCCGCCACACTGGGGTGTGTCAGTGGAAGATTGCCGGAGGACACCTGGAGCACATCCGGGTGATTATAAAAGGGGAAGCCTCCCTTCATTCAGGGCTGGAGTCGGGTGGAAGAGGACGAGGTCTGGAAGGAGAGAGAAAAGGAGGCGGTCTGAAGAAAAGGCATACTGTGGTTTTGGCCTGCACTGTTGTGGTGATTGGTGCTGCGACACTGGGTTTGTGCACTTTAATACTTATAAATAAACGTGTGTTGGACTTTTAAATGATTTCCGTCTGTCTGCATCCAGGCTGTTTCCCACAATATATAGAGAGTAGATTTGCTCAATCTGAGTTACACATTTTGTATATTGTGAGGATTTACTACTGTTATATGTATTGTCTATTTAATTTCACATTTTTTATTTTCTTAAATTCCAGAATAAAAAAATGCCGGGGACAGGCATTTTGAAAAATGTTAATGGTGAAGAAGAGCACAGTGCACCTGAGATAAAAGGAAAGCCAGTCCTTGTCACAAAGACATTGAATTATAAGTCGAAGGTACAGTATGAGATTTTGCATTTCAGTGTTAGTCCCTTTATTTACTTATATTACCACAGGTGCCATATGAAAAGTTAAACTGTAAAACATTAAACTGTAAAACTGTTAAACATCCAAAACCAAGACATGTTTGAGTACTAGGACACTTTAAGAAATACACAAAAAACAACATAGCTAATGCCTTGATAATAAACATTCCTGGTGCTATTATAGATAAGAGAAGTTATATTCATCTGATTACATGTATTCTCTAACTATTCATACTTTTGTGAATCCACTTATTATGTTTTAAACTTTGTAATCTTCTAAATTTATTTTTTCATTTTTATTTTTTGAAAGATTTATTAATGTATTTTCTCCATGCTTTTGTCACATTGTCTCAGCATCATTTTGTGAATCGTGTTTTGACAGAAACTTCACCATTTTTTGTTTTCATAGTTGAATCCACTTTGCTTACAGTTGCAATGTTCTTTGCTACCAAGTGTAGCGCTAGTGATTGTTGTATGTGGTATCACAATAAATTTTCTATTAAAGATGGACGCACACAGCTCCCAGTATCCCAGGCTTTTGGGTAGATTGTGCAGATTGTTCAATGTAGTGGTTGCAAACAATAGGCGGCTGGTTTTCTATTTACAGTAAGCACATTGCTTGTGGCTTTTTCCAATAATTTTTGTTCAGCAGTTATGGTTTTGGATAAATATCTGTCGATAGATAGATGGATAGATATCTACAGTATCTTTTGTAAGAGTGCATTATTTCTTTCTTGTATAGTACTTATGCATTATTATTCCCATCTAATTTTAATTTGTTTTTCTTTACATTTAACTACTTCTTTGACATCTTGTAAAGCACTTTAAGCTACATCCTTTCTTTGAAAATGTGCTGTAGCAATAAATGTTGTTGTTACTGTCTTCACAAGCCGACTCTGTTCATATTCTGTTCATCCATCCCACTGAATCCAAACACAGGGTCATGGGGGTCTGCTGGAGCCAATCCCAGCCAACACAGGGCACAAGGCAGGAACCAACCCACCAGAGGACACACACAAACACACCCTAGGGACAATTTAGAATCGCCAATCCACCTAACCTGCATGTCTTTGGACTGTGGGAGGAAACCAGAGCGCCCGGAGGAAACCCACACAGACAACATGCAAACTCCACGCAAGGGGGACCCGGGAAGTGAACCTGGGTCTCCTAACTGCGAGGCAGCAGCGCTATTCTGTATATTCTGTTCATCTGTTTATAAAACATATCCTTTTGGGCAAAGTATTTTTCCATCTTAGCCACAACGTTAGATGATAAAACCGATGAATGTCGGTTTGCTGAATGCTGAATGTGAAGTTCAGTAGTCAAGTGAGTGATTGCTTTTTATATTTTATCCTGATTCATTTCGTGTGTATACATAGAAGGTGCTTTGTGATATCGTGAGACAAACTAAAAGTCAAGCACTGATAATTTCACTTTATGTTTTAGCACCAACAGCAATTCCTTGAATCACAGTCAACATTTATAAGCAGAAGCATTTACAGTCCTCAATTTTGGGATTCAAATCAACAAAGCCCACAGTGAACACAGTCTTATATCATACTGATACTGACACTCTAACATCCTCATGAAAAGCAAGCAAAAAAAAGAAAGCCAGCTAGCATTGCATGCCCTGCACTAGCTTGTGATATCCCGTGTAGTGGGAAGTGGCCCCAGCCTACACTCTGGACAACTGATAGTTTATGAACCGAACAGGATCAGTGGAGGGATGAGACACAGACATAAATTGAAGGGTGAATGGCGCAAGTTTATTTACAAGAGTGCTGTACAACCAAAAATGCAGTAGCGTCAGGTGGGCTTTGAGAAACAGTCCTTCAGCTCTGACACTTCTTCAGAAATACATAAAAACAAAAAAAAAAAGGTAAAATATAGTGTATTTACAAAAAACAGTGCATTCCTACAAAAACTACACACACACTCACTCACTCACTCACTCACTCCAATAAAGAAGGTTGTCTTCTTTTATCTCTGGCTCAAGAAGCTCCTCCAACAGGCAAGAAAAAAAATGCACAAGAACAAAAACAAGTGTGTGTATATACAAAATCAATTACACCAAACCCAAAATCAAAATTATCCCAGCACCAAATAAGTATATATACCTCCACCAAAATGATCACTAGGAGATATATAACTATATACAAAAGAATATTTACAAAGCCACCAAAATCACAACTGCTACTCCAATAGCTCAGCAGTGCTTACTCCTACCTCGCTTTTAGGTTGTTGGCCGGCAACTCCTTAAATATAACCGGCAAGATTGTCCAGCCAATCTGCCAACCCGTCTACCTCACGCACCTATCAAGGTAGACGCTAGCGCATTCGCGCCACGCACTGCGACACGCCCCACGCAACTATGTATTTAAACTCGAACCCCTGTTGGTGGCGCGTGTAAGCCCCAAACCCCAAACCCTATCCCTATCCCTAACCCTATCACTATCCCAGTCCCAGTCCCACAGCCAAAAGTTATGTTGAGCTCAAGCACAACAGCTCCCGACTAACCAGTAAGTAAAATCGTTTATTTACAATATGGGATCCCCATCTCTGACTCAACCCTGTTTACATAAATACCAGCTCACCTTACCTTAAACCATCTGCGCCGAACAGGCTGCGAGGACACCGGCGTGTAAAAATGAACACGTGCGGTGGACCCCGTACTGGCCATTATACCGGCTCCACGTGTGTCCAGACACACCGCGCCTCACAGCGCTCACCCGCTACACAGCCCTGCAGCCCCGCGTTCCCGCGGCAGCACCCTCAACACACAAATGGTAAGCTCACTTCCTTCCAACCTTATAAAGACCGCAGCTTCAAGTTTAATGCTTCTTCAACTTAAATTTGCTAATGCGCAACATAGCTCCCTAATGTAAAGTGAGACAAAAATAATTTGCCATTCAAAGACAATCTGCCCAAAACCATGCACTCCTTTGTGTTCTTAATAGTAAATTTCAGAAATTAACAAATTCCCAAAGTGCTTTACTAATATAGTTCTATAAAGGTCAGTTGTTTAAAAGTACCACTTCTCTAGTCAACAAGAATCTGGCACAACAAAGTCAAAATAGAACCCTTACTTCTTTTTATTATTTTTTAAATTTTCTTTAATATCACTGTTAGCTCTTAATTTATAAGTGAAACCTATACTGATAAGGTAGTACCTCAATAAAACTATAGCGGATATCACGCTCACTTACAGATTTCCACCTTGGTAATGCTGTAAATAATGCTTGTACTTGACGTATTACTGTACTGTATATTTTTTCAGTGTTCACTTTACTTGTTTGGAATAGATTGGCTTTTTATTGTGCAATGTTTACTTCTCATGCACAACTGAGTAACAAGCATAGTAAGCCAAAGATGAAGTTCAAGCACTTATTGATAGGGTTCCAGACAGGTCTTCAATAAAGTAAAGTATATATACTCAGCAAAAAAAGAAACGTCCCTTTTTCAGGACTGTGTATTTCAACAATAATGTTTTAAAAATCCAAATAACTTTACAGATCTTCATTGTAAATTGTTTAAACAATGTTTTCCATGCATGTTCAATTAACCATAATCAATTAATTAACATGCACCTGTGGAATGGTCGTTAAGACCTTAACAGCTTACAGAAAGTAGGCATTTAAGGTCACAGTTCTAAAAACGCAGGACACTAAAGAGACTTGTCTACCGACTGTGAAAAACACCCAAAGAAAGATGCCCAGGGTCCCTGCTCATCTGCGTGAACGTGCATTAGGCATGCTGCAGGGCGGCATGAGGACTGCTGATGTGGCTAGGGCAATAAATTGCCATGTCCGCACTGTGAGACGCCTAAGACAGCGCTACAGGGAGACAGGAAGGACAGCTGATCATCCTCACAGTGGAAGACCACGTGTAACAACACCTGCACAGGATCGGTACATCCGAATATCACACCTGCGTGACAGGTACAGGATGGCCACAACAACTGCCCGAGTCACACCAGGAACACACAATCCCTCCATCAGTGCTCAGACTGTCCGCAATAGGCTGAGAGAGGCTGGACTGAGGGCTTGCAGGCCTGTTGTAAGACAGGTCCTTACCAGACATCACCAGCAACAACGCCGCCTATGGTCACAAACCCACCTTCGCTGGACCAGACAGGAGTGGCAAAAAGTGCGTGAGTTTCTGCATGACAGCAATGTCAGTGTGGCCAGCGAAGAGCCCAGATCTCAATCCCATTGAGCAGGTCTGGGACCTGTTGGATCGCAGGGTGAGGGCTAGGGCCATTCCCCCCAGAAATGTCCAGGAACTTGCAGGTGCCTTGGTGGAAGAGTGGGGTAACATCTCACAGCAAGAACTGACAAATCTGGTCCAGTCCATGAGGAGGAGATGCACTGCAGTACTTCAAGCAGCTGGTGGCCACACCAGATACTGACTGGTACTTTTGATTTTGAGCCTCCCTTCATTCAGGGACACATTGTGAAACATTTTTAGTTTATGTCTTATGGTGTTGACTCTTTTAGTGTTCATACAAATATTTACACATTAAGTCTACTGAAAGTAAAAACAGTTGAAAGTCAGGGGACGTTTCTTTTTTTGCTGAGTATATAAGGAAAAAGTAGCACCTTATGCAGTGTGAAATTGTGGTAGAAAAGGAGGAAAACCGATAAAATATCTATAAAATTAGCAAAAGGAGCATCATAACATCATAGTAGTTGCCTTTCTTTTAATATGATCAATGTAATAGTAATCACTCTTTTAGAGTTATTGTTTGTAATGAGAAAACACTTGGAGCCAGGCTGTCATTCTAGTTTCCTAGTGAAGTAGGTAAAGGAGCAAGATATTCATTATGCAGGGGACACAGATGGGTTAAATGATTTGCTAAACGTCACATAATAAGTCAGTGCCAGGGTCTACAAATCTCATGGTTCAGGGCTGAATACCTAAACGATTGCAAAGATGCACTACAGTACATAACGTTATAGAGCTCACTGCGCTAAATGTTTCAGTGGGTCAAGTGTAAAACCTGATATACTCTTAAATCAGCTTTATTAAACATCTCACCTCAATCTGTGACTGTGATTAGTTTCAGATAATGGATGCTGCCCTGCAGACATCTGTGTATAGTAGAGGCTGCTAGATTTAGTACCAGTGCTTGGTCAAATTTGTCAAATATCTTTGTTGACCAAGGGACACTGGCTGAAAGTTCGGGGTGGCTTCAAACTGGTATCATCACCATTACATTATGGGAACACTGTATCCTGATCCCTCTGTGTGTGATGTTTAGACAAATATGAAACAAACAGCTTTTGGGAGTATTGCCAGTTTTTAAGTCTCTATAATGTCCTTAGTCTTTGCTTTTTTTCATGGGAAAAGTAGTCCCATGTGACCTAGCTATAAACAGTAGTGCTAGAAGGAAAAGGTTTCTAGCATTCGACTTGACGTCATCTTATGTAGATGATGAAAACCATGCATACATTTTAAATGTTTGATTTAATTCTCTTATAATATAAGAATAAAGTGCAATTTTAGCATGGTGAATACAAGTAAAGCTTAAAAGTGGCTTTTACTGCTTCATGTAAATGAAACTTCCACTGCATGGGAAATTCTAAAAGTGTCACTACATGTTAACAAACTTTCTAATATATTAATCACTTTTACATTATGTCTTAGACAAACTAAACCAAGATTGGTATTCTTCATTTGGATCCATCATAGGTAATTTGCTGGCCTGGTATGAAACCCTAACCCATATGCCCTCTGCCCTCTCTCTAGCATGCTCTTTTGACAACAAATTATATTTTCAATTGTAATGCACTTATTAGGTAGTGACTCTTTTTGTGGTCTGTTTTATTTTTACTCATGCAGATGGTGTGGTTAAAGAGCATCTGTCTTTTGAAGGACATTTATTATAACTGCAGTCCTGTTCAAGTGCTTCTATCGTAGTCTTACTGGCTGATACATGAAAAATGCTTTTAGCATGGCAAAGTTGTTCTATAAATAAAATGCATTATTACTGTATTGTTGTTATTATTATTAAAACAACCATTAGACCATGAGGATTTTTTTCTAGAATGATGGAGATCAATTTTGAAATCACAAGACAGGGTTTTAGGTGATTAAAACAGGGAGAGTTTTGTTTTCAAATACATTAAGTATGCCAGATATACACTCACCTAAAGGATTATTAGGAACACCATACTAATATGGTGTTTGACCCCCTTTCGCCTTCAGAACTGCCTTAATTCTACGTGGCATTGATTCAACAAGGTGCTGAAAGCATTCTTTACAAATGTTGGCCCATATTGATAGGATAGCATCTTGCAGTTGATGGAGATTTGTGGGATGCACATCCAGGGCACGAAGCTCCCGTTCCACCACATCCCAAAGATGCTCTATTGGGTTGAGATCTGGTGACTGTGGGGGTCATTTTAGTACAGTGAACTCATTGTCATGTTCAAGAAACCAATTTGAAATGATTCGAGCTTTGTGACATGGTGCATTATCCTGCTGGAAGTAGCCATCAGAGGATGGGTACATGGTGGTCATGAAGGGATGGACATGGTCAGAAACAATGCCGATGCCCAATTGGCACTAAGGGGCCTAAAGTGTGCCAAGAAAACATCCCCCACACCATTACACCACCACCACCAGCCTGCACAGTGGTAACAAGGCATGATGGATCCATGTTCTCATTCTGTTTACGCCAAATTCTGACTCTACCATTTGAATGTCTCAACAGAAATCGAGACTCATCAGACCAGGCAACATTTTTCCAGTCTTCAACTGTCCAATTTTGGTGAACTCGTGCAAATTGTAGCCTCTTTTTCCTATTTGTAGTGGAGATGAGTGGTACCCGGTGGGGTCTTCTGCTGTTGTAGCCCATCCGCCTCAAGGTTGTGCATGTTGTGGCTTCACAAATGCTTTGCTGCATACCTCGGTTGTAACGAGTGGTTATTTCAGTCAAAGTTGCTCTTCTATCAGCTTGAATCAGTCGGCCCATTCTCCTCTGACCTCTAGCATCAACACAGGACTGCCGCATACTGGATGTTTTTCCCTTTTCACACCATTCTTTGTAAACCCTAGAAATGGTTGTGCGTGAAAATCCCAGTAACTGAGCAGATTGTGAAATACTCAGACCGGCCCGTCTGGCACCAACAACCATGCCACGCTCAGAATTGCTTAAATCACCTTTCTTTCCCATTCTGACATTCAGTTTGGAGTTCAGGAGGTTGTCTTGACCAGGACCACACCCCTAAATGCATTGAAGCAACTGCCATGTGATTGGTTGATTAGATAATTGCATTAATGAGAAATTGAACAGGTGAGTGTAAATGCCAATAAGCTAATCACTAAACACTCAATCCTTAAACAAACCTAGGTCAAAAATGAAGATAAAGGTACTGGTCTTTCTTTGCTAATTTGTTACATAGTCTGAAGACAACCTTCTGTTAACAAACTTCACACAAAGAAATGTATATATCATTGCACTTATATCCAAAATAACTTCTGTCACATTTGGACAAGTGCGTGAACACACAAACATACCTACATACATACTATTGGGCTTGTGCGGTATCTGTTATCAATTATGTCACTAGCATGTTGATATGTGAAGTAAAAAACATAAATGAAGATAAAGTCTAAAATGAAAACACACTTTAACCATGTAAAAAATTTTGAGAGCATAACAAGCCAAACTAAATCACCCTACGATAGTGATAGTTTATGGAATTTTAATTGATGCAGTTTTTCAATTTATAAAACTTGCAAAGACTCTTCATGCCCCAGTTTATATATAATAATTAATAATAATAGTTCTTTGCATTTATATAGCACTTTTTCTCACTACTCAAAGTGCTCAGCAATTGCAGGTTAAGGGCCTTGCTCAAGGGCCCAACAGAGCAGAGTCCCTTTTGGCATTTACGGGATTCGAGCCGGCAACCTTCCGATTGCCAGTGCAGATCCCTAGCCTCAGAGAAATTTAGCTTCCATGTAACAAACAAGGAAGAACAACTATATGTAGTCTTTCTGCAATAATAAAAAATGTAGTTTAGGTTTCACCTGTTGAATTGTTTTTGACCAGTCAGGAACAAAGTAGCTTGGGTTTTTCTACTGCGTAGGTTCACACAGTGCCACTTTTGTGAACAGACTCATAGCTCAAAATTTGCATTTCTCAACTTTTCCCAACAATTATTTTGTTGAAAAAGAATGAACAAAAAGTCAGCTCTGAATTAGTATAAATAAGCCTTCAAGACACACTTTATCTCTTATCTGGTGAAGCAAGATTAGAAAACAATGGTCTTCTCCAGAAGAGTTGGGTTATCATCTCCATCTGACAGAATAAATGCCACAAAGTCACATCAGAGCCCAGCAGAAGAGCCTACATTTAATGGAAAGAGGCTAATGTCTCTTATTAACTGGTGATTTGTTCACTTCATTAATGGCAACAGAAGATATCCAGCCAAAAATTTGAAAAGTGATGTGGTATATGAATAAAACTGAGTTAGACCTGAAGCTGAAAAAAACCCATGAGGTCCAGAGTAACTCAAAAATTACTGAAACATTTTGAAGCTTTCACATCAGATTGTCACGTAGTAATATACATTTTACTATATTTGAATTAGATATGGACATAACAGCCTAATTAGGCGTAATATTACAGTTACAATATAAAATAAGTCTTTATGTATTTTCAGTTACTGAAGAAAATATTGGGAAGAGCCAAGCAAAATGACACCTTTTATTGGCTAACTAAAAAGATTACAATATGCAAGCTTTCGAGGCAACTCAGGCCCCTTCTTCAGGCAAGACGTAATACAGAAACTGAAGTTTCCTGTGTTTATATCCACACACTAGGACAAGAAACAACAATGGTAAATCTTTAAAGGAAAAATCTTAAATGTAAAAAATTAATAGGTTCACTCAGGCTAAGATTAATTTAATTTTTTACATTTAAGATTTTTCCTTTAAAGATTTACCATTGTTGTTTCTTGTCCTAGTGTGTGGATATAAACACAGGAAACTTCAGTTTCTGTATTACATCTTGCCTGAAGAAGGGGCCTGAGTTGCCTCGAAAGCTTGCATATTGTAATCTTTTTAGTTAGCCAATAAAAGGTGTCATTTTGCTTGGCTCTTCTCTACATTCATAATGGCTAACACGGTACAACACCCTAGTACTGAAGAAAATATTGAATTGATGAATTTTTGCTCTTGCCTCTATAAATCTTTTAATTTCTAAACATTAAATATATGTAGTGTAACTGTTGTCAAATGTAAATTTTTCTCTAACATTTTGGGTGAGAAAGCTTATCATAACAGGTTAGCATTTTAAAAGTGAGGCTGAGTTATTAGCTTTTCTAGGTTTGGGTTGTATGTTGTCTGTCCATAAGAACAAATTCTGTACATTCTTGGATGGGCGCTGTGACCACCGATATATAGTATCAACTTTTGAAAAACCATTCTCAGCCATGTGGAAGTCCTCATTTTATTTCCACTTTTAATGTTTACTTAGCCTCGCAGTTAGGAGACCCGGGTTCGCTTCCCGGGTCCTCCCTGCGTGGAGTTTGCATGTTCTCCCCATGTCTGCGTGGGTTTTCTCCGGGTACTCCGGTTTCCTCCCACAGTCCAAAGACATGCAGGTTAGGTGCATTGGCGATTCTAAATGTGTGTGCTTGGTGTGTGGGTGTGTGTGTGTGCCCTGCGGATGGGCTGGCGCCCTACCTGGGGTTTGTTTCCTGCCTTGCGCCCTGTTTTGGCTGGGTTTGGCTGCAGCAGACCCCCGTGACCCTGTAGTTAGGATGTAGCGCAAGAGTTCCTAAACTTTTTTCGGCCGCCGACCCCTTTACCAAAAACTTTTAAAACCGTCGACCCCCTAGTCATTTACTTTACTTACTCAAATTAATACATTTGTACAGTACTCAATATTAAATATTTCACTAGATATCAGATTTTAATCACTTGTAATTATGATTTAAAAAGATAAAATGGCTACGGAATATGGTATTATCTTGTGCAACATTTAATATCGAAACCTGCAGTAATGAAAATTTAAGCAAAAAAATACGAGCAGAGTTTTTTTTTTACATTTTTGATATTTATGAAATAAATATGTAAATTCAAAATAAGTACAAATAGTCCAAGCTGTACTGTCTGCATTTCTTTTTTGGTTCAGTCATATTATTATCTGATGAAATACAAACTTTTATTAACAAACAATTTCGACAGCCCCTGTGATTAAAAAAAAAACAAAAAAAAAACAATAAAGTATGTACTTACTTGAAACAGAAGATTGTTGTTCTTACTTGAATAAATAAACTGTGTCCTCCAATTTTCTTTTTCGTAGTACTGCTCCTCAATAAATAATTATATTCAAAGTTCAAATCACAAATAAGTACATGTCACATCAAACGAACCAATTTATACTGTTTTATGAAAGCATGACTGATAGATTCTGCTAATATCGAATATCCGTCGTCTCGTCCCACCGCAAGCAAGAGCGGACATGCAACGGTTTTTCATGTCCGCACTTGCTTTGATACGTTCGATAAGACCATGCACAGATACTGTATGTTTGTGTTACATGTATTTTCATGCATTCTTACGTGTGACTTTTTTAATGACACATTTTACCTTTTTGTTCGCAAGTTTGGTATGTAATGTGTTTTTATTAAAAAGTGTTTTTTTTTTAATTATTTTACTTCTTAATTAGGTACCTATTGGAATCATAGATATTTTGAAGTAACAAACAAATAGCAGTAGTAAGGGGGTCTATTTTTGCTGTCGTTGACCCCCCAATTTTTTTATTGAAACTATCGACCCCTAGAAAGTTCAAATCGACCCCAGGGGGTCGATAGCCACCACTTTGGGAACCCTTGATGTAGCGGGTTGGATACTGGATGGATGGATGTTTACTTAAAAGCATTTGCCATGATGGGTTGTAATTGGTCATAATAATTCTAGTTACACTTTACTTATAATTGACTCTTTTTAAACCACCAAGAACATAGTTCACTTTCAATTTTACAGTATGCAAAATATAACAATGTACTAATAGTATTGTAGAGTAAATACTCAGATAGTGCCAATGGATATAACCTTCTAGCAAATAATTGATGTCTTACATAGTATCTTTAATAGCACACAATACAACATATTGTTCTTTTACAACCCCAACTCCAAAAAGGTTTGGACACTGTGTAAAATGTAAATAAAAACATAATGCAATGATATGCAAACCTCATAAACCTGTATTTTATTCGCAATAGAACATGGAAAACATATCACAAATGTTTAAACTCAGAAAATGTACTATTTTAAGAAAATAATAAAATCATTTTGAATTTGACGGCAGCAACACATGTCACAAAGTTGGGATAGGGCCATATTTACCACTGAGTAGCATCCTCTCTTCTTTTAATGACAGCCCATAAATGTGTGAGAACTGAGGAGACCAGTTGCTGGACAGGCCTGGGTCTTCCTTGTCGTCTTTTTCGTTTCATGTTTTCAATTGGCGAAAGGTCTGCCAGGCCAGCCAGTTCAATACCCGGACTCTTCTATGAAGCCATGTTGTTGTAACAGCTGCAGTAAGCAGTTTAGCATTGTCTTACTGAAATATGCAAGGCCTTCCCTGAAAAAGACATCATCTGATTGGGAGTACATATTGCTCTAAAAGCTGTATGGTGGCGCAGTGGTAGTCCTGCTGCTTTGCAGTAAGGAGACTGTGGAAGAATGTGGGTTCGCTTCCTGGTTCCTCCCTGTGTGGATAGTGCTTTGAGTACTGAGAAAAGTGCTATATAAATGTAATGAATTATTATTATATATCTTTCAGCATTGATGATGTCTTTCCAGATGTGCAAGCTGCCCATTCCATAGGCACTAATTCACTCCCATACCTTCAGGGATGCAAGCTTTTCTTTAGTCCGGAGGATGCGGTGTCCATGTTTTCTAAAAATAATATCAAATTTAGATTTGTCTGACCACCAAACAGTTTTCCTCTTTTTAAATGAGCTTTGACCCAGACTCAAGAGACTGAGTGAGGAGTCTGAGTGTCTGGGCTTGTGAGTGTCCTGATAAAAAAACAAAGGTCAAGGCCTTTAATGACCTCTTGGACACGGCCATCAGCAATGTGTCTGTCTGTGGAGAGAGTGTTGACCTTGTCGAGAGGTTTGCTTACCTTGGCAGTGACATTCATGGCTCTGGTGATTCTTCCTATGAAGTCAGTAGATGGATTGGGAGAGCATTGGGGGTCATGAGGTCACTGGAAAGGGGTGTGTGACGCTCTCAATATTTTTGCAAAAGGACGAAGGCCCAAGTCTTTAGAGTTCTGGTGCTTCCTGTCTTGCTATATGGTTGCGAGACATGGACGTGACCTGAGACGAAGACTGGAATCCTTTAGTACTGTGTCTCTCCGGAAAGTCCTTGGGTACCGTTGGTTTGACTTTGTGTCAAATGAGCGGTTGCTCATGGAGTCCCGAATGAGGCACATTACCTGCATTGTGAGGGGGCGTCAGTTACGGCACTACGGCCCTGTGGCGCAATTCCCCGAGGGTGATCCAGCTCGTAAGATCCTCATTGATGGGGACCCGAGTGGCTAGATCAAGTGGCCAAGGGGTCGCCCATGTAACACCTGGCTGCGGCAGATAGAGGGTCATTTCCAGAAAGTGGGACTGGACAGTGTGTCTGCCTGGGGGGTTGCCAATCGGGATCCCGAGCTGTTTCGTTGTGCAGTGGGTGCGGCAATGCCCAGTACCAGTGCATGCTCCCCAACTTGACTTTGACCCAGAGAAGACAGTGGCATTTCTGGATCATGCTCATATATGGCTTCTTCAAGCTTTACCCTGCTTTTGTGGATGGCACAGCAAATTGTGTTCACAGATAATGATGCCCATGCAATGATTTCCATGATAGAATCAGGCCTGTTTTTAATGTGGTGCGGCCTGAAGGCCTAAAGGTCACAGGCATCCAATATTGATATTTCTCCAGATCCTCAGATCTTTTGATGAAATTATAAACTGTAGATGTTGAGATATTCAAAGTCTTTGCAATTTTACATTGAGGAGCATTATTCTGAAATTGTTTCACAATTTGTAGACACAGTTTTTTGCAGATTGGTGAACCTCCACCCAATCTTTACTTCTGAGAGACTCTGCCTCTCTAAGATGGTCCTTTTACACCCAATCATGTTGTCAATTAACCTAATTAGTTGCAAAATTTTCCTCCATTTGTTTCTTTTTGGCATCACTTACTTTTATAGCCTTTTGTTACCCCTATCTCAACTTTTTCAAGACCTGTTGCTGCCATTAAATTAAAAATGAGCTGATATTTTTCATGAAATAGTAATGTCTCACTTTCAACTTTGGACGTGTTTTCTATGTACATTTGTGAATAAAATAGTTTATAAGATTTGCAAATCATTGCATTCTGTTTTTATTTACATTTTACACAGCACACCAACTTTTTTGGAATTGGGGTTTTATAATATACTAGCCATGTGCGCCCAACTACGTTGCGCATGTTAAAATTGTCTGTAAAGGGCTCCCTGTTTAAACGCGGCTGCCAGTCATGAACTGGGCCCTTCGTCGTACAGCATTATGATTTTTTATAAGGGAAACAAAATTACAAAAGAAAACGCTTGGACATTGATTCGATAGGAACGGCCTACTCAGAATCACTGTCCGAATCGTAATTATGTGGTGGTGTGGGAGCATTTCTGCTTCTGTCCGTTCGCAGTCCGTCTCGTTTTCACAATGCTATCGTTTCCTCTCACGATGTCTTCTCAAACTTTCTCCAATCTCGCAGGTTGCTTTGTGGCAGTCCAAAGAGTAAGGCAATATACACGGAGCAATGGTTATAAAAGAGGGACACATAGGTATCCAGGCTCTTCAAAGCATAAATAGGAATTACTTCACTGACATGTGAGCAAGCCACGGTACAACTGTGAGACGCACAGCACTCGCCGTCTACAACATAACAATAATAATTTCCGGAACGTGCTGTTACGTTGTCATTCATTTTACCCACTGTCTTTCTTTCATTCATATGTTACGTAGGCACGTACCTTTTATCTTCGGCAATCTCATTCTCTAAGCAGGCCTCAGGAGCTAACCAGCGTAACACTGTCCACCACCCCTTTCGTTATTCCGGCACATTGTTGACATCCGTGAGTAACAACAACGTACTAAACTGGAAGGTGGTCTACGCATGCGTGGAATTCGTGGATAAACAAAGATCAAGATCTAAATGAAGATCTCTTTAGTTAATTTAAAGCACAACAATTTGTTTAGTTTGAATGTCTGTGTTTTGAGGTGTGACTGGCGTACTACAGTCTTCAGCAGTATAAGCCTGTAGGAGATTCTTAATGCAATGCCTATGTTTTAGCTGTCTCTCTACTGCCATCTAGTGCTTCTTCTTCTAATTCATTCGCGGACAAACAAAGTTCAAGATCCAAATGAAGATTATATATAGAGATGTAATGTAATCACGAAATGCTCTCCTAGATTTACATGTCAGAGACGCCACTGATTAGCACTGCTCACTCACAGCTCTAGGGATTTGAATTCAATTTCCCGTTACAGTGTTTGTGGGGACCATTTTTTTTTTGTACGTGTGTATTTTCTTCAGGTTTTCCTATTGAATTATAAATCCCACAGATAATACATTTTAAGTTAAATTGTTGCTATAAATTGGCGTGGTACATGTTGAATGTGCACTGGGCTGTCATCGCATCCACAATTAGTTGCAGCTTTGCACTTTCAATTCTGAGCAGAGTGAGAAAATACATGGATGGGTGGACTTGAGTGTCTTAAGTTTGTTTGTTAAGAGCTTTGTGTCAGTGTTTCTAACACTAATAAATAGGCTTAAATGAAAATAATGATGTGGTCCTTTGAGAAGCGGGTAATTAGTTTCCATTCGCACCTGAGCCTTGCAAATTAATTGCTTTTAAAATGAGGGCAAACAGTTAATAGAAAGGATGTGCAGTGAAACATCACTGGTATAAGGTTCATCTTGACTACATTTCATGTTCCACTCTAACTTGGAATTTTCAGAATGTAGGATTATTAAAACAAGAAGTCTGATTCATTATGGAATTTAGTTGATTTAAAGATTATAAATGCAAATGTTTACTGGGTTCTATTTGACAATGATTAGACAAACACCTCAGTGGTCATTCCATGCATTTTTTTTCTCCTGAGAAATTTTAAGCATGATCTTGATTAATAAAAATACTGGCTTTATTTACAGTATTTTACCTTCTTGCTCTGGTTACCCCAGTGTGCATTGCTTGTTTTTCATCCATTCTGAAAGTTTATACTTTATAATATGTCAGCCATCTAAAACTATTCGAACAATCACTTTATACCATCTTAAAATGTGTATTATTGTTATGTTGTGCTCCTCTTGCTACTTATTATTTTCCAGAGTTTCTTCCAAAGTAAAGCAGTTAATCTACATTTTGAAGTGACTGTTCGATCTGTGAATATTTTATTATAGAGCCTGCTTGGTCAATTGCCAGAGTCCTGAACAAGCGGCACTGCGTGATACATAATAAAGGCGGTGGCGGCGGCAAACAGACAATGGGAGTGTGTGTTGAGTTATTAGGGAGGCATGAATAGTGCAGCCAATAAAGCTCACTGGTTAAGTAAATAGATAATTGTGGATTTCACTGTTTTAGTTTGGTTGCTGTGCTATTTGTATTCAGACGCAGTACGTATATATGAAATGGATGAACACACGTGGCCTTCATTTTATTGGTATAAATCATTATGTCATTAGAAGGCAGTGACAGTTTATAGCTCACTGACCAACTGCTGGCTTAAGGGACAGCTCATGACAGACTCTGAAACACACTTGCAAATGCATAATGCAGTTTTAAATTGGAAAATGCCACCCTCCATTTTAGCACTGAAGCAGAAAATGATGTGAATTTCTGTTTCTGCACCTATTACATAAAAGCATTCAATAATATTTGCATTAGCACTGAGGCAACCATGCAAATAAGAGCTTTATAATTAAGAGTACTGTTAGAAATATGGTGTTTTAGTGGATCATTTTTAAGACGTTGAATGCTATAAAGTAGCTTGGGATGGCTCAGGAATTGTAAAAGTGTAAGCCAATGTTATTCTTCAAATAGACTCCATTAAATAGCTAAGAGGTGCTTTTAATGAATTTTTTATATTTGTTTGCAAATAGCATGTCATATTTAAATGAAGGCTTTGTTTTTATAATACTTTTAAATCCCAAGGTGTATTACAAAAAACAATGCAGAACAATTATTTCTAATTTCTCTACAGCTGCAAGACTGAGTGGGTCATTCACGGTCATATAGGTGGTCAGTCAGTGGGGCTGCACTCTTGTGGTTTATAGTCCAGGATCTTAACCAGTAGGTCTCAAAAGAAAAAGGATTTTTTTCATTGTTTTATTGATCTTACCAATAGTGTTTCACATTAAGTAAAATTTAAACCTGAGAAATCCCCCTTTTTTTTTAATTTTATTGATTTTATTAAAATCACACAACATTTCATACAAACAGATCAATTTTTACAAAAATAGGATTGAAAACAAATCAACCCCCACCCCTGAGAAAGAGAGCTATGCCAGCAGAGTAAATCTTAAAGCTAGTAAAAATAAGTAAATCAATGAATTAATAAGTGAAAAGATAAATGGCTGCGGTGGGCTGGCACCCTGCCCGGGGTTTGTTCCTGCCTTGCACCCTGTGTTGGCTGGGATTGGCTCCAGCAGACCCCCGTGACCCAGTAGTTAGGATATAGCGGGTTGGATAGAGGATGGATGGATGGATGGATAAAGATAAATGGAGAAGAAAAAGAAATGGGGAGAGAATCTGCTTCCTCAGTGCTTTAAGAGCTT
This sequence comes from Polypterus bichir lapradei, assembly GCA_026402145.1. Taxonomy (NCBI): domain Eukaryota; kingdom Metazoa; phylum Chordata; class Cladistia; order Polypteriformes; family Polypteridae; genus Polypterus; species Polypterus bichir. The sequence continues at coordinate 15,343,150 of JANRMT010062797.1, read as the reverse complement.
ATTCTAAAATGTTATTGATCAGATCTTGCCAGGTTTTGAAAAAGTTCTGCACAGATCCTTTACGTGAGAATTAGATTTTTTCCAATTTCAAATAATATAAAACATCAGTTACCCACTGACTTAAAAGACGAGAGTTTGGATTCTTCCAGTTGAGCAAGATAAGTCTACGTGCCAATAGTGCAGTAAAGACAATTACAGTTTGTTTGTCCTTCTCCGCTGTAAGCCCATCTGGAAGTCCACCAGTCCACAGCAGTTAATGGGTTAGGAGGGATTGGGACCCCAAGGCTGTCTGAAAAGCATTTAAAAATTTTGGTCCAGAATGATGTTAATTTGGTGCAGGCCCAAAACATGTGACCCAGTGAGGCTGGAGCTCGATTGTAGCGTTCGCAGGTTGGATCTCGGCCCTGGAAACAGTTTGGACAATTTTAAGCGAGACTGATGCACTCGATATATAATTTTGAGTTGAATAATTGTATGCTTTGCACATATGGAGCTCGAGTGAATTCTCTGCATTGCTATCTTTCACTCCTTTTTGAGATATTGAGTGAGAGATCCTTTTCCCAGTGTCCTCTTGGGTCTTTGAAAGGGAGGGACTGTAAAATGTTTTATATATTGCAGAAATGCTGCCTGAGTCCTCGAGACTGGTCAATATTTTAGAGGGAGGTGGGAGGTGAGGAAAATTAGGCAGGTTCTGTTTAACAAAGTTTCGAATTTGAAGGTAGTGAAAGAAATGTGTTGCTGGAATGTAATTGTTGGTAGGATGCAAAGACGTTGTCTATGTACAGATCTCTAAGTGATTTAATCCCAGATGTTTTCCAGATATTAAAAACTGCATATGTTTGCGAGGGTGGCAAAAGGTGGTTCTCGTGCAGAGGTGCCAGCAATAAAAGAAATCCTCGTTTTTATTTAGTTTTTTTTTTTTGTTATTTGGCACACTTCTATAAAGAAGCCCAATTTAAAAACTGGAAATTATATGCATTGTTTTGTTTTGAGGCTCATGACCGTGCAGTTCATAATATAATGTGACATCCTCAAGTCACCTTAATTTAATTCAGGTTCAGAAGAGCAAGAGCTTATTCTGACAGTTTAGTTGTCGAAAGAAGGAAGAAAGACCTAATCAGTCAGCCAGTCCCTCGCAGGTCAGAGTGCAAAGAACAAAGGAATTTCTCAGATGACTACATCTAGATGAAGAAAAGTACTCTATACTTTATTTAAATTATTGACTTTGTTAGGCAAAATCTAACCTTTCGTTATTTGTGGTAGGTCATTACAAATGACTGTTGATATCTGAATTTTATATACATTTTGGTTTAACAATTGCCTCAACCTCTGTGTACTGCTAAAGTAAAACTATGGAGGAGAGTTGTCTGCTTGGTCTTCCCATTATTTTACATGCGTTTCTCCAGAATTTTCCTGGGAACAATTCAGTCATTATTTTATTGCAACTAAGCTTGCCTACAGAATTTTCTTGTTGTTTTGTTCACTCAGACGTTCATCAATCCAAGCTGTCTGACTCACTATTTATGCATTATGCCTGAGAACAAATGCTGGCTGACTGCCAGTTGACTTTGTAATGTGTATGTCTACACCATATTTCTACTTTTGAAATGTATACCATTGAAACTATTTTAATTGTTTTAATACTACTAATTAATATTTTCTTATTGCAACAAGGTTGTGACTTCACTAAAGAAATATACAAGAAAAAGGACAATGAGATGAGAATAAATTCAGAGGAATATAATATTAAAAGTAGAAATCGTAGGTGCAGTTAAATAGTTTAAATTAAATTAGACAAAAAGTAATAGTGAAAAATATTTAGATTCCTGTCTGTGTCCCCATCTTGTTCCCAGATATATAATTTAAAAACTAGCGTTATTCTGTTTATTTGACAAATAATAAATAACATGTAAATATCCAAAACCAGCAAACCTTAAACCATCAGAAGCACATATAACTCTACTCTAACAGATCATTGAAACAAACTTACTCTGCATTCTCCTTGGAATGTATAAATCTGCTTAATTGTTTTGTGCGCAACCTATTGGCACACTGTAGGACTGCAGGGTATGAGCTACGAGGAGAGATTGGAGGAACTGAACCTTTTTAATTCCAGTAAACAGAGTTTAAGAGGTTGTATGATTTGAGTTGTTTAAAATTATGAAGGGAACTGGTACAATGGATCCTGGCCGTCACTTTAAAATAAATTCTTCAACAAGAACACAGGCACACAGATGGAAAATTTTTAAGGTTAGGTTTTTGCACAAACTTTTGAAGTTTTTCAGTACACAGAGAATCATTGACATATGGAATAAGTTACCAAGAATGTGGCAGAGAGTAGTATTTTAAGGACGTTAAGAATTCAACTTGATATAATTTTGGCGAATTTAGATGAATAGGAATGACACACTTATTGGACTGAATGACCTGTTCTGGTCAAAACTGTTCTAATGTTCCTCACAGCATGATAGTAGTTTTTCCAGTGAACTAAGGCAGCACTGGGATCCATGCCTGGTCTCTTGGACTGAAATAGGCCCATTCGGAGGCTATGCTGCTCACCAAAATCCTAGAAAAGATGTTCTAAAAATCTCCTGGATTACCTAAACTTAGCAGCGCTAAGCCTGCGCCACCAACACCTACTCAAAGCATCATGATGCTCCAACATTGATGGACTAAAAGCCAGAAGTCCACGTGACCATCATCATCAAGTCCTTCCGTGAGAACCCTAAATAAAAAGAGGACTGTTTCATTGATGTTAGGTAGAATGCCCAGAGGGGACTGGGCGGTCTCGTGGTCTGGAATCCCTGCAGATTTTATTTTTTTCTCCAGCCGTCTGGAGTTTTTTTTTTGTTTTTTCTGTCCCCCCTGGCCATCGGACCTTACTCTTATTCGATGTTAATTAATGTTGACTTATTTTATTTTCTTACTGTGTCTTTTATTCTTCTATTCTTTATTATGTAAAGCACTATTTTTTTATGAAAATGTGCTATATAAATAAATGTTGTTGTTGTTGTAGCTGGCTTGTCACACTTGACAAGTTTCTGACACAAAGAAATGAATTTCAAAATCCTCCTGTTTTCTGCTTGTCTTGGCTGTTTTTGTGATTAATTCACAGATATGTTGAAAGGGGCTGAGACCTCAATAAAAGCCAGTAAAGCAAGCCAGGAGCTTCAATAACCTAAAAGAGGCTCACCACAGATCTGCTTGGTTCCATCAACTTCCTGCTGGGTTTGGCCTGACCAGACCTAAAATGTGGAAACTGGCTTTTAACGTTCAAAATGCTATTTAAAGTTCCAAAGTTTCAAAAGTGCCTGGCAAGAGGGAAAAACAATGAAACATCTGGCTTGAAGAGACAGTTTATTGTGATGTGAAATTCTGCTTACAAGTTGATAAATATTTTGCATGTCTTTATTTGTAACTTAGGCAAAGCAAATGTAATATTAGTGTTACATTATAAATAGTAACAGCAATGGTTTGATGGTTTAAGAACTCCTTCCCCCCTTTTAGGAGTGAGTCTCTTTGTAATTTTACGATGGGTTGGGGTGAAGCGCCTCATACAAGTTTGGCTAATATTTGTCTGTTAAAGTCTCTCAGTCAGCCCCCACAGGAAAGCCAGGCTGCCTAACTGCCAAGCTTTACCTTAACAGCTGGTTTGGAGGGCAGGTGTGAAGGTGTTCTGTCCCCCATTGGTCTGAAGTATGACTGTTTGGAACTGTTTTGTATCAGCAGCCTTTAAGTACCACAATGTCCTATTGGCTCTAGGGGTTGGACAGAAAACCTATAAATTTGCTTGCTTTACCTCTCCCCCTCTCTCTCTCTTACCAAACTGATGAAAGACCATCTCACACCATTAACTGAAAAGGACAACACAATGAAGAGCACAGCTCGGCAGCCATATTGAGACAGGCATGCAGCCTGTTCTGAAGAAATCTGATCATAAAATGATGCCTTAACTAGAGACATTTAAGAAACTAACAACTCTGTGTGCCGCCGTAAACTGCACATCACCATTTATCAGGTTGTATGGTTGCCAATATTCAAATGTACTTTGCATATTGTTATTTATGAATATTCTCAATAATACATTATTTAAATTGTAACTTAACTCCTGCTTGTCTTTTACTACACCTTATTGCCTCAGGTTATAGATGTAGAAGGGGAGAAGTTATATGGTATAATACCTCATAAACAGTGGTAACTCTGGGAGATTTGAGGCATTCTGACAAAGGCTACATCTTAATAATACAAAAAGGGAAAGGAGAGTCATATATTACTCTACCAAGACAAAACACAGTTCAATGTGCAGAATCTTTATGAAGTGAGAATATTTTTTCCAAAAGGGAAAATATTTTAAAAATGCTCAAAAGAGCAGCAAAAGAAGTTGCCTAACAAGTTGTTCAATGCAAACAAGTCCCAAAACACAATTTATAAGCAGTAACCCAAAGACATGCCAGAAAAATGGTAAAAATCATCAAATCCACAAACAGCACTCACAATTGACTCCAAACAACTTCATTGCACCACTGCTTGAGATCCTGTTTTGCTGGTCTTAAATAGTTAGAAGGAGGTCTCAGGAGTGCTGACATCAGGGTGATCCTACCATTTGAGACATCACTCACAAAATATAGGGAATATAAGTACAGTCTTGGCCAAAAGTTTCGTTTTCACAAAGTTTGCTGCTTCATTGTTTTTACATCTTTGTGTGAGATGTTTCTATGGTATACTGAGGTATAATTACAAGCATTTCATAAGTTTCAAAGGCTTTTATTGACAATTGCATTAAGTTTAAGCAAAGAGTCAACATTTGCAGTGTTGCCCCTTCTTTTTCAGGGCAATTCACCCTGGCATGCTGTCAATCAACTTCTGAGCCAAATCCTGACTGATTGCAGCCCTTTAAAACACTCTAGATAAAAACAGGCCATTCAGCCCAACAAAGCTCGCCAGTCCTATCCACTTATGTCTTTCAAAAAAACATCAAGTCGAGTTTTCAAAGTCCCTAACGTCTTACTGTCTATCACACTACTTGGTCACTTATTCCAAGTGTCTATTGTTCTTTGTGTAAAGAAAAACTTCCTAATGTTTGTGTGAAATTTACCCTTAACAAGTTTCCAACTGTGTCCACGTGTTCTTGATGAACTCATTTTAAAATAACAATATCGATCCACTGTAGTAATTCCCTTCATAATTTTAAACACTTCAATCATGTTACCTCTTAATCTTCTGTTGCTTAAACTGTAAAGGCTCAGCTCTTTTAATCATTCCTCATAATTCAAAACCCCTGTAGCCCTGGAATCTGCCTGGTCGCTCTACTCTGGACCTTTTCTAGTGCTGCTATGTCCATTCTTGCATAATCAATGCTTGGAGTTCATCAGAATTTGTGGATTTGTGTTTGTCCACCTGCCTCTTGAGGATTGACCACAAATTCTCAATGGATTAAGGTCCGGGGAGTTCCCTGGCCAAGGACCCAAAATTTCTATGTTTTGCTCTCCGAGCCTCTTAGTTATCACTTCTGATTTATGGCATGGTACTCCATCATGCTGGAAAAAACATTGTTCATCACCAAACTGTTCTTAGAAGGCTGGGAGAAATTGCTCTTAGAGGAAGTTTTGGTCCCATTCTTTATTCATGGCTGTGTTCTTAGGCAAAGTTGTGAGTGAGCCCACTGCCTTGGCGGAGAAGCAACCCCACACATGAATGGTCTCAGGATACTTTACTGTTGGCATGACACAGGACTGATGGTAGCGCTTACCTTTTCTTCTCTAGACAATCTTTTTTCCAGATGCCCCAACTTGAAGAAAAACCTCAGCTCGTGGATATGAATCATTCAAACAGAAAAAGTATAGAGTCCTAGGAACATCAGAGCCAGAAGATGAAAGCCTGCCTTGTCTTGGTTGCAAATGTCACTGTGCAGTGGTCACCTGTAGGCTTAGAAGAAAATTTGAAGATAAAGGACATTGCAAGTCCAAGTCTTGGAACAAGAAATTGACCAAAATTCTTGGCTCTTCAACTTCATTTTAATGACATTAGTCTCCATTTTGGTCCTTCCAAAACTTGGCATGACATGTGCGACCAGCTAGACAAGAAAGTGTCCTTTTTGCTGTTCAGCTTTGAAGTTTATTTTCCCTTTGATGGGAGAACAAGTCTGAGTGGACAAACTGCCTTTAAAGTGTACTGTAGTCATTCAGTGAGTGTCTGCCAACCTGTTCAAGCCTGTCTACAGTCCAGTCCATGAGGGTTTAGGCAGCTGTTCAGAACTTTCAGAATTTATCCATCCTACTGAAATTAATCAGATCAGCTACCTCCATGAATTCTTTTACAAAACAACTCAAAACTCATCTGTTCAGGAAGGCTTTTAGCTCTACTTGACTTTATTACCCTTCTCTCAGTTTACCTCTCTGTCAAGATGCTCATGTAACCTGTGTGTGTTGTGCTGGACCATCAGTTATGTTGTGTTAGGCTTTTTTTTATCTCTGAATTCACTGCCATAATCTTCTTTATATATTTATTTGGTTTGTACAATGCTATATACTGTATACCCTGCCGTTCTTTCTTATATTCTGTAAGTGCCTTTAGCATGGGAAAGGCGCTATATAAATAAAATGTATTATTATTATTTTATTATTATCCATCCATCCATTATTCAACCCGCTATATCCTAACACAGGGTCACGGTGTCTGCTGGAGCCAACACAGGCCAACACAGGGCACAAGGCAGGATCAAATCCCGGGCAGGGTACCAGCCCACCGCAGGGAACACACACACACAAACACACACTAAGCATACACTAGGGACAATTTAGGATCACCAATGCACCTAACCTGCATGTCTTTGGACTGTGGGAGGAAACCAGAGCACCAGGAGGAAACCCACGCAGACACGGGTAGACACTGTGCTGCTTGCATTTGAACATACAAAGAAGACAGAATAACTTACATAACATTTACTGTGTACTTAAAGCTTTTGTTTCATGAGCTCTGAATGAAAAGAGTTCACTTACTGTGGTACTGTTTGATATCCTGTATGTTTCATTTAAACAATAAGTATATTGCAAATGTCAAGAATTGGTAACAACTTTGTCCTGCAGACAGGATACTGTACATTCTCATCAGGATTCCTTTTACTGTCCAGGCTTTGGTACTTGCCAACTGCTTTATTCTAGTTAAGGCCTCTCTGTTTGATTGCTCATCGTTAGCAGTAAGATTGGGCTTTATTCAATTATAAAAATACCAGTTCTTACAAAGTACATTATGTCAATATGCTAACTCAAACACTTTTGTGCCAACGTAGCAACAGCTAGTGTCTGAACACATTTTATGTGAGAAATGTCTCTGACACGACACTATTTTATATTTAAAACTTTTCAAACAAATATTAGCAGACAGCAGTATAAGCAAAAACATCACAAATGAACACTATGTGAATTAAAAATATGCAGATATCCATTTTTGACCTCCGCACTTATTCTAATAAAAGAATTAAATACTAACTTGGCAGTAGCAGCCAATGAATGAAAATGAGCAGTGTCTGAGATGACTAGGGATTGTCAAGTACCACCTTACATACTTTATGCGCACACTCACACTTACAAAGGCTTTTTCAGACTTATCAGTCAAAATAAGAGGGCGTCCTTGCACTGTGAGTAATTAAAATGTTATATTATACATTAAAACCTTTCCATTGGGTCAGATTATTCGCAGACATGATCTTAACGTCCACTGTTATGCAGACGATATGCAGTTATATCTTAGCACACACTCCCTACAGATTCACCTCCCAGCACACTCATTGACTGCATCACTGACTTTAAGCAATGGATGGAAAATAACTTGCTCAAACTTAATGCTAATAAAACTGAAGTGTTACTGGTGGGTCCAAAATCCCAAATTTCTAAGGCATCCATTTTCTCTGTTTCTGTTGATGGTACACTAGTCAAACCTGCTCCTGTTGTCAGAAATCTTGGTGTTGTGTTTGATTCATCACTTAACTTTGAGCTACACGTTAGGTTTCTTTCCAATATTTCATTCTATCACCTTTGTCATATTGCCCGCCTCCGTCCATTTCTGTCCTTTAATGATGCTCAAATTCTGGTCATTGTTTCATAATGTCTCATATTGATTATTGTAATTCCCTCTTCATTGGCCTACCTGCAATATCTATGCAGAAGCTACAGCCAGAGTCCTCATCCACACAAAGTGTTTTGTTCACATCTCCCCTGTTCTCTCCCAGCTTCACTGGTTACCATTTCTATCAAGGATTAAATTCAAGATTCTGCTTCTTACCTTCAAAGCCCTACATAACCTTGCGCCCCTCTACATCACTCAGCTCCATACACTCTTTGTCACTCTCAGGTCCTCGAGCAGTAATCTCCTTACTGTCCCACGCACCAGACTCTCCACCCTGGGAGGCAGGTCCTTCAGTGTTATGGCCCCTCAACTCTGGAACTCTCTTCCTAAGTCTCTCCAAGATTGTTCCTCTTTCTCCACCTTTAAATCTCAACTGAAAACCTTCCTCTTCTACGAACTTTTGACTTCTGTGTAATTTTTTTTTTCTTTTTTACTCTGTGTGTAAAGCAACCTTGGGTTTGTGAAAGGCGCTCTATAAATACAACTTATTATTATTATTATTATTACATAGATCATCACATAGATAAATACGAAAGCACTAATATAACAGACTGATAAAAACACTAGGGCAGCGTGGTGGGTAGTGCTGCTGCCTTGCAGTAAGGAGACCTGGGTTTGTTTCCCAGGTCCTCCCTGCATGGAGTTTACATGTCCTCCCCGTGTCTGCGTGGGTTTCCTCCGGGTGCTCCGGTTTCCACCCACAGTCCAAAGACATGCAGGTTAGGTGCATTGGTGATTCTAAATTGTCCTTAGTGTGTGCTTGGTGTGTGTGTGTGCGTGCCCTGCAGTGGGCTGGCGCCCTGCCCGGGATCTGTTCATGCTTTGCGCCCTTCTACTGGCTGGGATTGGCTTGCTGCTGCTGTGTGCCACATGATCTGCATTTCGCATGGAGCTTCGAATGTTTAAACACCAGTACAGCACCTGAATATTCGATCTCTTTTCACTGTTCCGTTATTTCCCCGAGTAATATTTTCAGATTGTTTGCGCTAATGAGACCTTTACCTTCATTTTTGGAGTCTTTCAAATTTTCCTACTTCCATTATCTCTAACCTGCTCTGCATGTGTATCACAGGACTTGGGTCTGAAGGTTGTAAGTATGACGTGACTTGTCTGTCTCGTGTCTGTCACTCTTCAAAAGATCACGTCTCATCACCGGGAAAAAGTCTCATCTCGTCACAAGTTTCTTTTTTTTATAATAGAGAAATAGTTTTAGGGCGGATAGTTAGAATTGTGAGCTTTTCTTTAATCAAGATGGGACACTGTTTTGTTTTGTTTTCTTGTTCTTTTGGTAAATTCCAATTTTCAAAGCAGAAATTAGGAAATTGGAATTCCAAATCAAAGCGTCCATTCTAAATTTATTTTTCATTTTGTGGCCTAATTGAACAGTCCCATACATAAAAATGTACATGCACAGTCACTGGAATACTGTTTTTTTTATTTCTTGAGTAGTTTAGATTGCAAATATTAAATGGGTTTAGAGTCATTTTTTCATTTAAACAGATTTTCCTTTCAAGTGAAGATACATTTTTTAAATAGAAGGAAAATCACATTTGTAGTCAACATTACAAATCACTCACTCATTCATTTTCAATGTTGAATTTGCTTAAAAGTGTTGCAGTGTGTGGGATTGAAGCCAATCTCGGCAGCATCAAATGGAAAGCAGATCACTACAGAGCAGCTCTCACAACATTGCCATACTCGCATATGTGGGCCGCCCATCTTAGAGATAACAGGATTCAAACCCATGACTCTGAAGTTGTGAGGCAGCTATACAAATCATTCGAAGACCATGTTGATACCAACACCAAATGGCAAAAGCGCACTTCGGTTCGGTTGGCCTTTACTAAAACTATACACCCTTAACACTTAAGTGATTTCTTTTTTTTAATATCGAAATGTTTGTTTTTTAAAAGTAGTTTAATCTTGTCTTACTGATTGCAATGTTCAGATATGAATGCAGGCTTCTAGAATTTGTACCTAAAGTACCAATGATATATAGAAGATAGCAAAAATGCTCTCTGCAGCACAAGTCGGTGACATCATTGTTGTGCAATGCCCACAATGGACCTGCTAGATCATTGGCCCAAGATTTTGATTTTTCCCTATATTATGGTTAAATATTAGAAAAGCTGTCTAGAAATATTTGGAGACAAGAAGTGTTTATGGGGCACAGGCTGTTAGGCCTGGGAATGCTTGATTTCCTTAGAACACAGCCTGGAATGTGGCAACCCAAGGAGACAGTGTATCTTCCATGTACAACTATACAGTATATGGGACCATAGGCCACTTATGAGGAAGCAAGCTGACTATAATGTTGGCTAGTCCTCCAGTGAGTCATTATAGACGCCTGGATTTTCAAGCAGTATCTTAGACGTTGGAAGTAAGTAGAATCTTGGACCACCCAACAGATTTCTACTCAGATGGTCTCAAAAGTGGCACTGGCACCCATGCACAATTGAAGTGGGCTTTAAAACATTACTGCCTGAGTCATTGTGGAGAAATATCTTAGCCAGAGTGTGCATGTGATTAGATTTTCTATTTCTGCTTTTACTGTTTATCTGAGCAAAGCAAGATGATTCTGTACTCCTTACACCCCACCAACTTGACAGCACTCATATTTTGTGATATTAAGCCAGAGCAAGTCACGTAAGCATTTGTGTATGTCAATAATGTTATAGATAACTGTTTCTTTGTGTCATTGTCACGCCACATTTAATCTCTTAATTTTTTTAATCTTGCTGATCTGTTAGTACCCACATGTTTTAAATAGAAATGTCTGATCATATAATGCTGTCAACTGGTTGGGCCTAATTATGTGGCTTCTCAGTATAAGTATATTGTCTGAAATAAACTTTAATATTATATATATATATATACATATATAGTCATGTCTAACTTATTTTGTTTCTGATTCATACATTTTAATGATGGACAGATATTTTTCTTACAAGCAAGAGGGTCTTCCTTAAACAATAATGCCTCAACTTTCCACCAGAGGGCAGTGTGTCACTCTGTGAAATGTATTATTATTGTTAACATTGCATATTGGGCCAATGCTTTTATCAAAGGAGACCAGAACAAGAAAGACTGATGCTCTAATGGCTTTTCCACATTAAAATACATTAGGAATCCTCAGTTGTTGATATTTTTTATTAGAAGTCCTTACTTCTAGATTAGAATTTAAAATTTAGATCGAATTGTTAGCTGTATATGTAATGCAAATGTTTAACTTAGCTGTGATAGCCTTATCGCCAAATGAGCTTTCTTAACTGATCGTTAATGTCCCTCAAGACATTTCCAGCAAAATATCTTGTACATAATTTGTATATCTATTATGTAAGTTCTATGCGCTACTTAGAAAGTAAATGGTTTGTGATTATTATGACTTAGCAGACTAATGCTTATAAATAACTCCTTCAGTGCAGCTATTTGATTACTTATTTTTGATAAGAAGATGTCAAAATTTGGAGTGAAATGCAATATACTATCATGGATGCAATCACACCATCAACCCACTATCTTTTGCCATTCTTCTGCTGGGAAGAGAATAGTTGATATGATCCATTAACTGGTTATATATACAATAGGAGTGGTGGCTCTGAGGCTAAGGATCTGTGCTGGTATCCCGAAGGTTGCCGGTTTGAATTTTCGTCACTGCCAAAAGAGCTGCTACTCTGCTGGGCCCTTGAGCAAAGCCCTTAACCTTCAATTGCTCCTGGGGCTCTACACAATGGCTGACCCTGTACTCTGACCCCAAGGGGTATGCGAAAACCAAGTAATTTCCTTCGGGATTAATTAAGTATAATAAAATAAAAAAATAAAAGACTCCCCTGATGTGCTCTGTTCTACACTACCATTAAAGTATTTGGCATCATATCATTAGAGCAGTCAGCCTTGTGCTTCAAAAAAGCATTATGAGCTAAGCAACGTGAATGATTCGCCAATATTGATGTTATGATAAGCAGCATCTTCTTTCAGATGGCTAAGGTTTCACACCCATACAGCATCACTAGTAAGGCTACAGTCTTATACACTTAGGTTTAATTGGTAATATTTGATCATTTGTTACTTCTCTCACTTCCACCTATTGTTTATATCCTGCCCTTGTTCCGTCATTTATTGCAGTTTTTGACCCACCTTTTCCTCTACCACTAGAATTACCAAAGCCTACAAAAAACTCGTAAATCCGGCCCACCTTAAATCCCTTTGCACCTCTCCGTCAGCATCTTTTGTCTTGTAAATTTGTCGATAAGCAAAAGCAGCAAGCAGCCTGCTGTACCATCCACCCACTACCGCTGAAAAGGTAAGAAGGTCTCCCAGTTTCAGCCTTGATTATATAGAAGTGAGCTACCTAGAGTTGTATAGGGTAAATAATTTCATGTGTGTTCCGTGTCTACAACAATCTATGTAAACACATCGTTAAAACAGAAACGTTTTTCATGTTTTAGTAATAAATGACAAGATGTAGACATGTACTGTATAATATGTGAAGTCCAAATATCAAATAAACACTTTCACAAAAGGTACAAGGATAATATGACAGCTTTCGTGGTGCAGTGGTAAGAACTGCTGATTTATAATCCAGAGGTTGCGAGTTTGAACTACATGTACTATAAATTTACAGATAACCAGAGCTCACAGTGGAAACTCACCAGGAAAACATGCAGACTCTAGGCAGGGAACACCAGCGACGTGACTCCCTGCGTGACAGCAGCACTACCGCTCTGTTACCGTGCCGCCCCCATATATGTAATTATTAACAGTATTCACTATTTAAAATAAGTTAACGATTTATCTGTAAAATATAATATACATACTTTATTGCATTTCATCATGAAAGTGATATCATGTATAAATCTAAGGATTCTAAATGTGCAGAGAGTTGGAATATCATACATATAATGTGTTCTATGTGGTGATCTATTGGTGCTTACCACTGCTATCATATCAGGAGAAAGCCCCAGAAGCATGTAGTGATTAACAACTGGGTCTGTTTTAAGATGTCATTTACGACGGTCTACTTTGATGATAAACTATGGGGTTAAAGTGAAAATTTCGGGATTAAAGGTGAAATTTCCACTTTACTAATAAAATAGACCTTTTCACCATGTCCTTAAATTTTTTCTCTGTGACTCAAATACGCTGCTGTACATTCTGATGCTGTTGTGAAGGTACAGAAACAAAAAATCGTATGTGAGACTTTTAAAATATATTGTGTCATTACGTTGGAGAATATGCGACGCTTGAATATAATAGCACCACGAATGCATTTGTATGTCAGCATTTTGCTTCACCAGATCGAACCATTTACAACAACAACAACAACAACATTTATTTATTTATATAGCACATATTCATACAAACAGTAGCTCAAAGTGCTTTACATAATAAAGAATAGAAAAATAAAAAACACAATATGAAAACAAAATAAATCAGCATTAATTAACATCGAATAAGAGTAAGGTCCAATGGCCAGGGGGGACAGAAAAAACAAAATAAAAACTCCAGACGGCTGGAGAAAAAAAAATAAAATCTGTAGGGATTCCAGACCATGAGACCGCCCAGTCCCCACTGGGCATTCTACCTAACATAAATGAAACAGTACTCTTTGGATTTAGGGTTCTCACGGAAAGGCTTGATGATGATGATCACGTAGAATTCTGCCTTTTAGTCCATCCATCATTGTTGGAGCATCATGAAGCTTTGAGTAGGTGGAGGTGGCGCAGGCCACCACCACAAAGAAACCGGAAAAAGAAACAGAAAAGAGAGTAGGGGTCAGTACGGATTGTAGAGCTACCCTGAATAGTTATTATGAGGAAATTGAACATATAGAGTATCAGGATTAAGTTAAATTAAGTTAAATTTAAGTTATAGAAAGGCCATGTTAAAGTAATATGTTTTCAGCAGTGTTTTAAAGTGCTCCACTGTATTAGCCTGGCGAATTCCTATTGGCAGGCTATTCCAGATTTTAGGTGCATAGCAGCAGAAGGCCGCCCGCCTCACCACTTCTTTTAAGTTTTGTTCTTGGAATTCTAAGGAGATACTCATTTGAGGATCTGAGGTTACGATTTGGAATATAAGGTGTCAGACACTCCGATATATAAGAAGGGGCGAGATTATTTAAGGCTTTATAAACCATAAGCAGAATTTTAAAGTCAATCCTGAATGACACAGGTAACCAGTGTAGTGACATCAGAACTGGAGAAATGTGTTCGGATTTTCTTTTCCTAGTTAGGATTCTAGCAGCTGCATTCTGCACTAGTTGCAAACGATTTATGTCTTTCTTGGGTAGTCCTGAGAGGAGTGCGTTACAGTAATCTAGTCGACTGAAAACAAACGCGTGAACTAATTTCTCAGCATCTTTCAGTGATATAAGAGGTCTAACTTTACTTATGTTTCTTAAGTGAAAAAATGCTGTCCTAGTGATCTGATTAATATGCGATTTAAAATTCAGATTACAGTCAACAATTACCCCTAAGCTTTTTACCTCCGTCTTGACTTTTAATCCTAATGTATCCAGTTTATTTCTAATAGCCTCATTGTATCCATTACTGCCAATCACTAAGATTTCAGTTTTCTCTTTATTTAACTTGAGAAAGTTACTATTCATCCATTCTGAGATACAAGTCAGACATTGTGTTAGTGAATCAATAGAATCGGGGTCATCAGGTGCTACTGATAAATACAGCTGTGTGTCATCAGCATAGCTGTGGTAGCTCACGTTGTGCCCTGAGATAATCTGACCTAACGGAAGCATGTAGATTGAGAATAACAGCGGACCCAGGATAGAGCCTTGTGGAACACCAAATCGGATATCATGTGTCTTTGAGTTGTAATTACCACGACTAACAAAAAATTTTCTCCCTGTCAGGTAGGATTCAAACCAAACCAGGATGTTACCAAACATCGAAACATGCACATCGATCCCGGAGGATCCTCAAAGCGGCTTTCTGTCCCATGTAGACAGTAAACAGAGACTCTGACGTCATATCCCAACTTTTATCACACTGCGCCCCCCGACTTTTTGCTGGTACTGCAACTCGCGCAGATGTCACATTACTTTCTGAGGACGTGCTCAGAGGACACGTCAGATGAATGCTGAGAACACGTGGCACCCATGATGCGTGTGCGTACGCGTTCTGAGTGTGAAGTATAAACAAGCCCTAACATTAATAAAACATCCTTTTTGGTACTGCCTAGAAGTCACACCCATTTTCAGTACAAATTCAGCAATGTCCCGAGTTGAAAATGTAACATAAGAAGTGCTACATTTCATCAAAATTTACAATCAAGATTCTGTAACACAACTCATGAATAATTTCTTGAAGATTTGTCTTTCATTGAATATATGAGTTTATTTTAAGTTACTTTGATTGCTTCATACTAATAAACTAGCATGCTTTATTTTTTAATAATGCTAAGCAATAAAAAATTCAAGACATTAAAATTCAAGCAAATTATTATTCATTTTGTACAATGGCTACAAGTAAAAACCACACATCTGATGGAGCCTAATCATACATCAAGAGCTACAGTTAAAGAAGCAACATTAGCATTTTAGATATAGTAAAAAAGAAATTGATATTTTTGAATATCTGGAAATAACTTTTAAGAAATTTAAATGAACTATTTTTGGTTATTGGCAGATAATTCTGAAATATGTTAAATGGTTTTAAGATACTGTATGTCATGCAGTTTGTAAAATATCTTTTAGTAATTTGGCTTTTGTTTGAGAATATCTTAAAATCATTTAATGTGAGGAAATCCTAAAACACACGATTTACTGTGCCAATAAAGTATTACCCCCCCTTGGAAGTTTTTGTTATATATCACTGAATTACAGTGGACATTATTTGGCTTTTTTGACACTGATCAGCAGGAAAAGGTTTCTTAAATGTGAGAATAATTTCTGAGAAGTTGTCAAAATTAATTACAAATATAAAATACAAACATACCCATAATTAATTCAATGGAGGCTATCTGACTGGGGTTTCAATTGATTGTAGTATAAATGCATCTTATCTGGAAAGAAAAACTTGTGGTAAGTCAATATGGTGACCTAACCTAAACAAGGAAAATAAAAGAAAACACCAAGCTACTCCATGAAAAGGAACCTGAGAAGCAGAACTCAGGTGATGGAGAGTGGAAAACACTCAAGTCAGCGAATATCCCGCTAAATTAAGAAATGGAACGAGGACAGCACCGCTGTAAATTTTCCTAGAGTAGGCACATTCACAAAAACTGAGAGAATGTACAAGAAGAATACTAGTGAGAGAGGCCACCAAGAGACCTGTGAGAACTTTAAAGGGTTTACAAGCTACATGGGGATGAGATTGGTGAGACTGTGCAGACAACTGTGCCCGTGCTCTTTACCAGTCACAGCTTTATGGGAGAGTGGCAAAAAGAAAAAACTCACATGTGTAGTAGAAGGCAGTTAGAAGAAGGTTCTTTGTTCTGATGAGTCCAAAAATTTGCTTTTTGGCCTTCAGACTAAACGGTAAGGTTAAACACTGCATGTTGGGGAGCATGGACTGGTACAGCACGTTGCCACAACCACCACACAACAGAACAACTCAGGATCTTGGTTGGCAACCCCCCAGGCAGACAAGCAGTCCAGTTCCACCTTCCAGAAATGACCATCTATCTGTGAAAGCCAGGTGTTCTGTGGGTGTCCCCTTGGTCTGGTCCAGCCATTCGGGCCCTTAACATTGAGGATCCTGTGAACCAGATCACCCTTGGGGAATTATGCCACATGGCTGTAGTGCTGTAACTGATGCTCCCTCACAATGCAGGTTATATGCCTTATTTGGGACTCCGTGCGCAACCACTCATTCGACACAAAGTCAAACCAGCGGTACCCATGGATTCTCCGAAGAGACATAGTCCAGTCTTTGACTCAGGTCACTGGAGAGCATCCATGTCTCGCAACCATATAGCAAGAAGCACTGTAAAGACTAGGACCTTCATGCTTTTGCAGAGATATCGGAAGCACCACAAACCCATTTCCAGTGACCTCATTTCTCCCCCCCACCCCCTGATCTCCCAGTCTGCGTGCTGACTTCATAGAAGAGTCACCAGAGACAAGTGATACGCTATCTATTGTCTAGTGACCCACATCCTGCTTACTGAGGAATCGAAGCATTACGCATATCCGAATTTGTTCCTCGGAGCGTTGCAGTAAGGGCGGGTGATGGTATGGTCCTTACAGATGATGCTGGAGTTCTGACCAACTGGGCTGGCTACTTTGAGCAGCAGTTTAAAGCTGATCCTATCCTCCTGCTTGGACGTTGAACATCACTGGTCCACGTTTTTTGAGGCTGATCCTCCAATTAGCTGTGAGCCACCCAGTCTCATTGAGATTGCACAGTTGGTGAACCAGCTGAGGGTAGGGAAGGCTGCAGGGATCTGTGGTATCCAGGGTGAACTTCTCCAGGCATTTCAAGCAATCTTTGTTTCCATTTGGGAGACGTGTGTGTTTGCTGTGCAGAGTGGAGGCAGACCCTCTGCATTTTTTCAGGTTGATTCTGACGAAGCGGTGTGTTTTTGCTCTTACTTTGTTCATTGCTTACATGGACTTGATGTTGGGCAGGATCATGGGGTCCTGCGGCTGTGATGCATCTGTTGGTGGAGGTTCACTGATCTTGACTTTGCCGAAGATGCTGTGATCTTTTCGGAGTCAAAGGAGGCTCTAATCGGGGCTCTCGTGAGACTGAGCGAGGAGTCTTGAGTGTCTGAGCTTGTGAGTGACCTGATAAAAACCAAGATCCAGGCCTTAAATGACCTTGTGGGCACAGCCTTTAGCAGTGTGTCTGTCTCTGGAGATAATGTCAGCTTCGTTGAGAGGTTTACTTACCTTGTCAGTGACATTCTTAAACACTTCTCATTATCAAAAACACACCATTCCCACTGTGAAGCATGGTGGTGGCAGCATTATGCTAAAGAGATGCTTCTGTGCAGCAGGCTCTGGAAGACTTGTAAGGTTAGGGGGTAACATAAATGGAGCAAAATATGAAGAAATCCTGGAGGAACACCTGATGGAATCTGAAAAAACCTGCACCTTGCAAGATTTGTTTTCCAGCAAGACAATATCTCTAAGCATAAAGCCAAAACAACAAAGCAGTGGCTTCAAAACAACAATGTTCATGTCCTGGAGTGACATGGACTTGGCAAGGGCTGTTCACTCATGATCTCCATGCAGCCTGGCAGAGCTTGAGCAGTTTCGTAAAGAAGAATGTAGAAAATTGACAGTGTCCAGATGTGCAAAGCTGATAGAAAGAAAGGCCCGTGCACACAGACGCAAGGCTGCCATGTCTGCATAAAGGTGATTTGATGAATACTTATGCAATCAATTATTGTGTGTTTCAAATATGTAATTAATTTCAGAAAAATCGTACACGGTGCTGTAATACTGAGTTTCCTCAGATAACACTGACCATCGATTTACTGATAGTTAACAGTGTCAACAAATCAGCTTCTAGAAATGCGTATTATAAGTATCTTTACTATGTATCCTTTACTTAGTATATTTAATAAAAATTCTATGATCGTTTCTTTATTTTAGGATGCAGGGAGACAAGCACTGAAAAACCCAGCCAACTTGTTAGTGCCAACATCCGGACAAGAAGAAATGGAGTATATTCGCTGGAAGCAAGAACGGGAAGAGATTGACAGAGAAAGAGTAGCAAGACACAAGAATGCCAGAGGTGAATGGCGGAGAGCGTGGGATCTAGACAAAACTGAAAACATGTGAGTTGATAGTGATACACATTACAATTTACAGTGGTCAAGTAATAGCAATGGGCGCTTTCTTCCACAACAAAATAGTGGCACCCATGCTCAAAAATAAGACAAAATGTAGTTGTGCAAAAAAAGTACAAAATATAACAATAAAAATTCAGAAAAGTTTTCTAAGGCATGATATGCACAAAGTATATAAATAGTATCAGAATACCAAATAACTAAGAATTGAAGTGCATATTCCATAAACCTAGCACTTCTATCACATCCTCTTCACTTCTTTCTTTTCTTTTTCTCCAATTATAGGTTGATATGGTCACGATTCTATCATGCATTAGTACAATGAAATCCTTATTTGCATGTTTTAAATGTTGGTCTGCCTTAAAATGTTTAGTGTCCTGTTTAATTCTTTACTTCTGTTCACCCGTACCCCCTAAATCCAGTCTTGTGATCTTGCCTTTAGTGATACCCATACTGCTGGAAAACCATATTTAAAATGTTTTCTTTTATGTAACTACTGAAATACAAAGATTCAGATGCTACACAGGATCTATCTTACTTGTACGTAAAAGATTCATTATGAAGCTCCTCTTATGCCCAGAGGGGACTGGGCGGTCTCATGGTCTGGAATCCCTACAGATTTTATTTTTTTCTCCAGCCGTCTGGAGTTTTTTTTTGTTTTTTCTGTCCCCCCTGGCCATTGGACCTTACTCTTATTCGATGTTAATTAATGCTGATTTATTTTGTTTTCTTATTGTGTCTTTTATTTTTCTAGTCTTTATTATGTAAAGCACTTTGAGCTACTGTTTGTATGAAAATGTGCTATATAAATAAATGTTGTTGTTGTTGTTATACCTATTGTGTCATCTGTGTCCAGAAGGGCATGTTACGAAAATGTATGTCTATGGTTTGGCATTGCCCCCCAGTGTCCTTTTAAAAAGATTTTTTTTTTGGTTTTTATTTAGCCCTATCTAATACTGTTTACCTTGCATCCTTCACATTTTTATTTTACTAGACACCTTAACATTTTCTCTCTTCTTTCCATTCCAAAGTGGATTATTTTGGTTGGGCAGTATTGCTACAGAACTGCTAGTCCTCAGACATTGGTACATCCGATTTTATAGTGTGGTTCATTTGGAGTTAATTTCTGTTATCATTAATAATGCTTCATATGTCTACAGTCAACTGACAAACAACCACAAAGACCTTGAAAGGGGAGCTAAATAGTCTGTAAGGTTTTTATATCTTTACTGTGTGTCGATAATTATTTAAACTAGGGGGCTTTGTCCCCTGCTCGCTTCGCTCGCCAATCCCTGGGCCGGCGCTACGCGCTAGCCACTTTGTGGTTCAGTCACTCGCATATGGGGATGCTGATGTACAATTTAAACAGTTTATCTTCATGGGAACTGTTACATGCGCATAATAGAATTAACTATTTTACATTACAGGGAGTAATTAACTATATTAAAAAATAGTAAAACGTAATAAGTTGAAAGTACATTATGTTTTATGTTGAGTTATTCATTGCGTTTTATGATTTCATTCTGTTTGGATTCGGAATTAACGCGCAAATACTTTTTAAACTTACACTTTTACTGTAACAATTTTTTGAATTAAATTTTCATCAATATCGCTGAATTTTCATTCTGTTTTTGGACTTGCATCGTGACAACACAACGTATAACTACCCGTGAGTGAATTTAGTTTCTTTCTTTCTTTATTTTTGAATAAAAGTGCAATTGTTGTGTTAGATTTGTACCTTTTGTGAAAGTGTTTCTTTGATATTTGGACTTCAGGACTCATACATTATATAGTTTATGCCTACATTTTGTCATCTATTACTAGAATATAAAAAACGTTTCTGTTTTAACAATGTGTTTACACAGATTACAGTAGAAACAGAACACACATGAAATGCGTGTGTTCCAAACAACGATCTATTATTTCCACTCTAAAACTCCACTTCACTCCCAGAAAATCAATCAAGGCATGAGCTGGGAGAAGTTTGTGCACGTTCTTAGTCGGTGGGGGGATGGAATAGCCGGCTGCTTGCAGCCTGAGTTTATCAGCACATTTAGAGGACAAAGGACGCTGGCGGAGAGCTGTGAAGGGATTTAAGAAGCGATTTAAGGTGGGACGGATCTACGAGTTTTTTCGTAGGCTCTGGTAATTCTAGTGTTAATAAATAAACCGACTTTTTCGAATGTTTGTCTGTGCGATTTGTTAATTGTCTTTACAAAAGCTGTTCTAAAGGGAAGCTGTTAACATTTTAATATGCATGGCATATCAAGATCTCCTTTGTTGTCTAATGGTATCCACGGGAGATGTACTACATTACCTTTCTTGGATACATCCTTCTTTCAATAGTAATTCAGGCGGTGGAAAACCATACAGTGTTAACGGTTGAAGATATTCTTCGGGATATTGTAACTTGATGTTTTCATCTTCTGCACGATCACCACCAACTATTTCAACATTGTCTATTGCTATGCATTTAACCAATTTGCCACGTAACCGATTGACAATTTTCATGTTAATTTGTTTGATTTCATCATTTCTCGGTGATAGAATTGTCCATGTACTCATTTCTTCGGTTTGTTTACCCTTTGGGATGAAATTCTTCAATAAGATTTGAACATAATAAGTCTTCTTTTATTGGGAACTTAAAGTGAAGAAAATGTAAAAATGTATAAGAGCTAAGAGAGCAGGAACTGTGTCTGTCAAAAGCATTCACACGAATGAGAGGTGAGAGGGCCTCGTTTGTGGTTGAATATGGTTGAGAGGAGGGCATGACTTTAAAAAATGTCATGGTCAAAGTCTTGTCTCGCAGGACTTGAAATTATCTCTTTGAAAAAGTCTTGTCTCAGGATTTCCTTTTATAATTGAGAGATAGTTTGGCACATGGTAGGAAGGGATAGGAGAAGGGAGGTTAGGGTAGGGGAGTCTTCCCATTACTGACTGTTCCAATTCCTTGATTAAGATATTTAATTTAACTTTGAAGAAGATACTTTGCATTTGTGTATTGTTTACTATAAAAAAACGAAAAAATTGAATTAACCAATCAGCAAAAATCATGAATGAATCTTTGATTCTTTAATTAGTATGTGTCATGATCCCAGTTAACAATAATAGTCATTACTTTGCAGAACCTTTTAAACAAATGCAACCCAGAGCTTTAAATAGTTACATTTACATTTACTTATTTGGCCAACGCCTTTATCCAAGGTGACTTACAACATTTATCAAACAAATGATTACATTTCCTTTTGGTTTTCCAGTTGGAACACGGGTAGGTCAAGTGACTTGCTCCCGGTCACACAATGTCATTAGTGGGGTTTGAAGTCCAAAACCTTAACCACTACACTTAAAAATACATACCATTCCAATAAATTAATGGGAAATGGAGAAGGAGAAAAGAAAAGAAACATCATTAGGAGGATAAACTGCGCACAATTACCAATACTTCAGTACCAACTTGATAGAAAAATTCAGAAAATGTAATGGTTCTAAATTTTTCAGTGGTTTGTTAGATTTAGTAGTGACACAGTGAAGATAATTGATGAAAAATTTAATTTTGAACAAGATAAAAACAGTAGAAACATGAAATCACTATTTTTACCAATTTGAAAGTCTAGTTACTAGTTACTATGACTTTGACAAAACTCTAGAAATTTGTAATGTTTAAATAGACCAGTGTCATAAACCACCTCCAGTTATCTACCTCAATGGCCGTGATTCCCATTTGTTCACACAAGTTGGGCCAGATAATGTACTTCATAATGCAAGGAAAGATGTGAACTGCATGAAATGTTTGATGGAGGTTTTAAAAAATGTTAGTCTGAGATTAATCACTGGATGTTATGGACAAAAACCAAAGATAGAAAAGCAGAAGATAATTTACTGGACTAAGAGAAGCAAAACAAAATAAGGAATTGTGAAAGAAGAATGTCAAAGATGGGCAAAGTAGGATAGTTAGGAATTGGCAGAAAGGCAATCATAAACCTATGAGAATAATGAACAAATGAAAAAAGATCAAACAAGAAAAAATGATAAAAGAGATCACAAGCCAACTTTAAATTATGAAGACGCTGAGTTTGAACATGATGTTGAGCATAATAACTGATTTTGCTGTGAAGTGGCCTGCATGATGATCATCAAGAATATTCAAAGCAGAATATGACTCTTAACTCGCCATCAAGGCATTTTACAGATCAGGAATATAATGTTAAACTCCATGGGTGCTACTTCATAAGTCTTTCAAACCTGTATCACTCATTAGTGCATCCACAATATACGCTTATATGGCATCCAGTAAAGTTAACTAGCTTGAATTGTTTTGTGTCTGGATTATAGATCTAACTCTCCAATTCCAGAGATGGATTTCTCGCTCTAAATATGGTGTTTTGTGTCACTTTCTTACACATTCTGTCCCTGGCAACCC
Organism: Polypterus bichir lapradei; assembly: GCA_026402145.1. Classification (NCBI taxonomy): domain Eukaryota; kingdom Metazoa; phylum Chordata; class Cladistia; order Polypteriformes; family Polypteridae; genus Polypterus; species Polypterus bichir. Next base: position 15,319,848 of record JANRMT010062797.1, on the reverse strand, counting down.
CTTTTTGCAGTACTGGCACAATCAATAACCAATAATTAAGTACAAGCACATCCAGTTTAAGACCTGCAGTGCCAGTACCTGCACCAAGTACTGCAGTAAAGCAAAGCAAATAGAAGTAACCTTGTAATTCAAGGTAAAGTGTTCACAACTGGAAATAAGTCTTATCACCACAATTTAAGAAAGCATAAAAACTAGTCAGTGGGCTATTTGTTGCGGTAGGGAAATGCCATAAATGAGTTCTGCATAATTTATGCTTAAAATGTCTTAAATGTAGAGCTTCCAGCATTTCCCATAAGTGAAGGACTACTTTTAAGTGTGTCCACTTGTGCAATGTCAGGTGCCTTGTATCCATTATCAGTAATGACTGATGAGGCATATAGTGTATTGTATCAATAATTATTACATCAGTGTGATTTATGCTTTAACTTGAATGCAGACATACTTGCTTTTTTTTTTTTTTTTTGCTATTGTGGTTGAGGTAAGATACGGAAAGTCCTAAAATTGCTGGGTGTCTGCCAGATCACCCCATTTAATTTGTTGCTTTAGGCACAGAAAGAAAAAAGCCTGTGATGGTACAAAAGAAAAAAAAACAAAAAAGTAGGCAATGAAAGAGATCAGTGCTGCTCAGTACAGCAGGTTTGGCGTGGTGGAGCTGTGTCCTGTAGTCAGCGCTAGTCCAAGTGTGCCCCTATCTTCTGGGGACAGACAGCTTTTAGAGAGCTCCGAAAGGAATGGCCAGAGTCAGCTACCCACATGGGCATCTTCTCAGTGCTGTGGATGAGAAAAGAGACAGTACTGTTAGCAACAGTGCCCCCTCCTGTCCCAATTTGGAAGTACATACAGTGGAACCTTGGTTTGCGAGCATAATTCGTTCCGGAAACGTGCTCGCAATCCAAAGCACTCGTATATCAAACCGAATTTCCCCATAAGAAATAATGGAAACTCAGATGATTCGTTCCACAACCCAAAACTATTCATATAAAAATGATTAATACAAAATATAAAGTAAAATACATAATACAAATTAACCTGCACTTTACCTTTAAAAAGAATCATGGCTGGTGTCAGTTTCTAAACTCATGTGGGATTCCACCCAACGGGACGACACGCAGAAGAGCGTCCCAAAGCAATCGCAGTCTCCCAGCACTGTAGCAGTTCGCCGTATAAGTGCATCCAAAAAGATCGCAGACATGCTATAAGCGCCTGTCGTCAATGGGTCATACAAGGAACATTATAAAGATCCCGCTACAATAAATAACAGCGCTGTGGCTGTTTCAAGCTGAATAAAGCTGGTGTTAAAGTACTGAGACTCAGCTTCGTGTTTTGGGGAGCAAGATGGGGACTCGCACTTCACAGCGCACACACACACAGTCACAATGCTGTAGTAAACAGATGTTGACTATATGAGTGAGGCACACAGACTCAGACGGAGAATAGGAGACGATTGCCAGAGAGAGAGAGAGAAAGAGACGCGCTGGGCGAGCGAGCGAGATAAGGAGAGAGAGAGAGAGACGCGCTGGGCGAGCGAGCGAGATAAGGAGAGAGAGAGAGAGAGACGAGCTGGGCGAGCGAGCGAGCTAGATAAGGAGAGAGAGAGAACCACCATCAGCTCAGTTGTGATCACATGACGCTCAGCAGACAAAGTGTATCCATACTACTCGTATTGCAAGACATCGCTTGTTTATCAAGTCAAAATTTATTAAAAATTTTTGCTCGTCTTGCAAAACACTCGTAAACCAAGTTACTCGTAAACCGAGGTTCCACTGTACCTCCAATGAGCCTGGAAGGTGATTCTCTAACATGCATGTGATTCTATATTTACATATACAGATTTAGATCTATCTATCTATCTATCTATCTATCTATCTATCTATCTATCTATCTATCTATCTATCTATCTATCTATCTATC
>JANRMT010062797.1:15304570-15317927 GCA_026402145.1 Polypterus bichir lapradei | reverse complement strand
ATCTATCTATCTATCTATCTATCTATCTATCTATCTATCTATCTATCCATACAGCGAAGTAAAAATTCAATATGTGAGCACTAGAACAAGGTCCTTTTGAAAATGTAATTAACCAGAAAAAGAAGCTAAAAGCCAAAATTAGAGCTGAAGGTAGAGCTGGAATATTCTGTATATAGAGAGAAAGATAGATTTGGTTTGGACATGTGCAGAGGAGAGACGCTGAGCATGCTAAGTATAGCGCTGTCAAGGAAGAGGAAAAGAGGAAGGCCTAAGCAAAGTTTTATGGATGTGGTGAGAGAAGACATGCAGGTGATGGGTGTGACAGAGAAAGATGGAGAGGACAGGAAGATATGGAAGAAGATGATCTGCTGTGGCAACCCTTAACAGGAGCAGCCAAATGAAGAAGAAGAAGAGAGAAAGATAGATATGGAACTGAATCATTTATTGGAGTCATTTTTATTAGTTAGATTTGAATAAGTTCATTTGTTTGCACATAGACTGTATTTCTAACACAGAGGATTAACATTCTGAGTTCTGTTTTGTTGGTATTCTTCAAGAAGTTCAACCTTTAGACCTTTTCTCTGAGCATGGCCACAAGGGTACAACTGGAGAGCAAAGAACTGAGTCACAGACACAAACTTTGTCCTTGCTCCTGTTAGATCAGTCTTATCTGAGGAGGCTGATGTATTCCGTTTGTGCCTGTTGGTCCAAGAAGTTATATCAGCATTAATAACCTAAGCCAAGTGACATTTCATTTGCTAAATTTTGAGTGTTTTGTCCTCCTTTGCCATTTTTGAGGTGCTTGTATTACCATACCCTGTGATAGTAGTCTATCCCATTTTGGCCCATTCTTTGCTCTCACTCCTGCCTGGACAAGATCCGTCTAACAAGCCTTATAATGAAAAAAAAATAGTAATGTATTATGTGACGAGGACCTGGTGCTCTGTGTATGGTATTGTAAATACCATCTTTGCAAAGTTCTGCTAATATGGGTCTGCATCTACCCACACTATTCATGTTCAAAAAAAAAAAACTTCTGAGACATGTTTGGATTTTTTAGCAAGTTATTCAGCATAGCAGAAATCTCTGGGATTATCTTCACAAGAAACTTTGACGTCTTCTCCAGTACATTGTCAAATACATTTTGGTGTGGTATTTTTAGCCCTGCTAGAATGCCTTTCCTTTTATGGATGGCTTGGCCTTTCAGTGACGAAGAAAATGTGGAATAATCAGCAACCAAAGTGAGAGAATCAAGAGGCTCAGGGTTATTTTTAAATGTGCTGCGTTTCAAAATGTGTCAAAACACATTGAATTTTTAACATCTTTTGATCATAATTAAAGTTAATTAAAATTTATATAAATAAACATAAGCATCAGCCGGAAAAGGGTGGAGTGCCCTCTCAGGGTTGGGGGCGAGATCCTGCCCCAAGTGGAGGAGTTTAAGTATCTCGGGGTCTTGTTCACGAGTGAGGGAAGAATGGATCGTGAGATCGACAGGCGGATCGGTGCGGCATCCGCAGTGATGCGGGCTCTGCATCGGTCTGTCGTGGTGAAAAAAGAGCTGAGCCGTAAGGTAAGGCAAGGCTCTCAATTTACCAGTCGATCTACGTTCCTACCCTCACCTATGGTCATGAGCTATGGGTAGTGACCGAAAGAACGAGATTGCGAATACAAGCGGCTGAAATGAGTTTCCTCCGCAGGGTGTCTGGGCTTTCCCTTAAAGATAGGGTGAGAAGCTCAGTCATCCGGGAGGGGCTCAGAGTAGAGCCGCTGCTCCTCCGCATCGAAAGGAGTCAGATGAGGTGGCTCGGGCATCTGATCAGGATGCCTCCTGGACGCCTCCCTGGTGAGGTGTTCCGGGCACGTCCAACCGGGAGGAGGCCCCGGGGAAGACCCAGGACACGCTGGAGGGACTATGTCTCCCGGCTGGCCTGGGAACGCCTTGGGATTCTCCCGGAAGAGCTGGAAGAAGTGGCCGGGGAGAGGGAAGTCTGGGCTTCTCTCCTTAAGCTGCTACCCCCGCGACCCGACCTCGGATAAGCGGAAGAGGATGGATGGATGGATGGATGGATAAATAAACATGCCATCAAAAGTAATGTTTGCAAATGCCATGTAAAATTGTTCTGTTTTTAAAACAGGCTGGCTGATGATTAGGATAGCTTATTTGTTAAAGTAAATTCAAATGCACAATTTTGACATGATTTTAATTCACTGGCATGTTAGAGTTGTATAATAACTGACAGTAAGTATCATTAGTGCACAGCTTCAATAATGGAGTTTCTTTTCAGAACTGGCTACCTTAATAAGGGCAGTGGAAGAGCAGCAACAAAGAAATAAAACTGCTGTGCCCCTAACTCGAAAGGCAAGAGTTTAAATTTTCACATCCCCATCACCCAAACACCAATTTATCCTCTGATTAAACTTATCAGATAACAGTGCTTACAATGCAGATCATGCATACAGTAATACATTAAGTCCAGTAGCACCAAGAACAAAGCATTCAGCCCCTTTCTGCTGCTTGTTTCTTCACGTTTTTTACTTTCTGCCTTACTGTAGCATTTGCCTACGTCTTTTAAGATAAGGCATTAGTTGTACTCACCCTCAATGAGTTATTGCCTTACATGGGTACGAAAGTACTGACATGCACTTAAAATACAAATCTATGTTTTCAAAATGATTTCTATGAAGACAACTTGCCTCTGTAGGGCGCATGGTTTCTTTTAATTAACAGGCTTCACTAATTGACTAATTTTTCCACCCACCTTAGAACAGACAACAGATGACAAAAACACTGGAACATCAGAGAAAAATAGCACATTAAAACATCACAAAAAGATTTAGTTCACCTGTAAGTGCATTTTGTATGTCTGTAGGCATTTTCTAGTGCAGGGGTGCCCACACTTTTTAAAAAATGACCAGGTTGAAATGATCTACCTACATTATAAATGCTTTATATATATATATATATATATATATACACACACTAATACACTTTATACATAAAATATATGTTGTCGTACCTTGCATAACTGAATAACTTTTATAGCACAATAACAATTCAATACATTTATGGTCACTACAGTATTTGGATTTAATAATCTTCATGTGGGAAAAGACTGAGTCGCATAAATAAGCAGAGCTGAATAATGCAGTCAAGGAGTTTTTGAATGCAGCCCAGTGAAAAATGACGGCTGTCCGATTAACTGCGATTTTAGTTCCCTCTCCTTTCTCTTTCTCAGATCGCTTTTCGGAAGGAAGTCAGTTTCGTAGTTTTTATGAACAGTTCGAAAGTGCCTTTCCACATTTTCCTTCTTTGGAATAGCAATGATAGATTGACAGATCAGACAAACGCACTTCGATTGTGACAGTGTGAGAAAAAAATACTCTTCCAATTCCACATCCAGCCCACACCCTCCCCAAACAAATTTTTTTAAAATCCCTTCTTTAGTCGATATAAATTGGAAGGCTAACTAGATCACTTAGATAGCCGGAGTTTTGCAGTAGCTCGCGCGTTTGATCGTGCGTGCGGGATGACCAGTGTGTTTGAAGAAAATAGATCTCAGACTGGCCGCCCTGTATGTCAATCAAGTGGCAAATACCATAGGGAGGATATATGATAGACTAACGTTTAAAAAAATTTTTTTTTAATGCAACGCGATCGACGCATTGGGCACCCCTGTTCTAGTGTATCTCTCGCTATTGAATTAAAACATGAATGCTGTCAGAGCAATGCTAATACAAATACACATATATTTCTCATTTGTCATTTTGTCACATGTCACTGTTTTCACTTTATTCGCAGGTCCAGTTGCATGTGTGATGTGTTTTTTAGTTAGTCAGATAATTGGCACTGCATGGAGTCGACAAGAGAGGCAGGCGTGTGGTGGAGCGGAGCCCCTTAGGTTCACTCTGATGGAGTCATTTCAATGTTCACCTGTCTTGTTCTGAACTTTGATTTCATGACATTCATGTCTGACTCACAAAGGTATGGAGACCCAAACAAATCAGAAGTTTTCACAGCTGCTTGGTCAAGATTCTTATAGTTGTCAGGCTCTTCTAAGCTCCAGAAATGCTGAGGATGCTGTTGAGACTTTAACTGCACATTATTTTGAAGGTTTACTAATATATAAAATCAATGTCTCTCTGTCTGTATGTCTGTCCGCTTTTCACGAGAGAACTACTTAACGGATTTAGATCGGGTTTTTTTCTATAATTTGTTTGAACATTCTGGTTGATTTTGCAACATCTCTCATTTCGCTATGTATCATAGTTCGCTTGCGGTACCGATTTATTTGTGCGAATCCGAGAAACGTAGGGGCCCTCCTCACTCACTCGCCAGCTTCAGGGTGTGTTCCTTAACTCCACTGAGCTAGCGAACGAGACAACAATTTAATTCAACTTTGATTGATATTTAAAATAAAGTGTTACTTAGGTCTTGGTGAGTTTGAGTCCGGATATTCTCTTAAGTGTATGCCACATTGGAAAGATAGATTGCAATTCAGATTGTGGCTCGTGATATGATTTTTTGGAAAGATTGCCCACCTCTGTCTAATCAAGTTTTCGAATTTATGTAGGATTCATTAACCCTTTGGCGAGCTACTTGGAAAGGGGTGGCGAGCTACCGGCGATGTCTTGGAGACCCCTGACATAGATATTTATGAACAACTCGGTGTAAAATTTAAACACACAATGCTGTATCTGTGTGAAAGCAGCATTATCCACCGGTCCTTGTAATGATTGATTCATCCTAAATAATAAAGCTAATATTAAAAAGTAATTTGTTAACATAATTTTCAATTGTTTGTTTAGAATTTTCTTAATCTCATGCATTTTAAAAGAGCTAAGGCATGAGCATCTGTGTTTAAATGATTCAGTGACATCACAGGAGAAAAATGACTGTAAGTTCTGAGTAAAACAAATATGCCTTTAGCTAAGCAGGTTGAAAGGGTAATTTCACCTGTGATTTTATTAGTATTTTTTTTTCTGATTTTGTGTATGTCTTTATATGTTGTATAGGTTTGAAGAGAAAGATGTAGAAGATGCCAACCTTGAAAACCTAACTAAAGGTAAATAATAAAGCAAAAACACACAGTAAGAACTTCCAGTACATTAAGATTGAAGATAATTTCTTAGCCCTGAATTTCCTTCTCAAGAAATCTAACACATGGGTTCATTATATCACTAATTCTGTGTGCAAATCCCAAGCTTTGTTTGTAACTATTCATTGTTCAAAAATAAAGTTATTCAGTTTCAAAACCCTCTTTACATACAGTATAGCCAAGCTAAGCTATTCCCCACTGCTGTACTTTTGAAATCATTGAAAGTGCTGAAATCCATATTTGAATACATTTCAGTATTTAACTGGTTCAAAATTTAGCCATATTTTCTGTTGTTTACACTTTGAAAATTGTAGGAAGTAGCACAGTATAATATATAATGTGTGTAGCCAGAAGACTAAATATCAAATAAACACTTTGATTTTGGTTAAATTCGCTCCTGTTTTGTTATATCTGTCTCTTTTGTTAAAGAGTTTATTTGATATTTGGTCTTCCCACATTATACACTTCACGTCAGCATTTAGCCAGTTATTAGTACAACATGAAAAAAGTTTCTCTTCTAGTTATGTGTTCAGCATTTCTTGTCATCCTACATTTACACAGATTGTTGAAGACTCAGAACACACATGAAATGTATGTATCCCAAATAACGATATACAGTAATCCCTTGCTACTTCGCGGTTCACTTTTCGAGGATTCACGACTTCGCAGGTTTTTAAATATAGTAGTAGTATTTCCTAGTCTAAGAACAACAAAACAAGTTCGGTGACTAAGTGCGTTGTAACACGGGCTGTGATTGGTACATGGGAGGGAGACGACAAATCACAGCTTCCCGCTTTCTAATCGGGCCCGTGATTGGTGCTTTGACTGATGCCCAGATCCCACAGCATCTCCCCTTGTCTCTCTGTCTCAGCCATTTCGCTTCAAGCTTTCTCGCCGAGCGGTTTACTTTACACTGTACTGTGTGTGATTTTTTTGTGGTTTCTTTGTGTTGAACTTCGCTTCAATTTTCACCCCCTGCAATGGCTCCCAAACGTGCTCCTTCTTCCAAGGCTGTTGCTGAGCCTAAACGCCAACGAAGAATGATGACGATCGCTGAGAAGGTGAAACTTCTGGATATGTTGAAGGAAGGGAGAACGTTCGCGGCTGTGGCTGCAGACTGGCTAAGGATCTGCAAGAGCGGTCACAGGAATGGGACGACGATATGGTTCGATCGGTCCAATTTTGCAACAAGGTCGACGACGGCATGACCGCCTACAAGCTGCTCTTCGACCAGAAAAAGTAGCAGCGGCAGCAACTGCCGATCACCATGTTTTTGCAGCCTTGCAAAAAAGAGCCAGTTCCTACTACTACTATGAATACACCTTCGGAAACCACCGTGGGAGAGGTACCCCCAGGAAATGGCACCGCCGTCTGAAGAGACGTAAAATACAGTCATCGGCTGCGCAGTAAGTCATCATCACCTTCATCGTCATCATTTTTACTGCACAGCATATTCATCACTATCATCACGTCATATATAGGTACGTGTAGTTCGCTATACAGTAACTGTAAACTTATCTACCGATTTCATATTGCTTAACAGTTGTCCCTGTTATTAATAGAGTAAAGGGTGGGTTGTAAACAGTACAGGGAGGGTTTAAAAACGTCCAAATACACGTTAAATTATTAAATAAATATGATGTCCCTACTTCGCGGAAATTCAGTTATTGCGGCCGGCCTTGGAACCTACCTCCCACGATAAACGAGGGATTACTGTATTATTTACCCTATAAAATTCAAGGCACCTCACACCCAGATAAACAGACTTGAGCTGGGAGAACTTTGTGTACGACTAAAACTGCGTCAGTGGGGGATGGCAGAGCAGGCTGCTTGTGCTGATCGACATGTTTGCAAAACAAAAGATGCTGATGAGGAGGTGTGAGGGAATTTAACGTGGCCTGGAAGTATACGTTTTTTCTTAGGCTTCAGGGATTCTAGTGTTAAAATTTTCTTTCTCTGTGCTCCCTGCAGATATTTTTCATGAAGATAAAGCAATCTGTAGCAAACCATGAAGGGCCACAATTGAAAGAGTAACATATATTTGAAAAAAATACTACCATTTTAACAAGCATTAGAGATAAATCCAGGAAAGGATGGTAGCAGAGTTTTCCATGGGTGTCTGAAAATGTTACAGTATGAAACCCCTCTCCACAACATTTAATAAACAATAGGTGAAATCACATTTTTTATTTATTAGTACGCAGGACATAAAAGTACTAAACGTAATGTAGAAAACAATGTTACAACCTAAAAATACAAGTAAATTGTAGAAAATTATAAATACACTATATTTAACCCTTTACACAGTCAGCAGTGCTGATGAAAACAACAGGAGGCAGAAATGTAAGGTTGTTCAGTCCCATTGCAGAATGGATGCACAGAAAGGTTTTGTGTGTTTGACACTACCTTTAAAAAAAATTGCACTAAGAATCGCTAGGAATAAAAATAATTACTGTATCTGAAAGTTTTTTGAAATTCCCGGGTACTGCAATGAACGAAATCACTAATAAAAAGACTTGATATGTGCATTTGGCAATACATCATTACCCCATTATCATGTTTACTTCTGTCAGGTGAAAACTGATGTCGGTATAATTATTCATAATAATGGACCATGGATCATAGATGTGAAATAAATGAAGGATATGACAAGTGTGAAGTTGGTGGCACAACCTACTGGGGCAGGTTTTTTGCAGTGTGGGTACCATGTGGGAAATTTTCTCTTTTAAGGGAAAGCTTGCACCAGTTTTTAATAAATTAAATTCTTACTGGGATTGAACCCAGCCACAGGGGATGCACAAACCAGTGTGTTTCTTCATGCTGGTCCCAAATGTGGATAAATGGGGAGGGATACATGAGGAAGGGCATCCAGTGTAAAATTTTACCAGATCAATATTCAGACAATAGAAATTTCCATACTGGATTGGTTGAGGCCCGGGTTAAAAATGGCTGCCACCACTGCTGTTAGCCAAGAGGTTGCTGGTGGAAATTGGGCTACTGCTGGCAGAAGAAGGAGAAAAAGAGGGGGAAGGCATGTCCAGAGGCAGGAGGAGAGAAGGTAGGTAAAGAGAGTGGAAATGACGGTAGGAACTTTGAATGTTGGCAGTATGACTGGTAAGGTGAAAGAGTTACTTGAATTGATGGAGAGAAGGAAAGCTTATATATTGGGCAGGCAAGAGACTAAATGGAAGGGAAGTAAGGCCAGATGGATCAGAGGTGTGTTCAAATTGTTCTGTCATGGTTGATGTGAGGAGAAACAGGGTAGGGGTTATCCTGAAGGAATAGTATGTCAAGAGTGTTTTGGAGGTGAAAAGAGTGACAGGCAGAGGGATGATTATGAAGCTGGAAATTGAAGGTGTGATGATGTATGTTGTTAGTGCATATGCCCTGCAAGTTGGGTGTGCAATGGATGAGAAGGAAGATTTCTGGAGTGAGATGGATGAAGTTGTGGAGAGTGTACCCAAGGGAGAGAGAGTGGTGATTGGAACAGATTCCAATGGACACATTGGTGAAGCGGACAGATTGTGGATATATTGAGGTTGTATTATGTCAAGGGGAGGAATGCAGAAGGTCAGATGATCATGGATTTTGCGTAAAAGATGGGCATGGCTGTGGTGAATACTTATTTTAAGAGGGAGGAACGTAGGGTGATGTACAAGAATGGAGGAAGATGCACACAGGTCGATTATATCCTATGCAGGAGGGTCAGTCTAAAGGAGATTGTACACTGGGAAGTGGTGTCAGGTAGCATAGGATGTTGGTCTGTAGGATGACATTGGAGATCAAGAAGAGTAGGAGAGTGAGGGTAGAGCCAAGAATCAAATGTTGGAAGTTGAAAAAGGAAGCCTGCAAGGTTGAGTTCAGGGAGGAGGTAAGACAGGCACTGAGTGGCAGTGGAGAGTTACCAGACAGCTGGGCAACTACACCAGAAGTAGTAAGGGTGTTAGTAATATGTGTGCTTGGAATAACATCTGGACAGAGGAAGAAGGAAAAGGAAACCTGGTGGTGGAATGGGGGTGGGGGAGTACAGGAGAGTATACAGAGGAAGAGGTTGGTGGAGAAGAGGTCAGAGAAATGCAGAAAGTAGGCAAGAGTACAAGAAAATAAGGCGTAGGACGAAGAGAAAGGTGGCAAAGGCTAAAGAAAAGGCGTATGATGAGCTGTATGAGAGGTTTGACACTAAGGACGGAGAAAAGGACCTGTACAGATTGGCTAGACAGAGGGACCAAGCTGTGAAGGATGTTCAGCAGGTTAGAATGATAAAGGGTAAAGATGGCAACGTACTCACAAGTGAGAAGAGTGTTGAGCAGATAGAAAGAGTACTTTGAGAGGCTGTTGAATGAAGAGAATGAGAGAGAAAGTTGGATGATGTGGAGATAGCGAATCAGGAAGTGCAACGGAGTAGCAAGAATGAAGTAAGGACCGCTATGAAGAGGATGAAGAATGGAAAGGCCGTTGGTTCAGATGACATACTGTACCTGTGGAAGATAGGAGGTGTTTAGGAGAGATGACAGTGGAGTTTTTAATCAGATTGTTTAATACAGTCTTGGAAAGTGAGAGAATGTCCGAGGAGAGGAGATGAAGTGTACGGGTACAGATTTTTAAGAATAAAAGGGATGCGAAGAGCCGTAATAACTACAGGTGGGTAAAATTGATGAGCCACAGCATGAAGTTATGAAAAAGAGTAGTGGAAGCTCGGTTAAAAAGGGAGGTGATGATTAGCGAGCAGCAGTATGCTTTCATGGCAGGAAAGAGAACCACAGATTCAATGTTTGCTCAGAGGGTGTTGATGGACGTTTATAGAGAAGGCCAGGAGAAGTTGCATTGTGTCTTTGTGGACCTGAAGAAAGTATATGAAAGGGTACCTAGGGAGGAGTTGTGGTATTGTGTGAGGAAGTTGGGAGTGGCAGAGAAGTATGCAAGAGTGGTATAGGATATGTACGAGGGAAGTGTGACAGTAGTAAGGTCTGCAGTAGGAGTGACGGAGGTGGGATTACATCAGGGATTGGCTCTGAACCCTTTCTTATTTGCAATAGTGATGGACAGGTTGGCAGACGAGATTAGCCAGCAATCCCCGTGGACTATTATGTTTGCTGATGACATTGTAATCTGTAGCAAGACTAGGGAGCAGGTTGAAGAAACCCTGGAGAGGTGGAGATATGCTCTAGAGTGGAAAGGAATTAGCGTCAGTAGAAACAAGACCGAATACATATGTGTGAATGAGAGGGAGGTCATAGAAGTGATGAGGATGCAAGGAGTAGAGTTGGTGAAGGTGGATGAATTGAAATTCCTGGGATCAATAGCAAAGAGTTACAGGGAGTGTGGAAGAGCGGTGAAGAAGAGAGTATGGGCAAGGTAGTGTGGGTAGAGAAGAGTGTCAGGAGTGATTTGTGACAGATGGATACCAGCAAGAATGAAAGGGAAGGTGTCTACACGATGATAGTGAGGCCAGCTATGTTATATGAGTTGCAGATGGTGGCACTGACAAAAAACAGGAGACAGAGCTGAAGGTGGCAGAGTTAAAGATGTAACGAATGTGGACAGGATTAGAAATTAATACATTAGAGGGTCAGCTCAGGTTGGATGGATTTGGAGTCAGAGAGGCAAGATTGCATTGGTTTGGACATGTACAGAGGAGAGATGCTGGATATATTGGGAAAAGGATGCTACGGATAGAGCTGCCAGGTAAGAGGAAAAGAGAACGTTTATGGATGTGGTGTGAGAGGACATGCAGCGGTGGGTTTAACAGAGCCAGATGCAGAGGACAGGAGGATGTGGAAAAAGATGATCCACTGTGGTGACCCCTAACGGGAGCAGCTGAAAGCAGAAGAAGAATGTTCTTACTAGGGTTGGTAAGGAATGTTGTGGCTGTGTAAGAGGCAAAGGTTGGCTTAGCATTTGTAGCATCCATAGCATCCATTTGGACCCAAAGAAATTAGACAGAGATGATATGAGTTATAACTTTGAGAAGTTCTCCATCTGGGAAAATGCTTCAAGGGTCCCGAAACAGTAACATATAACAGCAAATCTGTTACATGGTACTGTAAGGTAAATTTGTCTAAGTGTTCTGAAATAAGTTTCCAGTGACTCATTCACCACACACAGTGGTGATAAAATGCTTATCATGTGGTCCATACTTGTTTCACATGTGGTTTTCTGCCACCTGCACTCTCTGTTTGGTTCATTACTGGCACAATTGTGTCAATGCAACTTTCTTCTGCATGGCAGCATTATTATAACAGCCTCTTGTCCTGCATATCCAAGTGTGCTTTTCCCATGTTGGCAGCTATGTTAAACTGTGTGTACAATTAGCAGACATTGTATTTGATACAGTGTGTATTGTACAAAATTTTTATGCAAGTAATGTATAAAATTTTTTATGTTGCAAATGTTTAATAGTCTTTTTTCTGTCACACTGTCTGTCTTGTATTCAGTAGGTCCTACTTCATTGTTTTGCATCATACTTTTATTTACTGTAGTTCCCAGAGAACATGGATGTCTTTGTTTTGTCTTATGTGGCAAGGCAATAGTCTTTATATTCACAACAAAATATAAGTAATGTTGTGAAATATTGGCCTTTCATCGTGAACATGCTCATGTTCAACTAACGAAACAGGAAGTGAAAGCAATACTTGAACACTTGTCACCCACCTACTGCAGCAGTGGCTGTGTGAGACGCAATGAAAAGTCAGAAAGAATCTGCCAGGGTAAAGTGCTCTAATATAAAGCAGCAATTTTAATAGGATATGAAAATATCAGTGAAGTGAAAAGAGCAGAATAACCTGCCAGCATTTTATTTATGGTGGTTTTTTCCCTCTATTCTGATATTTATTTTAAGTGGGCTACACCTACTTGTTTCTTTGTATTTCACTTAATAATGCAATATGCTCTAAAATGTCTTTTTGTGAAGATGTGACTTTAATTTGATTTCAATCCTCAGCTGTCATCCATCCATCCTTTTTAAACCTGCTTATTCTACTGCAGGTTCATTTTAGACACAGCGTTTATCAGTCACATCAGGCACAACCAAACCTGAAGGTGGCACCAATCCTTCTCAGGGCGCACTCACACCCCTCACACTCAACTTGTAACAGGCCGATCTGGAGTGTCCAAATAAACTGACCTTCACATGTTTGCAAATACCACTCAAATTCAATTTAATAACAGGGTTCTGGAGATGTGAGGCAGCAGTGCTAACCACAAGCCAGAAATGATTACCCCGAATTCCAGCTCTGTTTTTTGAAATGGAACTACACATGGCTGCCACTTGACATCATTGTTTGCCTCATGTAAAACAGCTAACACTGATCTTCTGATTCCTTCTCGCTAAAGGTCTTGTTATGAAGCTTTTAGTGAATGCTCATCATGCAACTATGTGGCACTTGCTCTCATATTCTCTGTCTTTTTTTGGTCAGACAGTTCTATGTTTATTCAGTTCGGCTCTTCTAAATGTGCTGCACTGACTTTGACTCTAGACGGCTGTTTGTTCATTTTTGCTCTCTGCTACATGTTAATCTTGAATGCAGTTTCAGCTGTTTGATTATTTTAGTGTGAATTAAAAAAGTATATTTCTGTTGCACTTTGTTACTGTGCTGTTTTTAACTGTGCTGCTTTTATAAAGTACTCCCTGGTGGCATGCTTTTTGGAAGGCACTACCTAAAATATAGATTAATTGACAAGTCGTGTATAGAGTATCAAAACCACCTGGTATTAAACATGGAAAGATGTGGACTGCAATTTTGAGCAATAGAAATAAGACGAAAGAATGGTTGCATAACATAGTGCACACCATTGTTAAAGGGTTCATCCTCCTCCACTCCATAAAGCTTCTACTGTATGTAATGTAGCATTTCTGTTAAAAGGATGAGGTAAGTGTTGATTGCAGAAAGGCTTTTATTCCTTTTTTTAACATGCTCATAATAATTGAAGTTTACATTTTTATAGAAGTGGTATAAGAGGAATAAAAAACAAATGCTAAAACTGGACTGGATACTAGTTCATTTCTTTGCAAACTCACTCCTTAATGTATCAGTTTAATTTGAATAAAAACATTTGAAAATGAGTTGAAGAAGATAAAATGTTACTTTTGGCAAGTCTTTTCAATCCTGGTGATATCCAGTGTGTAGTGAAATTCCCAGTCAGGAACTGCTGTATTATTATTTCTTGACAAGATGAAGGTAATTTGTGAATTTCCCCTTGGGATTAATAAAGTATCTATCTATCTATCTATCTATCTATCTATCTATCTATCTATCTAT
>JANRMT010062797.1:15283328-15304050 GCA_026402145.1 Polypterus bichir lapradei | reverse complement strand
CTATCTATCTATCTATCTATCTATCTATCTATCTATCTATCTATCTAATAGGCATTGGCAGTGTTTTCGCCTATCATTATAACAAAGGAGGAGGTGAAATGCCACGAAGGGCAGGAACTATCCTGAGTGTAGTTACAACAACAACATTTATTTCTATAGCACATTTTCATACAAATAATGTAGCTCAAAGTGTTTACATGATGAAGTAAAGAGAAAAAAAAGACAAAGTAAGAATTAAAATAGGAGAACACTAATTAACATAGAATAAAAGTAAGGTCCGATGGCCAGGGAGGACTGAAAAAACAAACAAAAAAAAAAACTCCAGACAGCTGGAGAGAAAAAAATAAATAAAATCTGCAGGGGTTCCAGACCACGGGACCACCCAGCCCCCTCTAGTCATTCTACCTAACATAAATGAAAACGGTCCTCTTTGTATTTAGGGTTCTCATGGAAGGACTTGATGATGATGGTCATGTAGACTTCTGGCTTTTAATCCATCAATGTAGGAACATCACGGTGCTTTGATCAGGTGGTGGTGGTGGTGCAGGTCGTCACCACAGAAAACCGGGAAAAGAAACAGAAGAGAGATTAGGGGTTATCACAGATTTTAGAGCCACCATGAATAGTTATGATAATAAATTGAATATACAGAGTATCAGGATTAAATTAAAGTGAAGTTATGAGAAAGCCATGTTAAAGTAATGTGTTTTCAGCAGTTTTTTAAAGTGCTCCACCGTATCAGCCTGGTGAATTCCTATTGGCAGGCTATTCCAGATTTTAGGTGCATAACAGCAGAAGGCCGCCCTCCTCACCACTTCTTTTAAGTTTAGCTCTTGGAATTTTAAGCAGACCCTCTTTTGAAGATCTAAGGTTACGATTTGGAATATAAGATGTCAGACATTCTGATATATAAGATGTAGCAGATTATTTAAGGCTTTACAAACCATAAGCAGTATTTTAAAGTCAATTCTGAATGACACAGGTAACCAGTGTAGTGACATCAAAACTGGAGAAATGTGCTTGGATTTTCTTTTCCTAGTTAGGATTCTAGCAGCTGCATTCTGCACTCGTTGCAAACGATTTATGTCTTTTTTGGGTAGTCCTGAGAGGAGTGCGTTACAGCAATCTAGTCGACTAGTTACTTCATAGGACCAGGTACTGTATATGAGTAAGCCAGTGGGAACTGAGAGATACTTGGCAGTCGCTGAGACAACTAGAGAGCTAGAAGGGGTTCATTTGTGTTTAAATTTGTGTTCCTAGGTGCATATTGGGTAGGTCAGCCTATCTGGGAGATGTTTGTCCCATAAAAGATGTGTTGTAGCTCAGGGTAATAGAAGTCCCTGGGTCCTGTGGAGGAAGCTCAAGGAAGATGAGTCAAGGACAACTAGAACACATATATTCAGAGAAGTGGTCCCTCAATAGGACTTTAAAGTTCCTTCGCATTTGTTAGCCAAGAAATTTGGAATTAGGACATACGTCAGGGCAGTGATTCAGTTATCAGGAGGAAAAGAGGCAAGAGGTCTAAAGAAAGAGGAGAAAGAAAATAGCTTTTAAGTACTGAGCTCGGAAGTGAGGTAGCCATTCACCTTGATAAAGGGTGAGTAACCCTTGTAGGAAGGCATCATGGTTGGGTTGTTATTTTGCTTTTTGTACTTTTTGAGCCTTCTGTTCATTCCTCTCTTGTGTACTTTATTAAAGATCCCTTTTTACTATTTCTTTGGCCTCCTTTTGTATTTATTCTCAGTTTGGGGAAAGTTCAAGAATGAGTCCTATCTTACACACATGAGTACCAGGTGTAGACCAGGAACACTAGGACTCAGGAGTATTTTAAAATAGTTATGACAGCTGTGACAGATAGGGGGCGCTATCGCTCCCTTGAACCCTTGACCAAGACGTCAGACACCAGGTAAAAGTCCGACAAGTTGACTTTTTATGAACACAAAGTGCACAAAGCACCCTCCTCTCCACAATACTCATTAAATTCTCCAATACAATCACAATAAACTCTCCACCACTCCCAGACGCGTTGCCACCCTTCCACCCAGCTCAGCTCGTCATCTGGGAGTTCCCAGAGTCCTTTTATAGTTCCTGACCCGGAAGTGTTTCTCATCCTTCTGTCCATGATTCCTTATCACTTCCGGGTCAGATAAAAAATCCTTTTCTTCACCCCGGAAGCACGTCATTCCCCTTGTCCATGTGACTCGGACGTACTTCCGGGGCGTAGGGCAAATAATAGTCTTTGCTCCTCCCTGCAGCTCCATCTAGCAGCCCCTGTGGTATCCAGCAGGGCTGTGGATGAACACTCCATTGTCCAGGATTCCCTGCTGGTCTTCGGGGCACCTGCATGCTGCAGGGAGGGCTCCATCTGGCGGCCTGGGGGTATTGGCCAGGATAAACGACCAGCCCTATGCCACACAGCTCTTTAAGGCCGTGTGGTAGAGCTGTGGAGAGACAGTTTGACCTTGCAGTTCAACTAAATGATTCTCTATTGTTAATCTCTGGTGAACTGCGGCACCTTGTACTCTGGGGTCAAATAAATGTTAGGTAACTCGTTGTATGTCTGAACCTTACTCAAAAGTGGCTCGAGAGAGAGCACTGATTACTGTTTGTCTACTGTTTATCTGTTGTTATCTACAGTTTATTTGCCGATATGATATCAGCAAATATTACATCTTTCCTGAAGAAGGGACCTGAGTTGCCTCGAAAGCTTGTAATCTTTTTAGTTAGCCAATACAGGTGACATTTTGCTTGACTTCTCACTACGTGGCTAACACGGTACAACACCATAGTACTACTGATCTGATATGTTATTTAGCTGATTACTATTTTTATTGTAATGTGTGTCCTACTGGATTATTTGTTTTTCTAGTTTGTTCTAATAATCAAATTGAAGTCTACTAGGTTAATTAAACTTTAATAGCTTTATTGGGTTTTAAACTGATTAAATGTTTAGTTTGAATGTTGTATGTAAGATGTTTGCTTAGCCTGGGTATTACTAGAAGTTGTAAATTGTTCTTTTTTTGGTATTTCAACAAATGCTTTGTTAGTCACCTAGTCTGTGCTTGTCATGTGGTGTCCAGGTTTTAATCCTTGCCTGGCTGATCGGACCCCACGGTAAATGGTCAGGCTTGTTACAGTTATTTGATCAATTTTTTTAGGCATTAAATGATTTGCTTTCTTGTACAGATTATAATTACTGTCTTTATTGCGTCCAGTAATTAATCGGAACACCTGTATTCAAATCTTTTAATCGATTAAGATCTGTGTGGGGAGAGTTTGATTGATTTTTATAAGGAGGTTCCCTCCCTCCAATAAACCAGGGGTGGCATAGTCATTTTCCAATTTGGAACCTTAGGACACCCTAGAGGCTACATTAGAACTGCATTTATTCATTTATTTATTTAGGGCTTCTGATCTGCAAATTCAAAGGTGTTAAACATTTTTTCCTGAAAGTTTCATGGTACACAGAAGAGCGGGAGGTTTATAAAAAGAGGCTGTTGCTAAGATCTTGACATGTACAGTACAGTCCAAAAGTTTGGACACACCTCCTCATTCAATGTGTTTTCTTTATTTTCATGACCATTTACAGCACTCCATCACTCTCCTTCTTGGTCAAATAGCCCTTACACAGCCTGGAGGTGTGTTTGGGGTCATTGTCCTGTTGAAAAATAAATGATCGTCCAACTAACCTGACTTCTGCACAATACAACCCCATTGATAAAGCAAGAAATTCCACTAAATAACCCTGATAAGGCACACCTGTGAAGTGAAAACCATTTCAGGTGACTACCTGTTGAAGCTCATCGAGAGAATGCCAAGAGTGTGCAAGGCAGTAATCAGAGCAAAGGGTGGCTATTTTGAAGAAACTAGAATATAAAACATGTTTTCAGTTATTTCACCTTTTTTTGTTAAGTACATAACTCCACGTGTGTTCATTCATAGTTTTGATGCCTTCAGTCATGAAAATAAAGAAAACACATTGAATGAGGAGGTGTGTCCAAACTTGTGGCCTGTACTGTACATTGGCTATTTACACAGTTTTCAGAGGCATACATGATTCACTAAAACATGGATTATATTTTGAATTTTCTAATGTGGCCGAGGGCCAGGACCCACGCCCGGGAGAGGGACTATACCTCCCCTGGACCACAAGAGGGCAGCCGCCCTGGTCGATATGGGGGCCACGGGAACAGAGCATGGAATCCAAACTCTTCTGGGGCCCGTGGAGAGCCCTGGATGTCAGCACTTCCGCCACATCCAGAAGTGCTGCTGGAAGGAATTCCAGGGACACCCGGGGTGCTTCCAGGTGCTCATGCGGCACTTCCGCCACACCAGCAAGTGACGTCACAGAGCATAAAAGAGGCCGCCTCCCTCGAGTAGACGAGCCAGAGTCGGGAGGAAGAAGACAAAGCTTCAGAGGAGAGGAGTAAAGGCCGCAGGAGACGTCCGAAAAAGAGAGACACGGACTGGACTAGGGTGTTTGGTGCAGGGCACTGTGTGGTGGGCTGGACCTTTGCAAATAAAGCGTGTTTGTTTTGGAACGTTCTGTGTCCGCCTGTTCGTGTCCGGGCTAACCTTCCACACTAAACATGTCATGAAATATCAAAGAAACAGTAATACCACAGTGTGATTGGAAATTTATTTAAAAATCAGTTTCTGAATGTTGCCTGTGGTGTAGATTTTTTTACTGCTGTTTAGGTTTACGGCAAATTGATATCTTTTCAGGAAATCTGTTTATTTATATACATTATCACATTTTATGCAATTTACCAGAAGCTCATACACAGACAAGTCGAGAGAGTTGCAGAATTTTGGAGTGATAAAGATAAACGAGTGTTCTCTGAGAGTTATACATCAAGGGTTTAGAATGTTTATAGTGTTTTCTGATGATATTTTACCAAACTGAATCTTTTTTTTTTTAAGTAAAAGGAAATTAAGTGGAGATTTTTTTTAATACAAAGGGAATTAGTATAGAGGATCCCAACTGGTACTTTAAAATAAATTATTCAGTAAAAACATAGGCATAAAGTTGGAAACTGGCCAAAGGAAGATTTCATTGAAATGCTATAAAGTATTCTTCTCAGAGAACCATTGAGACATGGAGTAAGTTACCAAGTAGTATAGTATACAGTAGTACCTTGGGGACTTTCCAAAGAAAACTGGGTGAATAAGATTGCAAGCTTGTTGGATTTAATAACTTATTCTTGTTCTAATGACATAGATTCCGACATGGCAGACCACAAACCAGAAGTGGGAGCAATCCCAAAACATGTCAAGAAAAGTACCAGAGAATGTATAGAGCGCAGACTATAGGAGGGATCAGCAGGCAAACTCTTAGGCAAACACTTACAAGGATTAAGATACAGGTGATGTATAGATTCGGACTGAGCATGTTGATGACTAGGTTTTTCAAAGAAAAGGAGATGGATTTTAAATAGTTTTACAAGGCCCTGAAAAACAACTCATACAGGACTCCATACAGAGCCACTACATTCTTCAAACTGGGAAGTAAATGAAAAGGGAAACATAATAAAAGAATTGGGGAAAAGCACCGAGGATAGCAAGAAATCATTCCCTATGAGAGCTAATCTGAGTAAAAGAGAGAAAGAAAAACGCCGAGAATTAAAAGTAAAACCTGGACGTTAGTGAGCCAAGCCCAAAATTGTCAATTTGTCACTGACTGTCATAATAATATATTACAAAAATTGCGCTTACCCAGAAACTTGCATTACTGAAAGGCATGAGACTTCAGAATCATTGCATTTTGACTGATGCATGTCAGTTAAAAATTGTATTTGTGCCTTTAATCCTGTCAAGTTGAAGGCACTGGAGAAGTACATTTAAGCAGAAAAGGGCATTCGTGATACATACATATATAAAGGTGGTGTTTTTTTTTTTTTTTTAATGCTTGTTAAGTGCACAGGTTAGTATGATTATGAAGCATAAGGTTTCTGGCAAAGCTTTCGGCAACATAATATGAAAGTCTGTTTTGTTGTGCCCATTACCTTAAAATGTGGCATATGACAGCAATCTTACACACCGTAGTAGTCGATTTCATTAATGGCTTACTAAAAGCAATTAGTGAACTAAGCAGAGTGTGCCATTGTGACCCTAACAGCATTTCAGTAAGGTTTTATTAATATTTTATGAGACTGTAATTATTATAAATGAGCCACTTTCTGTAAGTGTTTTCAGGTTATTTTTTGTACATACTAGACTAAAGAGAAAATAATTGATGTATTTTATATTTTTAATAACTGGATAAAAAATCTTTTCAGTTGATGTAAGACTTGAGTTGCACAGATTCATCCAGAGTTTGCTTGTTTGTGCCTTTTAGGTTGTGTTAAAAGGTGACTTCTTACAATTGTTTGATTATTTGCTAAATCAAAAATTGAACTGAAACATTCAACAGTACTTACTACTAAATTTAAAGACTTGCTGAAACTTTTTAAAGTATTTTTTTGTAAAGGTATAGCCAAGGTGGTTCTAAATGTCAAGGTTAAGCAGTACTAAAAAACACAGTTATATCACTTTCTCTGCAATATATATCTGTCTAGGGTGGCACGGTGGCGCAGTGGTAGTGTTGCTGCCTCGCAGTTAGGAGACCTGGGTTTGCTTCCCGGGTCCTCCCTGCGTGGAGTTTGCATGTTCTCCCCGTGTCTGCGTGGGTTTACTCCCACAGTCCAAAGACATGCAGGTTAGGTGGATTGGCGATTCTAAATTGGCCCCAGTGTGTGCTTGGTGTGTTTGTGTGTGTGTGTCCTGCGGTGGGTTGGCATACTGCCTGGGATTGGTTCCTGCCCTGGGTTGGCTGGGATTGTCTCCAGCAGACCCCTGTGACCCTGTGTTTGGATTCAGCGGGTTGGAAAATGGATGGATGGATCTATCTATATGTCTCTATCTAGATATATCTATCTATATCTTAGTTCAGTATGAATTAGAGATTGAAAATTGCTTTAATCCTTGTTGACAGTATTTGAAGTATTCTGTCCTTGCTGCCCTGAAATGCACAGCTTTTTTGTTTCTTTCTAATTTATGGCAAAAGCTACTGGGATAACCTTTGGCTGACTAGATCAGTGGTTCTCAACCTGTGGATCGGGCCCCCCTAAGGGGGCACAAAGTAACAAAAAGGGGGGCGCGAAGATGTGAAAAAAAGAAAACAAGAATCAAAAATATGAAAAAACCATCTGTTGAAGCGAAAACAAATTAACTTAAACTACTTTCTGATACTAGAACAATAAATATAGAGTTAGATAAATGTCGATAAACGTTAAGTAGGTATAATAAAATATGCATCTACATTTCAAAAAAATGTTAGGGGGAGGCGCGATTAAAACTGTTATGAAAACTCGAGTCGCAAATACTTAAAGGTTGAGAAACGCTGGACTAGATAGATAGAGAGAGAGAGAGAGATAGACAGATGTGAAAGGCACTATATAATAGATAGATAGATAGACAGATGTGAAAGGCACTATATAATAGATAGATAGATAGATAGACAGATAGATAGATAGATAGATAGATGGGAAAGGCACTATATAATAGATAGATAGATATATACTTTATTTATCCCAAGGGGAGATTCACTGTGACCCGTCATTTGCGCGATAGACATATGCGCGCCGACAAAATAGCGCCGATTAAAACGCGCCGTCAAAATCGCGCCGACAAAATTGCGAAAGTTTCAATAAATATGAATTACTAGTTTAAAGCATATATAATAATGTTTATTTTAGAAGTCAATATTATGAGACACGGCATGCCATCAGCACGGCACGCAGATAGTCCTTAAGATCACGCCCTGCATATGTAAATTAGGAAGAATTGTGGCAAGGGTGTCCCACTCTCTTGGCCTCTCTCGCGATTTTGTCGGCACGCATTTGTCAAAAACCAGTTAGCGGGTTTGTCGGCGCTCATTTGTCGGTCGTGGTTTTGTCAGGGCACATATGTCTATCACGCTTTTGTCGGTGAACCGAGATTCACATAGTCCAGCAGCAGCATACTGATAAAAAGCAATATTAAATTAAAGAGTGATAACAATGCAAGTAATGACTATGACTTGTTAGAGAAATGAGTTGTAGATGTATGATGAATTGATGTAAACGTAAATGAAAATATACCTAAAACCTTCTAACCTAACCCATTACAGTCAGAATTAGTCATAGTCTTATAAGATGCTGTACACAAGACCTCTGTATATGTATTCAAATTTAACAAATTTAATTGCAAACTACCTTTTATAAATCTGCTGACATCAATCAAAGGTTCACTTTGGTGGCTTCTCTTTTTGCAAACACATAAAGATGCACATAGTTATCTCCCTCTAAAATGTGCTGCCTCATTTCAACAAGAGGCTCTGAATATATTGTGTTTAAAATTGACCCTGAAATGTGTCCATGTACCATATCACAGATACACTGGTTGAGATTGTGGATTCTTTTTTCATACTCATTTAACTGCGTAAAAACTTATTATGTGCTGCAGTGCTTGACACCTGCCATGAACCCTCTTCATGAACAGTGAATGATAAGCATCTGCCTTGGTCTCACTGCCTTATCATTAGAACAAAGAATGCCAACTGTGAATAAGGGGCATTTGTGGGAAAAAGCAGTGAAAGAGTGGATGTCAAAACATCAGTGTAAGTAATATGAGAGTGTTTAAGATCCTGGATATCAGGTAAATGATGGTTTAGTTAAAAATTGGGGTGAAGAGGCCATTTGGGGTAAACAAAAATTTGAAAAACTCCCCAAAAAACAATCAGTCGCATATACAGGCTCGACAAAATTAAATATTATTCCACTAGCTTTAATTAGAAAAATCATGGTGCCAATATTCACAAAGTGTTTACAGGAGGTATATATCGGGCTGGAAAAGACACCTTGTGAAAGAAATGCATTTCATGCACAGCAACGACCCAGACGTTGTATGCTGTACAGTACATGTTGCACTCAAAAATCTCTAAGGCATTCATGGCAAAATGATGCATGGCAAAAACTTCTACCATTTCCCTAAGCTTTATCATGCAGAATTAAGTGCAAAAACATTTTTCAGAATATCCACAAATTTGAACAGAGAGATGTCACATTACTTTTCTCCAAATTGTCTTATGTAAGGAATGTTTGGCAAGTGCTAGCCGTTTAACCTTTATGCATTGACTAGTGGCTATAAGGCAAATAAATAGATGCCTGCATTATAATATTAAAATTAGTTCCTTTCCAGTTAGTGCTCCAGAAAGATGAACTTTTTATTTAAGACTTTATTGATTTAAATCACTTACAGTTCTTACATCCATCCATCCATCCATTATCCAACCCGCTGAATCCGAACACAGGGTCACGGGGGTCTGCTGGAGCCAATCCCAGCCAACACAGGGCACAAGGCAGGAACCAATCCCGGGCAGGGTGCCAAACCACCGCAGCAGTTCTTACAGATCAAGTTAAAAGAACTGGTATGACAGGAATTCAATAGTTCAATAAAACAGGCCAAATATTTAATAAAACATTACATATTCATTATTTTTGTGCCATTTTTAAGAGTAGCCTTAAAGTGTTCTCTGGTAATACTTGTTTTTAACCATGACACATAAAAATGTTAAATTGTAATCTCTGAAAATTTTAACACTGTATGCTATTTATTATATAATCTCATTATGTAATATCATAATACAATACGTTGTTGCCATGCAGCCTTTTTTCAGTTGATATTAAATGTACTAAATAAGAAAATACAGCATGTCATCAGGTTATCTTACATTCTTTACAAGAAGTCAAATGTGACATACTTATTTTTCTTGCTTTGTCAAAAGGACGGAGTGCACGAAAAGCAAGTGTGCGATTTTCTACTCCTAAAGGAAAAGGTGAGTATTGTCATTTGTTACAAATATTTCTAAATATGGTGACTCTCTTCTTTCTGTAGATTTATTACATTTTTTAAGAACACCATATTGTTTACTGCTGTTTGAGGTTATAAGCTTTGTCAGGTGTGCATATTGGATTTTTATAAAATCCCCAGTTTCTTCTTGTAGAACAGGGGTGTCCAACTCCGGTCCTGGTGGACCACAGTGGCTGCAAGTTTTCATTCTAACCGTCTTCTTAATTAGTGAGCCGTTTTTGCTGCTGATTAACTTGTTTTGCCTTATTTTTAATTGTAAAACAATAATGAGACACAAAACAAGCCGGCACATGACCTGCTTACCTCAAATAAAGAAATGTGAAGGTCTCGGGTCATGTTGGCCTGCTCAGGTCACCAAAACATTTTGATGTTGGTCTTAGAAAAACAGAAAATCAACAGTCTGCTGTGGCAGAATGAGAGCAGCAACACGTCATAATATTCAATAATGGCTTTAATTAACAGCAAGAATCGGTTTCTCATTAAGAAACCGATTGGAGTGAAATTGGCTAGAGTCTGACGTTCCAATTTAGCTGGTCATCTGTCTGCTCGTTTCACATCTCATTTCTGTTTTGCTACAATTTAATGAAGAAACTAATCAATTCAGAGGACTGAGCCCTTAAAAACAGGGCTATTAAAATGAAGGGAAAAGGAGTTGATTAGCAGTGAAAACTGCTCACTGATTAGGAAAAGGGTTAGAATGAAAACCTACAGCCATTGCAGCCCACAGGGACCGGAGTTGGACACTCCTGTTGTAGAATGCTTTGTTTATGAGCTTCCTTAGCGTTTGTTTAGGGCACTGTACAGTATAAGCTCATACTATGCACAATGATTAAAAAATATATTGTGACCTTAAAGGACAAAATAAAAACAGAAAATGAAAACCCTTGGAAAAAAATGACAACACAAACAAATAGTAAGCAAAGAGCCGGAGTACATTTAGAATTAAATATTTGGAAACATTGTGAAGAGAACAGGCAGCCATTCAGCCCAACAAAACTCACCAATCCCAGTCACTTAATTCTAGTAGTCTGCCACACTACTTAGTAACTTATTTCATATGTCTGTGGCTCTCTGTGTGATAGAAAACTTTCTAGTGCTTGTGCAAAATTTAACCTTAAAGAGTTTCTACCTGTGTTCTCTCTTTAACTTCGTTGTAAAGTAAAAGCCTGGATCCACTGTACTAATTTATTTAATAATTTTAAACACTTTAATCATGCCAGCTTCATCCACTTAAACAGAAAAGGTTCAACTCCATTAATCTTTCTTCATAGTTTATACATCTCAGTCCTGTAATAAGCCTAATCGCTCTTCTCTACACTTTTTCTAGCTCTGTTATTCTTTTTTGTAGTCATGAAACTAAAACTGCATTCTGTACTCCAGGTGAAGCCTCATTAGAGTGTCACAGAGCTTAAGCATAACCTCGTTTGACTTAATGCTCCACGCATCATGCTATACAATATAACTTGTGATTCTGTTAGCCTTGTCAGTTACTTAAAAGGTCTCTAGTTAAGGCATCATTCAAGGTCAGCTTTCTTCAGAACAGGCAGCATGCCTGTCTCAATATGGCTGCCGAGCTGTGCTCTTCATTGTGTTGTCCTTTTCAGTTCATGGTGTGAGATGGTCTTTCATCAGTTTGGTAAGAGAGAGAGAGAGGGGGAGAGGTAAAGCAAGCAAATTTATAGGTTTTCTGTCCAACCCCTAGAGCCAATAGGACATTGTGGTACTTAAAGGCTGCTGATACAAAACAGTTCCAAACAGCCATACTTCAGACCAATGGGGGGACAGAACACCTTCACACCTGCCGTCCAAACCAGCTGTTAAGGGAAAGCTTGGCAGTTAGGCAGCCTGGCTTTCCTGTGGGGGCTGACTGAGAGACTTCAGTAGAGAAAGTTTAGCCAAACCTTTTTGAGGCACTTCACCCCAACCCTGTTGTAAAATTACAAAGTGACCCAGTCCTAAAAGAGGGGAAGGGGTTCTTAAACCATCAAACCATTGCTGTTATTATCTATAATCTAACACTAATATTACATTGCTGTGTCAAAGTTACAAATAAAGACATAAAATATTTATCAACTTGTATGCAAAATCTCACATCACAACAGATGTTGATAGTGGCCGGTCCACTACAACTCCTAGATCCTCCTGAAGAGCAGTACTTTCAAATTTAAGACCTCCCATTGTGTATTCACATCTAATATTTTACTTCCTACATGTCATACCCTACATTTACTTAAATTAATGGAGCCATGTAGTACCTATGCTTCATAATAATTATTTACTTTTTTATTTGCTTTAATACATTTTTTAAAAGAGCCCTGTGATCAACCAGTTAATGTGGTTTTAAGCAAATACATGAAAGTGAAGTTAACATAAAAATCAATTATTTCCTTTATAATATTTCTGGGGTTTGACTCTTTAAACTTGACTCAGAATCTGCAGACTTTTAATTTTTATAGCAAAGTATCTACCTTTTTGTTTGCTTTTTTATTTCATTGTTGTATGTGATTTCAGGCAAGTCTAATAAGTATTCAGTCACTGTGTCTCTTATGTCACGTCTATCTTTTCAGTTTGTCTTAATTTCATATTTATATTAGTTCACCTCTTTAATTTACTTGTCGCTATACTGACATTAAACACTGGTTCTAATATATACCTTTATACTTGATTCTGTATCAACATCTTGTTCTTTTATTTTATTTTGTGCTCTGATGATTCATTTCTTCTTAGTAATGTCACTAGTTTCTTCAGCCATATGTGTATTTGTCCCAGACCCCTGATCTCAAAAATGGCCTCCGGTCTAATGGGAGATTTAACTCTGAATACCGAAGACAAAGTAATAATCTGTTGTCGGCTGTCCTGTGCAGTAGCTTGACCATTTCTCAAAATGGTGGTTAAACAATTTCTCATTCATTCATTTGCATTGCTGACAGCCTTGGCTTTGAAGATGCTGTGAAATAGGTCCACTACCTTTTAGTTTTAAATTATTTTGGCATGGCTTGTAAAATACA
This sequence comes from Polypterus bichir lapradei, assembly GCA_026402145.1. Lineage (NCBI taxonomy): Eukaryota > Metazoa > Chordata > Cladistia > Polypteriformes > Polypteridae > Polypterus > Polypterus bichir. The sequence continues at coordinate 15,291,151 of JANRMT010062797.1, read as the reverse complement.
GAACTACTAAATAATGGGGCTGAAAAAGGCAGCTTTCTTATCCATAGACATTCTTTAATTAAAATATGTTTATGGCAAGACTGTTCTTTTAGCTCGTGTTCTATTATACAATACAATACAATACTATTTATTTTTGTGTAGCCCAAAATCACACAAGAAGTTATTATAGTATCCAGTTGGTAAAGGAAGAAGGAGCTGTTATAGAGATGACACCATCTTCTAGGTTAGTGGTTCTCAAACTGTGGGGAGACGCACTGAAGCTGTACAAGGGGGGGCGTCAAATAAATGAACAAGACATCAAAATTAATTTTTTACATTTTTATTTCAAATTTAAATTTGCAAGCATATAATCACAACGAATGCATTATAACTAAAATTAAAATAAAACATTTCTAAGGCATAGATCTAATGATTAGTTGAGGAGCGGTGCCACTGCTGCTGCTTTTATAGTCGCGTATTTTCAATCCAGAAAGTTCGAGACATATCGGTATCTGTCACGAACATTTGGGTAACAGTAGATCAGGTGATAATGTGGCACGACTGCACCACACTGGCAGCGTAGCCAATATTGCCAAATTGAGTTAAATAATTTACTACATATTGGGTTATTTTAATGATACAACTAACAGCAGTATAATATTTGTCGGGCGAAAATACGTTCGTCTCGCACAGATTGACTTCATCGGTGTCCTCGTTTACGAGATTTTTAAAAATTAAAGCATATTTAATCGTTTCTTTACATAAAAAAATAATTAAATAAGAATAAATAATTTATTCTTTGTTTTTGGGATTAGAATTAATACCAAAAACCACACAAGGCATTTTAACAGTTATTAAAGCACTTTAAAAAAATAAATTGCAAATATTTCATCGAACTTAGCCGAACACATGCAAATCTCATGGAAGTAAAAATGATAGGATACCACGACACCGCATGACTATCATACCTTTGTTAGTTGTATCATGGGTTATTCTCATCTATCTTATATTATGCAGGGGGCGCAGAATTATTCCAGGTAGAAAAGGGAGGCGGGGCGCAAAATACGAAAGTTTGAGAACCGCTGTTCTAGGTAAAATTGGTGCTCTGCAAAGCCAAAGAAATCAAGCCAGTTATTCTATTTCAAACAAGAATAGTCCCGTATATTTCAAAATTTGGAAACAAATAGTTGTAAAGATAGTTTCCAATATAGCCAATATATGGTAGAAAGGTTAACTTTGCTGACTATATATTTATTTATACACAAAAGCAGTTTTTTCCTAAATTACAAATTGCAGAACCTGTTTTTCATCTGTTAGCAATTGATACTCCATAATAAAAAAGCCCTCCATTTTTCAGTTTGGGGTCTGTGGGCACCCTTTTTCATAAATTATAATTTTAAATCAGAAAGTGAATGACCACCTTCATTTCTATATACTATATAATGCATTATGGATACCTTTAAAATGATTCTAAGTGTTGTGTGTTTTTGAAATTTGTAGGTGTCTCTCAGCATTGTGAGGATAAAAGTTGTCGAACTGTGCCAACTGTGAGCAGTAAAGCTACAGGAAAAGACAGGTTAACTGGCAGAGCAAGAAGGTACTGTATGCAGCGTCATTCAAAATGCATGGTGACTTAAGTTAGAATCCACCTTTTATTTTCAGTGTCAGTTTTCTTTCAACTGTTACTTTAAAACAATATAATTTTTAAATTTTGTATTGCATTTGAAGGATTAGTTTCACGGTGAGAACGTAACACTGGTTTAAAAAAAGAAGGACAAAGTAACCATGCTGTTTATCCACAAACTTTATCATTAAATGCACAATAACTAGATTACTATTTTATGGTACAGATCGGGCAGTGCCATATGTGATTCAGTGTATGTTAGAGGTTGACAGGGAAATGCAAAAGACTGGCTTCCTGCATTATGCTTTTTTCTGCAGAAAGCAACACTTAAAAATGAACAATGGGTATGTCCTTGCAGCTGCTTTTTATCTGAATAAGCCTCTTTCATCTGAAGATATATGAAAAATATAGAGCCAGATACATTTGTTTAAAACACACTGCTCTCATCCACAGCAATATGAACTCAGGCCATAGAATATAACTGATTTTACTGGTGTGATGCAGATTCCCATTGTTATGAGGATGTGTAAATAACACATGGAAATGCAGAATTGTATTGTATCCATCATTTTTGCATTGTTAATGCCACACTAAGCCATTTACAAAATGGCTTGGCCTAGATCACAGGGGATACTGTTAAAACATGTCTTTTAAGTAAGGTGATTTATCTGCACACATTTTTCGGAGGGACCTGTTGAAGTTCAGTATGACTGATGGGATGGGATGGGAATGAAGCAAATTGGCCTCATTTCCTCCTGCACTGTTTTGTATTTTTTTCTCACTCTTGTACTGCATCTGCTTAAAGACCAGTTTTTGGCTGTCCTCCAGGTTGCTCAGAAAAAAAGAATAGTGAGATATTTTAAACTCGAGCGGCTCTAATCCAAACTCAAGCTTGCCCCGAAGAAAAATACTAAATGACAGTGTGCTGCTTATCCATTTGTGCTTCATCTAATAGAGAACTTCAGGAAATCACCGAAAACTTTATCAAGGAAGATAAGGCATCAGCATCAAGGAGATTGAAGTTCGCTGTTAGCAAGCTCCCAGTAGACAGTGTAGCTCCACTGGTTAGAGAACAGGTAGCATGAAACACTTTGGAGAACTTTGGAAGTCATCATTGCAGAAAGTTGGAAACAGAATCTGTCATCACAGAAAAATCTGCAAGTGGAAGTTTTGGTCACCAGAGAAAGCGGGTATCATAACTTTTGGGAAGTTCCTCACTAGTTCTGAAAGATGAGGTTTAAGGATTGTGGCAGAGATGTATTGATGATTTGCTAGTAGGATACAAAAATATCAAGAACCAAGATCAATAACAAGAGTTTGTCGGGTAACACTAAACAAGAATGCATGCACAACATGCATTTACACAAAGTTTGGATGCCTTCAGGACTGAGAGACAATCTTATTTAACATCGCCACCATACCATGCCATACCATACCATAACAGTGTGTTCATCATGTGCCCAATGGCACATACAGTAGTGTTGTAGTGACCAAAAGGTCTTTAAATTAAAAAGTGGCTCAAATGAAAAATTACAAAATGGTATTGAATGTGATTAAGCTGTTATATATAATACAATACAATACAATTTATTTTTGTATATCCCAAAATCACACAAGAAGTGTCGCAATGGGCTTTAACAGGCCCTGCCTCTTGACAGCCCCCCAGCCTTGACTCTCTAAGAAGACGAGGAAAAACTCCCAAAAAAAAATAAAATGGAGGAAACCTCGGGAATGGCAGTTCAAAGGGTGACCCCTTTCCAGGTCGGTTGGGCGTGCAAGTGGGTGTCAAAAAAGGAGGCCAATATAACACAATACACAGAACAGAACACAAGTAATCCTCAATACAGTATAAAAATATTACAAGTACGGAGCAGAATTTAGCAATAGATGATATCACATAACATGATTTATGATATCAGTAAAATATATAAATATAAGCAGATAAAACAAATGAGACACTTTTTGAACAATCCTGTCAGCAGTCATATCAGAACATCTGAACCTTGTAGTTGCCATTCACCCCTTACTATACAGAGCTAAAATATGGGAAAAGTTTAAGGTTTCTTTACTTAGTTATGCTTACACAAGAAAACATGAAATTTGTCTTCTCAGTTGCATCTAATAACAGACAGAATGAAATAAAACAAATAGAAACAAGAAAGGTTAAGGTAAGGCAGTTAGACAATACATATTTATACCAAAAAAAAAGGTTACAGGATATATATCAAAGCCTTAATCATTATCTCCGATATTTCTTATTGAAAAGTCATATGGCACTAGGAAGAAAGGAGTTTCTGGAGCGATTTGTGTGGGTTTTCAAAGCGACTATCCTTCCCGATTTACTGAAGTTTAGTTCTCCATGTGATGGATGCCTGTCATCAGCTGAGATGATTTCCAGTTTCTTTAACACTGCCCTCTGACACACACACGCTAGTCAAATCATCTCCATCAGTCCCAATAACTTCAGCTGCACACTTCGTAATCTGCTGGAGCTTTATTGAGTTTTGGTGTGTCAGACTATTAAACCAGGCAATGGAACTGAAAGTGATCACAGACTGGATCAGACTACGATAGAAGGACAACATGAGGTCCTTGTCTACTTTAAATTGTTTGAGTTTATGGAGGAGAAATAAGCGCTGGTTGCATTTAGAGAATAATTTTTTTGTATTTGTATTCCAGTTAAGATTATTATCTAGGTTAGTTCCTAAGTATTTATATTCAGTCACTATTTCTACCTCCTCTCCCAGAACTACAATGGGTGAACATACAGATTTCTGTCTCTTAAAATCAAATATCATTTCTTTGGTCTTTTTTACATTCAAAGTGAGAGAGTTTTTATTGCACCAGTTTACCATCCAGTCCACTTGATTTAGATGGTGGCTTTCATCCTCCCCAGATATGCGTCCTATGAGCCTGGTGTCATCAGCATACTTGATAATGGAGCAGTGGTCATTGTTCTGTCTCGGGTCACTTGTGTACACAGTAAACAGTAATGGTGATAAGACAAACCCCTGCGGACGCCCTGTGTTTGAATGAATGACTATTGAAAAAGTGTCCTGTACTTTAACTGTCTGTGAACGATTTTAAAGAAAGTTCTGAAGCCATAGTGTAATAAATGGGTCTACATTCATACTGTTCAATTGCCAAATCGGTATATGAGGCTGTATGGTATTGAATGCTGAAGAAAAATCCAAAAAATAGTGCTCTGATATATGAACCAGGCTGATCAAGAAAGGTGTAGATTTGTAATATAACAAGCAGATAGGGAATCCATTCCCGGGAATTCGGGAATCCCGCATGTCATTCCCAGGAATCCATGGCGCCCGGGATGATACAGTGCACGGGCATCTCACATGTGAACGGTTTTAGAACGACCGACACTTATTTTTAATAAAACTACTGCAGTATGTTGACACCAATAAAAGACTAACCTTATCTACAAGCAGATCATGTTGTCATATAAGTACATGTATCTAGTTAGTAATAAGAGCGTAGAAAGCACAGCGTGTCCAGCGTGCAGTCGTCCAGGTGAGAGCGCACCTTCATGCACAGTAAGCCAGCCGCTGAGAAAGCACGCTCTGCCTCCACTGAAGTAGGCGGCACAGTCATCAGATACTGATACACTTGTTCTAAACAACGCCCGTGCTTGCCATTGCTCTAAAACACCGCCATTTCAGCTTTTACTGATGCATTTAGTTTCTTGTCATCATTCTGTGATGGCAAGTTTCTTGGCACAGATAATGTGGATGCAACAGACTGATGCATTGCAATTTCAAGTTGCTGTTCAAAGCTGTTGTCTGACAGATGTCAATAAAGTCTGCCCAATCCCGGCATTCATGAGCTACAGAGTGCAGACTCCTCCCAGTCCACTGACTCCTCCCAGTCCACTGTGCTCAATCTTAGAGAAAGCCGGGAGACTGACGACTGCTGCTGGTCTGTTTTTGACTGAATTAATCGGCAACACACTACACCGTGGGCCAAAATACTGCGCCACTTAATTATTTTCAACTATAACTCTGTTATTTCTTGATCGATTTTTACACTTTTACAAGTGTCAGGGATGCCAGGGGCCACAACCCGGCCGGGACGCCATGAGGGACCGGATGTGGGTCTGCACCCACCCTGGATCACGTGGGGGTCGCCTTCCTGGTTGCTTTGGGGGCCATGGGTACAGGGCATGGAAGCTCCACCCTGTAGGGGCCCGTGGTCACCGCCAGGAGGCACCCCAATGCCTTGGGGACCTGTTACCCCAGCACTTCCGCCACACCAGGAAGTGCTGGGGGGAAGAATTAGGACGGCGCCCGGAGAGCTGCCGGGAGGACAGCCGGCACTTCCGCCACACTGGGGCGTGGCTAGAGGAGGAATGCCGGGAACACCTGGGGCTCATCCGGGTCATATATAAAAGGGGCCGTCTCCCTTCATTCGAGGCTGGAGTCGGGAGGCAGAAGGACAAAGCTCAGGAGAGCTGTGGAGGCAGACCAAAGAAAGGCATTGTGGCCAGGACTGTGACTTTGGGGTTTGTGCACGTGACTTTAATTTGTAAATATTGTAAATAAACGTGTTTGTGGGTGACATGAACGTGTCTGCCTGTCTGTGTCCGGGTCAACTTCCACACACGCTATATATGCGAGCTTGGCTGTTCCCGGTTTCCCGGGAATTACAGCAGTTTCGGGAATGGATTCCCTACAAGCAGAGCATCTTCCACACTTCTGTTTGCACAGTAAACAAAATGATTGTTGTCTTGAAAAGACTTTGTCTCTGTCATTAAAATGTTTTTCACCAAATGTTCAAAGCATTTCATTGGAATAGATGTAAGTGCCACTGGTCTGTAGTCATTTAAACAGTTTGGCCTAGAAACCTACAGATACAGTGGTAATGATTGATTGTTTCCACAGATTAGGAACAATACTACAGGTCAGAGACCAGTTAAAAAGCAAATGAAAAACTGGAGAGAGCTGCTTAAAGCAGTGGTTCTCAACCTGTGGGGTGGGCCCCCATAGGGGGGCACGAAGTAACAAAAAGCGGGGCGTGAAGATGTGAAAAAAAGAAAACAAGAATTGAAAATATGAAAAATACATCTATTGAAACCAAAACAAATTAACTTAAACTACATTCTGATACTAGAAAAATAAATATAGAGTTAGATAAATGTCGATAAAAGTTAAGTAGGTATAATAAAATATGCATCTATGATATATCATTAATTAAAAAAGAACAAATTGGTATTAGTGGGCTCCTTTCAAAAAAACGTTAGGGGGGCGCGATTAAAACTGTTATGAAAACTCACAAATACTTAAAGGTTGAAAAACGCTGGCTTAAAGCAAGACTTTAAGAGCCGACCTGATATGCCGTCTGGTCCCACTGCCTGCCGCAAGCCTTTCTCCACTTCAGTTAAGCTGAACCCCATCACAGCAGAATTCCTGGTGTTTTTATAAAGCATCTCCTTTATTTCTGTATTTTGGGTGCTGAAATCACTTGTTTCAAATCTGGCAAAAAAGTTATTCAGTTCATCTGGTAAAAGCTTATGGTCTTTGTCAGCTGGAAAATTCAAATTCTTTTTAGAGCCCAGTCCTGTAATTGTTTTTAGTCCCTTCCAGGACCTGCTTTGGATTGTTATCATTAAACCATCTCTTGATTTTTTTCCCCATACATCTTTTTTATTTTGTTGAATTAACCTGTTAATCCCTTGCTGTAAAATTCGCTTATCTTCCATCTTATTTTCTTGATGTGCATGTTGCTTTTCCAATAGTAATGCTTTAACCTCTTTAGTGATCCATGGCTTACTGTTTGGGTGCACCTTGACCGTTTTTTCCTTAATGATCATACACTCACACAGTGACTGTGAGGATATCGGCACATCACACAGTTTAACATCTGTGGCAGAGCGACGGGCATTAAGCAAACTCCTGTCAATCATGAAGAATCCACTGCATCCACTGAACAGGATCATCTCCAGACAGAGGAGCATCTTCAGTGACAGACTTTTGTCACTGTCCTGCTCCACTGACAGACTGAGGAGATCGTTCCTCCCCCACACTATGCGACTCTTCAATTCCACCCGGGGGAGTAAATGCTAACTTTTTTCATTTTTATTACTATTTAATTTAATATTGTTTCTTTGTATCAGTATACTGCTGCTGGATTATGTGAATTTCCCCTTGAGATTAATAAAGTATCTATCTATCTATCTATCTATCTATCTATCTATCTATCTATCTAT
>JANRMT010062797.1:15236012-15267853 GCA_026402145.1 Polypterus bichir lapradei | reverse complement strand
GATATGAAAGGCACTATATAATAGATAGATAGATAGATAGACAGATATGAAAAGCACTATATAATAGATAGATAGATAGATAGATAGATAGATAGATAGATATGAAAGGCACTATATAATAGATAGACAGATATGAAAGGCACTATATAATAGATAGACAGATAGATATGAAAGGCACTATATAATAGATAGATTGATTGATAGATAGATATGAAAGGCACTATATAATAGATAGATAGATAGATATGAAAGGCACTATATGATAGTTAGATATGAAAGGCACTATATAATAGATAGATATGAAAGGCACTATATAATAGATAGATAGATAGATAGATAGATATGAAAGGCACTATATAATAGATAGATAGATAAATAGATAGACAGATAGATATGAAAGGCACTATATAATAGATGATAGATAGATATGAAAGGCACTATATAATAGATAGATATGAAAGGCACTATATAATAGATAGATAGATAAATAGATAGACAGATAGATATGAAAGGCACTATATAATAGATAGATATGAAAGGCACTATATAATAGATAGATAGTATCAAAAATGGTGGCTTTATTGCAAATAAACCACACAGGAGGGATACACATGTAGGTACCATCTATAGGGGACATAAGTCCAAATGAGTTGAAAATTTTGTTCTAGCTGTGTTTTGAGTTTAAACGTTGCTACAGGCTACTAAGGCTATATTCAGACTGCAGTTAATTTTGGCTCATATCTTGATTTTTTGTTACAATTCATTTTCCAGCAATTCAAATCCAATGTGACTAAGTAGCAATATCTATCCTAAATCTGGTAAATTAATTAAAAGACAGATGTATCCTAATAATAAAACCAATAATACCTGCAATATGCCAGCTGCTGACATGCTGACTTCGAATTGTTTACAGCATAGGACATCTGTGAATTCATCAGCTGATGATGGCAAGTTTTCAATGACCTTATAATTTGTGTCTGGTTTAAATGAAAATATTGAACTCTTTTGACTTTTCTTCAGAGCGCATACCCTGCAGTCTTCGAATCAGTCTAGCAGCTCGTCTCTGAGTATTGATATATTTTTTTTTGGTAGTATGAAGACCCAAGTTTCACATAATACTTTAAATAAGATCTCACATGGAAGTTATACTGTTTAAGCATAACCTGGTTTGGGTTTTCCTTCACATGGTATAAACAAGCTTTCTATTGGTATTCATAATCAGTTCTATATTTTGTCTGGTTGTGGACAGTGACAAAGGCACTACTGCTCATAAGTCTTATATGGTGTATTGTCAAGTTTCAGATCTCCCCATAATGTAATAACATTTAATATTTATTAGCTACTGCATGTGTAACACCTTATATTTATTTACATTAAATTGTACCTGCCATATACAGTATCTGCCCCAATCTGAATTCCATCTAGGTCCTTCTGTAATTATATTGCTGACTCTAGGGCATCCCACCATTCCCTATGGTTTTGCATCATCTTCATAATGAATTAGCTTGCTACCTACATTCTTATCTATGTTATTTATATTAATTAAAAACAGCAATTATCATAGCACTGATGCTTGTGGGACCTCACATTTAACATCATCTAATTTGGGAAAGTTCCTCTAACCGTAGATCTTTTGCCACAATTTACACTGTAGGCCTTGAGTTTCTGTTTCATTTAGTTTGCTCTTTCGCTTCTCCTATGGTAGCCTGTAAAAATATTTTTTGAAAATTGAGTGTTTTAATCGGAATAATGTGTAAACTGGAAGTGTGTTCAAACAGGATTGAGCTTTTCAACTGAAAATAAGGCTCTTGACCATTGGGTGAGGGAGAGAGGCTGATCTTCAATTCAAAGCCTTCATCCTGTTTGAACATGAGTCCTGTTCATTCCGAACTCAATTTTTCCAGAATTATTTATTTAAGAATATTTTAGCAAGACAGGCATACTCTTTGGGCATTGTGAGCATACAACAGTATAAGTGACATGTGGATTATGCAATACAAGTAAACTTGAGATTTCTTTCACAGACGCCTTAGTATTATTTGCTGTTGTTCAGTATTGGCTCCCTGTGGGCCTCTATTGTCTCTATTCTCCATGAAAATGTGAAATTACATTTTTTTCTTAACACTCACTAAAAATAACAACACAAGATATGTAACAGATTTTAAAACAATATATGAATAAAAATTTTAATTTTGAGGGGGATATTGCTTAATATTCCCTGTAGGTACGACAAGATTTCCAGTTTAATCGTGGGTTTAGACTTTAGAAGACCTTTCCCCTATCAGAAAGGAAGCATTGTTGTTGTTTGAGACCTCCGTCAAATCTGTTTGGCTCTTATCGTTGTAGAATGTAGCTGATGTAGTGTGATCAACTATCTGAGTTCCTGAATAACTAATATGTATTAATTCTGTTTCATTGTAATGGGCCTAATTTCATCAGTTACTGTTGGTTACAATAGTTGAATTAAATTTTATTCAGGCAAACTGTATCATCGTTGTTCATTATCCATCCATCCATGCAATATCAACCCCACTATATCCTAACTACAGGGTCACGGGGTCTGCTGGAGCCAATCCCAGCCAACACAGGGCGCAAGGCAGGAAACAGACCCCGGGCAGGGCGTCAGCCCACCCACACACACACCAAGCACACACACCAGGGACAATTTAGAATTGCCAGTGCATCTAACCTGCATGTCTTTGGACTGTGGGAGCAAAACCCACACAGACACGGGGAGAACATTCAAACTCCACGCAGGGAGGACATGGGAAGTGAACCCGGGTCTCGTTGTTCATTATTTGGTAAAAATTTGACTTATTTAAAAAAAATATATATATAAATTACATTTTGGAGAAAATATGAAGGAGAACTACACCTGAATTTGTGACCTGTCACCCCGTAAGGCTGTTAACTACCCAGCTTTTGAGATAAATTTTCACTGTGTTGTAGAATTCTTGCCAGAAACAATACAAAATGAATTCTAGCTGGTTGATAACTTTAAATATGAAGAATATTATGCTTATTCTGAGCCAGGTTGCTGGAGCCTATCCCAGCCAGCATAGGTCACAATGCAGGAACAATCTCCTGGTCAGGGCACCAGCCAATCACAGGGGAAAACACTCGCACATGCCAGGGTCAATTTAGCGTTGCCAATCCACTTAATCTCTTGTGGTAGATAGGGGGCTTGAACCCCTGTCCACGACTCCAAACACCAAGTAAAAGTCCAAATGTTGACTTTATTTTTATGCCACAGTGTACAAAGCACACTCTCCACCACTATACTCATATAAATCACTCACAATACTACAATAAACAATCCTCCAGCTCCCAGACGCGTTGCCAACCTTCCACCCAGCTCAGCTCGCCGTCTGGGAGCTCCCACAGTCCTTCTGTATCTCCTGACCCGGAAGTGTTCTCCATCCCCAGTCCATGTGACTCTCAATCCCTTCCGGGTCAGGTATGAGTTCCTTTCTTCATCCCGGAAGCCCGTCGCTCTTCCTATGACGAACTTCCGGGTCATAGGGCATAAATGAGTCCTCGGTCCTCCCTGCAGCACCCTCTTGTGGCCCCTGAGGTATCCAGCAGGGCTGAGGATAAAAACTACAGCGTCCATGATTCCCTGCTGGTCTTCGGGGCACCTCCATACTGCAGGGAGGGCTCCATCTGGCGGCCTCGGGGTATTGGCCGGGGTGACAAGCTGGCCACATCTCACACTCTTTATGTTTTTAGAGTGTGAGAGGAAGCAGGAACACCTGGAGAAAACTAACAAAACATGGACAGAACATGTAAACTCCATGAAGGGGAGACTCAGGACACAAACCCTGGTCTCTTTACTGTGAGGCAGTCACTGCACAACTGTGCTGCCCATGAAATGAAAAGTTCAATGGATTAATCATTTATGACAAAATTGTTAGATTGCACATCTTTTCATAACGTCATAATTTGCATTTTTAGTGGTAGGATTTGGGAATAATAGGTTAGGGTAAATGTATTTTTCATATTATGAGAATAAGGGTAGATAGACTTGTTGTTACATTACCGAAATTATGCTTAAGTTACCTTCTTATACTACTCCTGAAGATATTTGTATTCCTCAAATGCGTTATTATTTTTACCCTGTGCTGAATACCTTAGCAGCTGAGATCCTCAGAGAAAAGTCATCAAGTTGGGGAGCATGCACTGGTACAGAGCATTGCCGCACCCACTGCACAACAAAACAACTCGGGATCCCGGTTGGCAGCCCCCCAGGCAGACGCATGGTCCAGTCCCACCCTCCAGAAATGACCCTCTATCTGCCGCATCCAGGCAGGACCCGAGTGTCCAGCCACTCGGGTCCCCAACAATGAGGATCTTACGAGTCGGATCACCCTCAGGGAAACACGCCACATGGCCGTAGTGCCGTAACTGACGCTCCCTCACAATGCAGGTAATGTGCCTCATTCAGGACTCCATGAGCAACACAAAGTCAAACCAACGGTGCCCAAGGATTTTCTGGAGAGACGCAGTACCAAAAGAGTCCAGTCTTCGTCTCAGGTCACTGGATAGCGTCCATGTCTAGCAGCCATATATCAAGACAGGAAGCACCAGGACTCTAAAGACTTGGACCTTCGTCCTTTTGCAAATATCGTGAGAGCCACACACCCCTTTCCAGCGACCTCATGACCCTCCGTGCTCTCCCAATCCGTCTACTGACTTCATTGGAAGAGTCACCAGAGACATGAATGTCACTGCCGAGGTAAGTAAACCTCTCGATGAGGTCGACATTCTCTGGAGACAGACACACTGCTGATGGCCGTGCCCAAGAGGTCATTAAAGGCCTGGATGTTGGCTTTCATCAGGACACTCGCAAGCTCAGACACTCTCGAGAGCCCCCATCAGAACCTCCATTGACTCCACAAAGATCACAGCATCGTCAGCAAAGTCAAGATCCGTGAATCTTTCTTCACCAACAGCCGAGAAAAGACTGTTGTTAAATTGAAAATTGAAATAGGTGGGAGTTCAAAAACCAGACGTGACAAATTAAACCAAATTGGGAGAGCAAAAATTGGAATCCAAGTATAAAACTTCATAGATCAGATGCCAACAATCACAACACCAGCTTGGGATTCCTTTCCCTAATTGACACTACTAGGTTTGTTTTTTTTTTTCCTTTCAAAACTGATCCAGTGGTATAATCATAACGGATGCATGCCATCATCTTAAAGAATAGCAACTTAATACATCATGGGACCTTTGTGTCACATGACCTTCAATGGGCATGGAAAACCATACATAACATGGCCATGGTCATGCAGAGATAGTCACAAAATTGTGGCCACTATCCAAAAACCAGGACACAAATAGCTGTGCAATGATAATGTTCTTTATAATAAAGCTGACATTGTGTGTCCGCATGAATGCTTGTGTGCGCATTTTATTCTGAGCAGTAACACATACAGCAATTTTTTTCCGGACATTATTAAAAACTGCCAGCCGGGATCCCGAGTTGTTTCGTCGTGTAGTGGGTGCAGCAATGCACTGTAACAGTGCACGCTCCCCAACTTTACTTTTTGGTAAATTTTACATGTGCACAAGTAAACCAGGGGACTAGTTAAAGTAATTTGATCTAAAAAAGTCAATTGAAGATATACAGTAGGTTTCCAATTTGATCCATCATGCAGATTCAGCTATAGCTTCATCAAATAAATCTCAGAGGTGTGCCTTGATTATCCTTTCTTTTTGGTTACAAGTGATAACTGAAATCCAGGTATTGCAAGGTAACATCAATATAGCCTTATGAATTTATGATAGTGAATGCACAAGCTTACCCTCCGGTGAATGACTGGCCCATTGCTGATGAAGTAATTCTGACAGTTTTCTATGCCATCTTGAACTGAAAAAAAAAAGCTGATTTATGCATACATGACTTTTGCATATTTATTTCTGTCTTGTAATTCATAAAACGTAGATCATTACTTTAAAAAGTTATACAGTATTTGCTGGATGCATGCATTGACACTAAAGAATTGACAAGTTTTTTTTATAATGGGGGAAAGTATTCTATTGAATGTCAAATTGCATTATTGTTTCTATGTATTTTTCACATGCGCCTAATCATAATTGTTTTAATGTGCAGTTGTTGGTATTTAAAAAAACACCCTTAAAACAAAATTACAAATTTAAGGTACTTGTGTTAATATATTTTTATCGATCATGCTTTGCTATTTATGGTGTTCATCTTTTATGAGTATAAAAAAATGTTCTCAACTTGCATGACGTCCATGTTTATGATGTGGGCTTCTTATTTTTCAGATGGGATGCTAGAACAGAAGAGGAGTTTTTGGAGGTAATTGTTTTACTATTTGCCGTCTGTGTTAGGTGGTTCTTCTCAGTAACAGAATATCTCCAGAGAGTCCTAACTGAGTCACAAAGGATTCATTTCCTATTGAGCAGAACAGTAAGTGACATACAGTAAGAGAGTCTGAAAGTCCTAGGCTTTTAAAACAATACTAGGTGATTGGCACTAATTTAAAAAGACAGAGGATCCTCGTGTCCAGTAATTGGATTTATAACCAATGCAGGAATAATACTAGGGCAGATATGTTATACAATCCTACCCTTTTATTTTGGGTCCAGCCTTACACCAGAGCACAATATGCAGATACAGGAAAAACACTAATCACTTAACAGAATATAACAGGAAGCTGTGGGGCTGTCATTTTTATATAACCCTTTATATAATATCAGAAAAAGTCCTTGTGGACTAGAACATTAGAACATTAGAACATTCATTCTAGACGAGAACAGGCCATTCAGCCCAACAAAGCTCGCCAGTCCTATCCACTTGTTTCCTCCAAAAAAACATCAAGTCGAGTTTTGAAAGTCCCTAACGTCTTACTGTCTACCACACTACTTGGTAGCTTATTCCAAGTGTCTATTGTTCTTTGTGTAAAGAAAAACTTCCTAATGTTTGTGCGAAATTTACCCTTAACAAGTTTCCAACTGTGTCCCCGTGTTCTTGATGAACTCATTTTAAAATACAAGTCTCGATCCACTGTACTAATTCCCTTCATAATTTTAAACACTTCAATCATGTCACCTCTTAATCTTCTTTTGCTATATTCGAGAAAGTGTGGATTATGACTGGGAGAGAGTGGTAACAGATAATAAAAACAGTAAATACGCATTTTTTAAGGGCTGTGGCACCTAAATGGGACAGCAACTGGAATAAAGAAACTCCAGATGAAATATGCAAGACCTAGACAGCTGCTCAAGCCTCACGGCTAATGTTCCTCTGCTGAATAAAGAAAGATCTTTGCATCTTTTGGGGAAGGCAGTGTTTCCTAGTTATGCCACATTGTATTATTGTGGGATTCATATTTTTGGGAGTTTGAATTTACCTGGGTGATATGGAAAATGTATCCAGTAGATAAATTGAAACAATCACTAAGACACCAGTGTAGTTAGAACTACACATAAATAACTACATTAGACATTTCACGTGGAGTTTGCATGTTCTCCCCGTGTCTGCGTGGGTTTCCTCCCACAGTCCAAACACATGAAGGTTAGGTGCATTGACGATCCTAAATCCTAAGCTACCAAGTAGTGTGGTAGACAGTAAGACGTTAGGGACTTTCAAAACTCGACTTGATGTTTTCTTGGAGGTAATAAGTGGATAGGACTGGCGAGCTTTGTTGGGCTGAATGGCCTGTCCTCGTCTAGAGTGTTCTAATGTTCTAAATTGTCCCTAGTGTGTGCTTGGTGTGTGGGTATGTGTGCCCTGCGGTGGGCTGGTGCCCTGCCTGGGGATTTGTTCCTGCCTTGTGCCCTCTGCTGGCTGGGATTGGCTCCAGCAGACCCCCATTACCCTGTGATGGGATATAGCAGGTTGGAGAATGACTGACATGACTGGCATTTCAAGGGCACAAGGAAGATGTGATGTAATTGACTCTAATCAAGACAATGTTCTTAAATTACTTGGTAGTTTTTAGTATTTTAAATTTCTGAATACAAGAAGTGTATGTGCTGTTATTCTGTAATAGAAGCACAATGCATGAATAATAGAAATTAACTTGGATTTTCTCTGGTTACCATATTATTAGAATGTATTTTTTTTTATAGTAGTATGTGAGTAAAAGTAAAGCTGCAATAACACAGTATACATTTGTGAGGAAAAAGCATGTGAGTCCTTTTGAATTTTTGGGTTCTTGAAAGAATGGTTCACAAAACATGGCCTGAACTTTGTCTAAGGCAGAGGTGCCCAATGTGTCGATCGCATCGACAGGTAGATCACAAAGGTAGTGTAGGTAGATCACGTTGCATTCAAAAAAAATTTTTTTAAACGTTAGTCCATCATATATCCTCCCTATGGCATTTGCCACTTGATTGACATACAGGGCGGCCAGTCTGAGATCTATTTTCTTCAAACACACTGGTCATCCCGCACGCACGATCAAACGCGCGAGCTACTGCAAAACTCCGGCTATCTAAGTGATCTCGTTAGCCTTCCAATTTATATCGACTAAAGAAGGGATTTAAAAATAATTTGTTTGGGGAGGGTATGGGCTGGATGTGGAATTGGAAGAGGATTTTTTTTTTCTCACACTGTCACAATCGAAGTGCGTTGGTCTGACGTCCGAGGTTCGATCCCCGATGAGGGGTGCAGTGGGGTGTGTATGCCTGATGAGCCCAAAATAGGGCGAAACACATGTCGCGTACTCTTTGCAGTTTTTGACAGTAAACTATGTAACATGCTATGATCTGCTTCTCACAACTGAGAGGGCACCCGTGGCAGATGTTTGCCAACTTGCAGACCAACCACACGCGTTACCTGGCAGGTAACCACCCATACAATGAGTGATTCAAACTTCGAATGCTATATATATGTATGTGTATATATATATATATATATATATATATATATATATATATATATATATAGTAAAAGATGTAACAGGAGACAACAAAAAGGTTTGGGGTTTTCCGGCCCCGTATATTGTAAAAAAGAAAAAAAAACTGGTCATAAACATAAACTACAACAGTTCATAAATGTGACGACCAAACATGGCGTCAGCGGCCATTTTATGAGGGAGGAGCCGGAAATGGAGGAATGCTGGGAAGGAGCCGTGAGGGAGGATGGGATTGAAGACGTCAGGACAAGATGGCGGAGGAAGGGCGGAAGTAACGTAGTGAGGGCAAAACCCGGCTTATGGTGTCGGAGCGTCTCTTTTCCTGCAAGAAAGCAAAGGGAGAAAGTTAGTACCCCGCCATTCCCTGCTGGCGAATGTCTTTCCAGGTGTGTTCGGATCCGTCCACGGTTTCCTATTCGCGCGTGCGTGACTATATATATATATATATATCTCATTTTTAATGTAGGTAGATCATTTTGACCTGGTCATTTTAAAAGTAGCACGCAAGCCGAAAAAGTGTGTGCACCCCTGGTCTAAGTCATAATAAAATATAACAGAGTTTCCTTAAACAAGTGGCCCACACCGAATTGTACATTCTTGTATCTTAATTGATCCTACAGTTTAAACATTGCAGGTCTAGACAGGAAAGAAGGTACATGAGAGTCTAGGAAAGAGGAGTCAAGCGCTCCATTCAGTGAAATAATATTCAGGTATAGGTTTTAGTCGTCGCCTACTATAAAAGAAAACATTTGTGAAGATATTACAAATTTAGCAGAAAATAAGTGATGGTAAGACATACCTGTAATTGTGGTGCTGTTTCGTTGTCTACCACAACTCTCCTTTATTGGTAGTTTTCCCTACTGGAAGCTCAGTCTCAGCTGTTGCTCTTGGATAAGCCAAAAATAAGATGTATGAATAACAAATCAAACAAAAAATCCTGAAAATTAGTTTATCAAGCCCAAGCCCGGGCTTATTGCTTACAGTGACAAATATCTTACAGTAAAAATGTTACATAAAAAAGGTTGAAAGTATTCAATCTATTTTCTAATCCAACAAGTGTAATTTCGAACTTTTTGAAAACACCTGTGTGCACGTAGTGAGCCTCTAGGCACTGTGGTATATACCGTACAAGTGTTTTTACAGCTCGTGTGCTGCCACGTAGAACCTGTCATGATAAAGTAAATATTGGAATTTTTGCAGATAAAAGGAAGGCCTGACGTATGTGAAGAGGAAAGCTCTGTTGAAGATCCAGAAAGGTACAAAAATCTCCAGGGCTACCACCTCGATACTGAGTTTAAAAATAAGAAAAATCCTAAAGTAAAATCTGCAAAGCTACTGAAAGTAACAGTCGCCAATGATACAACACTCAAAGACAGATCAGTTGAGATAGCAGAAGATCCCAGAGAGGAATCTTACCAAAATGTATCTTGCAGAGGCTCTGAGTCACCAGACGTCCATGTGTGCACCGAGGAGCCGGAGTGTGGCGAATGTGATGAACAGGTAGATTCCGAAGTGGAAACAGAGAAGACATTTTCACATGAAACTCATGCCAGTCTTCCCCAAAATGATGATGTATGGGACTTGCCAAATGTTGAATCACAAAGCAAAGCTGATGATTTAAATGATACTGATGAAATGGTGGACCTACAGACTGAGACAGACCCTGTTATAGATAGCAGTGCTACTCATCTAGCACACTGTCTTCCTCAGCAGAATGAGGTCACACTTGAGCATAAGTGCAAAAATGATCCTGTCAATATCGCAGAGACAAATCAAGCAGAAATCAAGACTTGTGACTTAAAAGAAGATCTGATGGAGCAGAGCCCAGTCTTGAGCCATCCAGAAGAGCTGTCAGCTGAGGAAGGCAAGATGAACAGGGATCTGAAACTTTCAGGTTAGTCATAGTCTCGTCAATAAGACTTTAGCCTGAAGCAGCCAACATAAATCAGAGAAGTGAATTACTGTACAGTGTACATTTCTTTATGTTTATTAACAGTTTGTTTTAATATATGTACTAATGGCATGTCTGGGGGCTTTGTTGATTTCAAAACCTGACTTCACCTCTGTTGCATGTTCAAAACGATCTGCTAAACTTAAAATACCCCAGTGGCTCAGACCCAGCATAAATGGATTCAACTTCAGAATAACACAATTCTTTTACGTATATTCATTTTGAAAATTATGACATAACAAATGCAGTCTTCCAGTGTGAACATGTTATCTGTATGGCAAACTGTCTTTTACAGTTTGCTTCTTAGGTCCTGTCTTGAAGCTGCATAGTAAATTTATGTTGGCCTGCTTTTTTAACTGGTGCTGCTCAAAACATATTGCTTTGGAAATTACAGTAAATGTTCACAGTCAAATTACTGTTGATCTTATGGTAAATCAGTGATATTTTTCAAAATCGGCAGTTAAGATGAAATACAAATTATTTAAAAAATAAAACAAAGCATACTGTACAGTCTGTGGTGGGCTGGCACCCTGCCCAGGGATTTGTTCCTGCCTTGCGCCCTGTGTTGACTGGGATTGACTCCAGCAGACCCCTGTGACCCTGTGTTAGGATATAGCGGATTGGATGATGGATGGATGGATACTGTACAGTGCTAGCCATGGTAAATATTATAATTAGTCTTATTTGACAAGAGGCCTTAACATCTTCTTTAAATTAAAAGAGAAAAGCATGACACTTTTCATTCTCTGTATCCTCCTGCTAGATTAGTCATTTTTAGGGTACCCAAAAGACCCACCTAAACGGTGTCTAGCCACTTACCCTCTGTATTGTTCCCACGTTTCCATATTCCAGCCTCTCTAATACAAGAGAACACACTGCTGAGATCATTAGCCACTGTCACTATCCCTGATTGCCCACATGTGGCTTGCACATGTCAAATTACTAAACTTAGTAATTTTCAATTAAGTAGTATAATAAATTAGGGGACATCCTGTAGCTTCCTTTGCCACCCTGTGGCTCTGCTGATATTGAAAATCAGTCATATAATCTACATCTTCAGTTTGCAGTAGTAGGGATCTTTCATGACTGTCGTAAATGGATAGCATAATAGTTTAATATTTTATTAAACATATATGTTGTATATGGAATATATATGTTACCGGCAATGTATGAAAGGCAGGCATTGTATAGAATGCCTAGGCAATATATAGAGTGCCAAAAATTGGACGACAAAGTATAAAACGATTAACATTTCACACATTTCCTAGGCATTCTATGCAATGCCAAAAGACAAACCGGCAAAGTATAAAATACAACAAGTAGGTTCATGTTTTATTTTCTCTTGTTTTCCTCAATAAGAAAGTCTTATACTTTATTGTGTATTTCTTTCTTTTTCATATACATCTTTTCAATAAAAGCCTTTTCATGACTCTCTTTTAATACTTTGCCTAAATAGCATTTGTCATACTATATAATGCCTAGGTATTACATACAATGCCTAGGGAAAGTATATCCATTGTGACAGATCGGGGGCGCTAGCGCTCCCTTGAACCCTTGTCCAATACGCCAGACACCAGATAAAAGTCCAAATGTTGACTTTATTCAAGCTGCACATTGCACAAAGCACCCTCTTCTCCACAATACTCATTCAATAATCACTACAATAAACTCTCCACCACTCCCAGACGCTTTGCCACCCTTCCACCCAGCTCAGCTCGCCGTCTGTGAGCTCCCACAGTCCTTTTATATTTCCTGACCCGGAAGTGTTCCAATCCCCAGTCCATGTGACTCTTATCACTTCTGGGTCAGATCAAAAGTCCTTTTCTTCACCCCGGAAGCACGTCAATCCCCTTGTCCATGTGACTCGGACGTACTTCCGGGGCGTATGGCAAATAAACATCGTTCCTCCCTGCAGCGTCTTCTAGTGGCCCCCATGGTATCCAGCAGGGCTGTGCATAAAGACTCCAATGTCCATGATGCCCTGCTGGTCTTCGCGGGCACCTCCATACTGCAGGGAGGGCTCCACCTGGCGGCTTGGGGGTATTGGCTGGGATGAACAGCCGGCCATACACCACACCATCCATCCTATATCCTAACTACAGGGTCACGGAGGTCTGCTGGAGCCAAACCCAGCCAACACAGGGTGCAAGGCAGGAAACAAACCCTGGGCAGGGTGCCCGCCCACCGCAGAGGGAAAGTATATATAATAGTAAAATAATTCAGATATTTCATACCAAAAAATGCCAGGCATTCTATATATTGCCTAGGCATTCTATACAATGCCTGCTTTTCATACATTGCCGGTAACATATCTACAGCAAAGTGTTATGTGGCTACGCTTGTGATCACCACCACACACAGATTATGTCTCGCTCGACAGGATTTACTTTTGTCAGTTTCTTTTTTTGTTAGAGTTACAGAGCACTTACCTGTCAAGCACACTGGATTGCTGTACGAGTCACAGATTACAGTGCTCTGTACTCGAGAAGAGCCCGTCAGTTACAAGGTCATGGCTAGACAACGTAATTGTAGACCATGTCTGTCAGACACCAGTAACATTATAACGGGTGTGCTTGAACACTGCAGTGCAAACCTTTAATTAAATTAAAGGGTACAACCTCTATCAGTAGGATAGGGTGGTCAACCTGACACAAGACTCCATCAGTGACAACCATATAGGCTGATGGAGAGCAGTGCATTGGTCACAAATCATAAAATGGATGGCTTCATTAATACTATTTTTTATTATAAATTCTAAAAGTTTCTGAAAATATTCAATGGCATATTGTATAATGCAGCAGAACACTGCTTCTCCAGGGCGACTTGTGACTGGGTGATACTTAAGATGTTTTGTGCTTTAAAATACATCAGACTCTCTTGACTGTAGCATTATGCTTATTTTTATCTTCTTTTCTTAGAAGAGATTATTGATTCAAGTTGCTCCTTGATCAAGCCTGACTCTGGAGATGCATGAATTGCCTTTCACACCTGCGGTGTCAAGGTATGAATGAAATTAAGGAAAAGACAAGCTGACAACCTTATAAAAGCCACTTTTGGAAACTGTTTATTTGCCTTACCAATTTTCGCTTGTAGAGCCGTATGCTAGATTTGGCCATGAAAACAGAAATGTTCTGAGAGCACATGCCCTGATTGATTCCCTGAGAGCAGCACATGCACTGGAAAGATAAAAGATGAATTTAATTTCCCCAGCAGCAGGGAAGGTGGTGGTGGGGCTGCTAACAGACTGTGTTGGCGCATCAGCAACTCATTACATAAGTAGTCTTCCATTGCTAAAAATGAGACTGTCATGCATGTATCATAATTAAGACTAATCTTCACTATACGCAGGCTTACAGGTGCTTTATGCTGACATTCATAGTGTATGCTTTGCAGCAAATATATATACTGTTGGTTCATCATGGAGAGGTTGAGAATGAAAACATTGCTGACATAATTGATGTAAAAAAATAAAAGTAGTTTAATTAGCAGCAATATTTACATAGCATTAAACGTTTCCTGGTGACTGTCAAATTGAGTATTGCTTAGCCAGTCACATTAACATTTCCATTATAAGATACAAAAAGACTTTGTGCTGGTTTTTTACTGTTTATGTAAGAAATGTGTATATTTCTTTGATTTTATCCACTTGAGGGTAATTATGGCTGTCACTAGATCAAAAAATATCTATAAGTGTGAGACACATAACAAATATTGTATGCCAAACTTCATCCAAAATTAGGCTTTGTAATAAGAGTTGGGGATACCACCCAGTGATCCCATGTAATTGCAGGAAAAAAACGGTTTTTGAAAGTAACAATTGAAAGAATGTCTTTTCAGACAGGATAACAGAACTGAATTAAAGATGGCAGTGTTTCGGTTTTATGAGTTCCAGGCAGGAAGGGGCAGGTCCAGGAGAGCGGAAAACGAAAGTGACGTGAGTGGTGGAAAATGGCAGTCAATCTTCCTTTCGGTAGAGGAAGAGAGAAGGCATTAGACAATAGCACCAATCCCTGGCATGGCTGGAATTTACAATCATCAGAGCCCTTGACACTAGAATCCCTGAAGCCTACGACAAAACTTGTAATCCTGGCCCACCTTAAATCCCTTCACACCTCTCCATCAGCATCTTTTGTTTTGTAAATTTGGCGATCAGCACAAGCAGCAAGCAGCCTGCTGCCCCATCCCCCACCTTGACAGAGCTCAACTCAGGCAAAAAGTTCTCATGTGAGGTTCCTAGAGTTGTAGAGGGTAAATAATACAGTATATCGTTATTTGGAATACATGCATTTCATGTGTGTTTTCCGTGTGTACAAAAATCTGGATAAGTGTAGGATGAAAGGAAATGCGAGGCAAGAAATACTGAACACATACCTAAAGCAGAAACTTTTTCCATGTTATACTAATAATGACGTGAAGTGTATGTGTGAAGACTTTAGTCCAAATATCAAATAAACACACATGCTTTTATTCGAGTATATAACCAAAGAAAAAAAAAAAGCATTTGATCTACATGTTGCTGTCAATGAGTTAATCCAAGCTCAAATGTCAGTTGACTAGGAATTTATATGTGTTCTTGAATGGTGCAGAGGTAAGAACCGCTGCCTTATAACCCTAAGGTCCCAGGATCAAGACTGGGTGCTCCATGTTTTGAGTAGTGAGCTGCTATTATTATTATTTTTATTATTATTATTATTATTACTATATGTGGCCCACCAGGCTGGCACTGCCAGCAGAACCCGACACAGACACACGTGGGACACAAGTTCACGGCACACAAGTTTTATTTTGTATTTTTCCCTTGTGGGAAACGCCTTCCCCATTCCCCACAAGTACAACAAAGTCACAGCACAATACCATACGTCTCTTCCCACTCTTTATCTTTATCCACCTTCACTGCTCCTCCGTAAGCTTCGTCTCTCCTCCTCCCGACTCTTGCTACCCGAGTAGTGGCTGCTGGATCCTTTTCTAATGCACCCGGAAGTGCTCCAGGTGCTTGATTACTCATTTCCGGCAGCACTTCCGGGTGTGGAGGAAGAACTGCTCATAAGGGCTCAGCAGCTCCTGCTGCAGCACCCCCTGGCGGCGACTACGGATCCCAACAGGGCTGCACCACACTCCAACTCCCATGCAGCCCTGCGGGAGTCTGAGGCACTGCTGCAACCCAGGAGGTTTGCCATCTAGCGTCCCGGGGGAGGTAACGCTCTGGCCATACTTGCTCCCCCGGTCCTCCCAGGGTGGAGGCGTACCAGTCGGGCAAGAGCCTTGACCGCACGCTACACCATAATATAACAAAAACATACAACATTTGAGTCTGTAACACCCAGTTTAAATTTTGACTACTTGTAAAAGTTAGCGCTTGTTTTTTTATTATTCAGTTTTATTCTGTCAGTGATGATCACGTGGTACAACGATCTTGGCTCTCCCTCTCCGAGTTGATGGCATTTATCTCCATTCTTTTCACAAGAGCAGCGATGACCACAGTGAGTGCTGTGGCTGACACCTGCTTAGAACTATTTGTTGTACCAGCAATCAAAGATAAGATGTCCCATGACCGCTATCAGACTGGACAAGGACAGGACCGTAAAAACAGACAGCTTCTTCACAGCACTTTCGCTTGATAATAGACTGCTGCACCGCAACGGAACTCTACTTGGCTCCATAAAGTAAAATGGGACTTCCACCTACAGCTATAGTCACTTTAGTAAGCGAGCAATTCGCCATGCTAGTGTTTAGATCTGGCAGTGTCATGCTGATGCTGTATGCCCCCAAAAAGAAGAAGCCTTTGATTTCGTCCTGTAACAACCGGTGTCAAGTTTTGCTTCCTGTAAAAGACATCTTTGAAGGAATATAAGCAGACACACAAACGCAGGTGAATCATGTCTTCTGGGTATCATGTTGTCACATTTTTTGTTATTCAGTTTTATTCTTGAATAAAAGCACACTTTGTTTCATTATACCTTTGTGAAAGTGTTTATTTTATATTCCAGTAACCACGTGAATGAAATCAGATCTGTCTCTGCCTCTTTTGCACATACACATACACATATATTCATATATGAAAACGTCACTATTTGAAAACACTATGCCACCGAGTACAGGCAAGATTGACAAAAAAAAAACCATGTTGAAATGACATCTCCTGTTCAAATGGCATAGTGTTTTCAAATAGTGACATTTTCATGTATGAATGTGTGTGTGTGCATGCGTACGCGAGAGAGGCAGAGACAGATTTGATCTCATTCAGGTGGTTACTGGGATGGGATTCAGACTTTGCTATGCACTCCTACTGTAAATCATCTGAGATTACAGATTAAAAACAACAAAATAAATGTCTACTTGTTTGTGTGTTATTTTTGCTCTTTAAGAAATATATGATATATAGAATCATAGCTTTGTTTCTTGTAGTTAAAATGTGGTTATTTAATAAATCATTTGACAAATGTTTCATTTTCTGGTTGGATCCATCTATAATCCCTGCCCAGTTACTACAGAATAATACTGGATAGTGTATGTTGTACACATTTGGCACATTCATTTTTTTAAATTCAAATAGAAAAGGGGTTTGCGCTACATGGTGTTATAATATGTTTGTTATAATATGAAGTTTAATGTCACTGTCTCTGTGCACACTGTTATGGATTCATTCATACAGGCAGACCAAGTATGGTACACAGGGGCTCAGCATTTAGAATTGCCAGCCAAGCATAGGACTAGATAGCCAAAGACAACTGGAGGATTCTATAGTCAGCCTAAAAGACAGAATAGTATACTTCTGTCCTCTGTCAGCACAAAATCTTCTTGAGAACTGCAAGTAGGCATTGTGCTATTCCTGTATTTTTTGGAGGTGAAGTTGCGTCCTTTCATGTCCTTGTTTGGAGACCAGAGAAAGAGCCTGCACATGGAGCAACCAGTATATAAGGATGGACCTACTGCCAATACACTTTGAAGCTGTCGGGCGGAAGATTATGTCATCCGTCCGGAAAATCCTTTCAGCGTGGTGACGAAAGATGGCAGACTGCACAGATCAAGATCCCACCTTGATAGAGTCTGTCATAAGCTTCCCGTCTGTAACTGTGTAAAATTGTCAGTAAAGAAAGCTAAAGTATATCTTTTTCTCTCGTGATTTTTGTACCGCCGTAATTACTATGAGAGGGATATCGCCTTTTATATCATACTAGCAAAATACCCACGCTTCGCAGCGGAGAAGTAGTGTGTTAAAGAAGTTATGAAAAAGAAAAGGAAAGATTTTATATTTTTTTGCTGCCTTCTCAATTGTGTAATGCTGACGGACGGCCTTATATGGGCAGGCACTCAATTACGTGGGAGGCGTGACGATGAGGGACGCAACTCCGCCTCACACGGCGACCGAGCTGCAGGCTATGGCCGTATTTGTGCCAAACACTATTCTATCCCTGACCATCTCATCTTCGTTTGCATAAGCACAGTCCTTCACCAGCAATTTTAACCGCGTTACAATGTGATCAAAAGTCCCGTTTATACCCTGCGTCCTCTCAGTAAACTTGTATCTCGCAAATATCGTATTCGTCGTAGGCATGACAAACGCCAGTGGCAGCGTGTCTATGAACTTAATTTAAACTTAAGCTTTACACCGTGCTTTGTTTCCGCAGTAGCTGCACTTATGAATATGCTTGTATGTGTCACTCGCTTCATATTCTTTTGCTGCCTTCTCAATTGTGTAATGCTGACGGACGGCCTTATATGGGCGGGCACTCAATTACGTGGGAGGCGTGGCGATGCGGGACGCAACTCCGCCTCACACGGCGACCGAGCTGCAGGCTATGGCCATATATATATATACGTAAGTAGGTTCCAGTTTGGGCAGCACGGTGGCGCTGCTGCCTCGCAGTTAGGAGGCCTGGGTTCGCTTCCCAGGTCCTCCCTGCATGGAGTTTGCATGTTCTCTCCATGACTGCGTGGGTTTCCTCCGGGCGCTCCGGTTTCCTCCCACAGTCCAAAGACATGCAGGTTAGGTGGATTGGCATTTCTAAATTGGCCCGTGGGTGTGCTTGGTGTGTGGGTGTGTTTGTGTGTGTCCTGCGGTGGGTTGGCAATCTGCCCAGGATTGGTTCCTGCCTTGTGTCCTGTGTTGACTGGGATTGGCTCCAGCAGACCCCCGTGACCCTGTGTTCGGATTCAGCGGGTTGGAAAATGGATGGATGGATAGGTTCCAGTTATGACCATTACGTGTAGAATTTCGAAATGAAACCTGCCTAACTTTTGTAAGTAAGCTGTAAGGAATGAGCCTGCCAAATTTCAGCCTTCTACCTACATGGGAAGTTGGAGAATTAGTGATGAGTGAGTGAGTGAGTCAGTGAGTCAGTGAGGGCTTTGCCTTTTATTAGTATAGATTTCTGTATTTCTCGGTTACTTAACATGCCGCAATTTCAAAAGAACACATTTCCGGAGAGCTAGTGCCTCCAAAGGAAACACATGGATTGTGCATTTTAGTTTTACTGTATCATCAGGAAACTTACCATTTGTTATTTGTCTTTACAAAATTTTTATTGTAGCGAATTGTCAAGATTACACTTGTATGTTATTTTTCATTATACAAATGATATTATGCCTTTGTCATTCTGTGGGCCCAAATGTCTTTGAACACCTATTATTTCCCTACGTTCTACATTGTTGCTAAAAGCCATATCCTAAGTACAGCAACACAGAGTACAGGGAAGTCCATTGCAGAACACAGTTTCATACAAGCCATCACTCACTGACACTGGAGGAATGAATGTTGAATCAATCCATTTTTATTCTATATAACATGATTTTTAGAATGCATAATCAAAACAAACAAAAATATAGTGAAAGATCATCAGTAAAAACAGCTTTCAAGAATGTTACAGTTAAAGGGTAACTAAGATTAGAGTAGATGAACAGCCTAAAAGACGGTATGGTAAATTCCAGACGTGTCACCAGTCAGCCCAATCTGAGCATCTTTTATAATGTAAAAGGAAAATTGAATTCCTGGGGAGAATTTACAAAGACATGAACAAATTATCTGCATTTCACACAACTTTTGGCCAGGATTTGTATGCAGAACTGTGAAGCAGCAGCAATTACCATTGCTCCATCATGTCACATTGTAAATGCTTTATTATTTATATTCCTAATAGTAAAATAGCATTTAACAAAAGCTCTTTGAGGGTACTGCCATTCATTTTGACTCACAGCTCCAGAGACTTGGTTTGGTTTTTGGTCCAGACATTTTCTGTGTGCATGTTCTCCCCATGCCAGTTTTCACCAGATACCCCTGCTTCCTAAACACATATCTTTTTAGGATAACCATAGAGTATAAATTAGTCCAGTTTGCTTAAGTATGTGTGGTGTGAGTGTGATGGGCTGGCATCCTGTCCAGGATTGGTTCTTCTCTTATGCCTTGACTTCTCTATGACTCTACAGGGTGGGCCATTTATATGGATACACCTTAATAAAATGGGAATGGTTGGTGATATTAACTTCCTGTTTGTGGCACATTAGTATATGTGAGGGGGAAAACTTTTCAAGATGGGTGGTGACCATGGTGGCCATTTTGAAGTCGGCCATTTTGGATCCAACTTTTGTTTTTTCAATAGGAAGAGGGTCATGTGACACATCAAACTTATTGGGAATTTCACAAGAAAAACAATGGTGTGCTTGGTTTTAACGTAACTGTATTCTTTCATGAGTTATTTACAAGTTTCTGACCACTTATAAAATGTGTTCAATGTGCTGCCCATTGTGTTGGATTGTCAATGC
The DNA here is from genome assembly GCA_026402145.1 of Polypterus bichir lapradei. Taxonomy (NCBI): domain Eukaryota; kingdom Metazoa; phylum Chordata; class Cladistia; order Polypteriformes; family Polypteridae; genus Polypterus; species Polypterus bichir. The sequence goes on along the minus strand of JANRMT010062797.1, from coordinate 15,247,255 downwards.
AACCCTCTTCTCCCACTCTTCACACACTGATAGCAACACCGCAGGAGAAATGCTAGCACAGGCTTCCTGTATCCGTAGTTTCAGGTGCTCCACATCTCGTATCTTCACAGCATAGACAATTGCCTTCAGATGACCCCAAAGATAAAAGTCTAAGGGGGTCAGATCGGGAGACCTTGGGGGCCATTCAACTGGCCCACGACGACCAATCCACTTTCCAGGAAACCAAAATGGCCGACTTCAAAATGGCCACCATGGTCACCACCCATCTTGAAAAGTTTCCCCCCCTCACATATACTAATGTGCCACAAACAGGAAGTTAATATCACCAACCATTCCCATTTTATTAAGGTGTATCCATATAAATGGCCCATCCTGTATAATGGAACAGTTGGGTCAGATAATTGAAAGATGGAGGGATTCTTTAAAAAAACAAAGGGCTGAAATATACATGTTATAAGCTTCTGCATTTGAGGAGGTCAATTTTGAAAAAGTAAATGTAATTGTCCATCCATTATCCAACCCGCTATATCCTAACAAAGGGTCACAGAGGTCTGCTGGAGCCAATCCCAGCCAACACAGGGTGCAAAGCAGGAACAAATCCCAGGCAGGGCACCAACCCACCGCAGGGCACACACCCACACACCAAGCACACATTAGGGACAATTTAGGATTGCCAATGCACCTAACCTGCATTTCATGAGAAATTCCTGGGTTGAATATTGAACATTTTAAAGAATCTGGTCAACTTTAGTAAGTAGCCTGGTACGTCAGCAAACCTGCCTGGTTACATCCATTATTATTATGTCTTTAGGTTGACTAGTTTGTCCTTGTAGCCTGTGTACTTGACACTGTGATTTCATTGTAATCACTGGTGGGCCTTGACAAAACAATAGGGAGTAAACTAAAGATATGCTTGACATATTTAGAGCATTGAGCTCTGGCTTCAGGGTCACCCAGTTAGCGGCTTATCGTGTGCTTCTTGCTCAGAGTATTCAATAAAGCCTCTCAGACAGTGGCCTTGTCAGTTCAGGGACTGATACAGTGTGCCTTTTATAAGTAGTTGCCTCCTTTTATAGCCCCAATCAGAGAGTAACCTTCTAGGGTTGTTTTGCCTTTTGAGACTGTGGATTTGGCTTCTGCACTTTGGTGGCCCGTCTTAACATTGTATCTTTAAGGTTTAAGGTTTCTTTATTTAGTCATCTTTACACAAGAAAACATGAAATTTGCCTTCTCAGTTGCATCTAATAACAGACAGAATGAAATAAAACAGACAAAGAGAAACAAGAAAGGTTAAGGTAAGACAGTTTGATAATATATATACTCAGCAAAAAAAGAAACGTCCCTTTTTCAGGACGGTGTATTTCAACAATAATGTTTTAAAAATCCAAATAACTTTACAGATCTTCATTGTAAATTGTTTAAACAATGTTTTCCATGCATGTTCAATTAACCATAATCAATTAATTAACATGCACCTGTGGAATGGTCGTTAAGACCTTAACAGCTTACAGAAAGTAGGCATTTAAGGTCACAGTTCTAAAAACGCAGGACACTAAAGAGACTTGTCTACCGACTGTGAAAAACACCCAAAGAAAGATGCCCAGGGTCCCTGCTCATCTGCGTGAACGTGCATTAGGCATGCTGCAGGGAGGCATGAGGACTGCTGATGTGGCTAGGGCAATAAATTGCCATGTCCACACTGTGAGACGCCTAAGACAGCGCTACAGGGAGACAGGAAGGACAGCTGATCATCCTCGCAGTGGAAGACCACGTTTAACAACACCTGCACAGGACCTGCGTGACAGGTACAGGATGGCCACAACAACTGCCCGAGTCACACCAGGAACACACAATCCCTCCATCAGTGCTCAGACTGTCCGCAATAGGCTGAGAGAGGCTGGACTGAGGGCTTGCAGGCCTGTTGTAATGCAGGTCCTTACCAGACATCACCAGCAACAACGCCGCCTATGGGCACAAACCCACCTTCGCTGGACCAGACAGGAATGGCAAAAAGTGCGTGAGTTTCTGCATGACAGCAATGTCAGTGTTCTGCCATGGCCAGCGAAGAGCCCAGATCTCAATCCCATTGTGCACGTCTGGGACCTGTTGGATCGCAGGGTGAGGGCTAGGGCCATTCTCCCCAGAAATGTCCAGGAACTTGCAGGTGCCTTGGTGGAAGAGTGGGGTAACATCTCACAGCAAGAACTGACAAATCTGGTCCAGTCCATGAGGAGGAGATGCACTGCAGTACTTCAAGCAGCTGGTGGCCACACCAGATACTGACTGGTACTTTTGATTTTGAGCCTCCCTTCATTCAGGGACACATTGTGAAACATTTTTAGTTTATGTCTTATGGTGTTGACTCTTTTAGTGTTCATACAAATATTTACACATTAAGTCTACTGAAAGTAAAAACAGTTGAAAGTCAGGGGACGTTTCTTTTTTGCTGAGTATATTTACACCAAAAACAAAAGAGAGAGAGCAATAGTAAAAACAGGCCCTGAGGTATCTAGAGTTCTTAATCCTTTCGTCAGGACTTTTCCCAGTGATCGCAAAGGTTTTGGTAGAAGGAGAGAACTGAGACATTTTGTACAAGTTTTCATTAGAACCCTACATATTAATTTGCAGCGCCCAAATCTAGCAATGATGATGGTCATCCTTGACATGCTCAGATATATTCTGTTAAAACTGACCCGTGGTCTGTTGTTGGTTGTGTTTGTATCTTCCCTTTCTGAATATGTATGTGCTAGCAAATTGTCTTTGACACTTGTACGATCAATAATCTTTCATTAGGAATACTGTTATCTAGATTTCAGTGGAGAGAAAATCGATTTATCCCAACTAAACATGATTGTTGTCACATCAGAGTTACATCTTGTCTCCTGTCAAGCGACAGACCATGTAAACCTAACCTCAAGAGTACCGATTCTGGGAGATTGGGATATTCTGCGTTTGTAGCTTCTGAGTTAATACAGTAGTTCACAGTAGTCTCAAAGGCCTCTAAGAGCAGCTACCACCCTCCGTCTTCCTTCACTTGCCAATAGCAGCGTTTAGACCAGGGGTGTCAAACTCCGGTCCTGGTGGGCTGCAGGTTTTCATTCTCACCCTTTTTCCTAATCAGTGGCCAGTTTTCACTGCTAATTAACTCCTTTTCCCTTAATTTTAATAGCCTTGTTTTTAAAAATTCAGTACTCTGAATTGATTAGTTTCTTCATTAAATGGCAGCCACACAGAAATGAGACGTGAAACGAGCCGACTAATGACCAACTGAACTGGGATATCAAACTCCAGACAATTTCACTCCAACCAGTCTCTTAATGAGAAGCAGATTCTTGCTGTTAATTAAACCCGTTGCTCAATTCCATGGCTTGTTGCTGCTCTCGTTCTGCCACAGCAGACATTTCGAAAACTGTTAATTTTTCTGTTTTTTCTAAGAATACCGTCAAGATGTTTTGGTGACCTGAGAGATTAACTTCACTGAGACCATCACCTTTCTTTATATTCAGATATTGTGTGATGGGCACAGGTGAGCTGGTCATGTAGATTCTTGTTTTATGTCTCCTTATTGTTTGGCTGCTAATTAAGGAAAAAGAGACAACTAAGGGGTCTGAGTCGAGTGAATTAAAACTGAGACAAAAGAAATTAATTAGCAGCCAAAATTAGTCACTAATAAAGAAAACTTAGACTCATGGGTGTCGAACTCCAGTCCTGGAGGGCCGCAGTGGCTGCAGGTTTTCATTCTAACGATCTACTTCATTAGTGACCAGCTTTTGATGCTAATTAACTTCTTTAGCCTTAGCTTTAATTAGCTTGACTCAGGCCCCTTAGTTGTTTTTTCCTTAATAAGCAGCCGGACAGTAATAAGACATAAAACAAGCAGGACATGACCAGCTCACCTGTACCCATCAAACTAAATCTGAAAATAAAGATGAAGGTCTCAGTAAGTCTGATCCCTCAGGTAACCAAAACATTTTAGGAGTATCAACAGTTTTGGAAATGTCTGCCGTGGCAGAATGAGAGGAGCAACAGGCCATGGAATTAAATAACGAGTTTAATTAACAGCAAGAATCAGCTTCTCATTAAGAGATTGGTTGGAGTTTTGAAATCCCAGTTTAGCTGGTCATCCGTTGGCTCAGTTCACGTCTCATTTCTGTTTGGCTGTCATTTAATGAAGAAAAGAATCAATTCAGAGGACTTAATCCTTAAAAAACAGGGCTATTAAAATAGAGGGAAAAGAAGTTAATTAGCAGTGAAAACTGGACACTGATTAGGAAAAGGGTTAGAATGAAAACCTGCACCCACCGCTGCCCTCCAGGCCCGGAGTTTGACACCTGTGGTCTAGAACAGGGATGTCAAACTCCAGTCCTGGAGGGCCGCAGTGGCGGCAGGTTTTCATTCTAACCATCTTCTTTATTAGTGACCAGTTTTTGCTGCTAATTAACTTCGTTATCTTTAGTTTTAATTAACTTGCTCATGCCCCTTAGTTGTTTCTTCTTCCTTAATTAGCAGCCAAACAATAATGAGACACAAAACAAGCCACCACATGATCAGCTCACCTGTGCCCATCATACAATATCTGAAAATAAAGAAAGGTGATGGTCTCGGTAAAGTTGATCTCTCAGGTCACCAAAACATTTTGAAGGTTTTCTTATAAAAAGCAGAAAAATTAACAGTTTTGGAAATGTCTGCTGTGACAGAATGAGAGCAGCAACAGTCCACTGAATTAAATAACAGGTTTAATTAACAACAAGAATAAGCTTCTCATTAAGAAACTGGTCAGAGTGAAATTGGTTGGAGTTTAAAGCCCCAATTTAGCTTGTCATCTATTGGCTCGTTTCACATCTCATTTCTCTTTGGCTGTCATTTAATGAAGAAAATCATTCAAAGGACGGAATGCTTAGAAACAGGGCTATTAAAATGAAGAGAAAACAAATTAATTAGCAGTGAAAACTGGTCACTGATTAGGAAAAGGGTTAGAATGAAAACCTGCACCCACCGCTGCCCTCCAGGCCCGGAGTTTGACACCTGTGGTCTAGAAGGACTAGACTAATAAAGGACAGGTGGGGTCCTGCTGACAATGAGAGCATACACAGTCTAAACCAGGGGTTGCCAGCTCCAGTCCTGAGGGACCACCGTGGCTGCAGATTTTCATTTCTAACCCTTTCGTTTAATGAGTGCCCTGTTTGTGCTGCTAATTAATTTCTTGTGAATTCATTGTAACTGAATTGCTTTTTTAAGATTTGTTCCCCTGAATTTTTCCATTGTTCCTCTGAATTGGTTCATTTCTTTCCTTAAACAGAAATGAAATGTGAAGTGAGTGAGCCAACAGAAGACTAGCTATATCAGAGCCTCAAACTCCAACCAGCAGCTTAATGAGGTGCCGATTCTTACCATTAATTAAACCCATTCGTTAATTCTGTGGCTTGTTGCTGCTCTCGTGGTGCCTTAGCAGACATTTCTGAAATTGTTGATTTTCTCTTTTCTAAAATCTCAGTGACAATGTTTTGTGGACCCGAGACCTTCATCTTTCTTTATGTTCAGATATTGGTACTTTGGGCACCAGTTGTTTTGGCTCATTTTGTATCTCATTATTGTTTTGCTGCCAATTAAGGAAAAAGAAACAATTAAGGGGGTCTGAGTCTTCAAGAGCAAGTCAATTAAAATGAATTCAAATGAAGTTAATAAGCAGCAAAAACAGGTCACTAAATAAGAAAAGGGTTCGAATGAAAACCTGCAGCCACTGCGGCCCTCCAGGACTGGAGTTCGACACCCCTGGTTTAGACAATGATGGCATCTGTGTTATCCTGCTGCCACTGGACTGCCTGCTTTCATGGTTATAACAGAAGTTGCTTCTCACTGCAAGCCCTGGTTTACTACATTGGTGTTAAGTGATGCCGTCTGGTCATCACCATGTTTTTTTTTTCTCCGTAAGACCCTGTTTTGCACCTTCTGTAAGTCATTTTGTTGTTGAATAAATCATAAAGTGTACGTGCATCTATTATTATGAAAAAATATGACAAGCTCAACACCTTTTAGTAATTTCTTGATGTAAATCAAAGAAGAAGGAAATGGGGTATTGCTGATGTGCACATGAGTGTATTAAACAGAGCAAAAACTAAGAAAAGCTTGCATTAAAAAAGTATTTACTTGTGGCACTTGGTTCATTAACTGCTGTATCTAATGTGAGGGCAAATTTACTGTGTTATGTGCGCACTTGGCGTACATGAAGATTATTGTCAAAGCTAAAGGACTGGAAGGTGAATGGCAAGGCCCCAAAAATCAAGTCAGGCAGGTAAGGGCCAAAACAGTGAAGATGAAAATAAACCAAGTGCCGAGGTGAATGAAGTGGGGGGCCAAAAAGATTTTCTTTTGAAAACAAAGCCAGAATTTTAAAAAACAAAATGAACTTCGCTACTTGTTTCTAGAAGCTAAGCTACCGTGAACTGCAATAATGAGTGTCTTTATCCACCAAAGGATAACTCTGTACAGTGGAACCTCGGTTCACGACCATAATTCGTTCCAAAACGTCGTAAACCGATTTGGTTGTGAACCGAAGTAATTTTCCCCATAGGATTGTATGTAAATACAATTAATCCGTTCCAGACCGTACGAACTGTATGTAAATATATATATTTTTAGTTTTTAAGCACAAATAAAGTTAATCAAACCATAGAATGCACAGCGTAATAGTAAACTAAATGTAAAAACATTGAAAAACACTGAGAAAACCTTGAACAACAGAGAAAACTAACACTGCAATAGTTCACGCTACGAACCGCTCGCTAAAAACACTTTTTTTTAATGAGTTTTAAGCACAGGGAAAAAAATGAACATTTGAAAAATCCGTAATTTAATAAACCACCAAGAAAAGTAACATTGCAACAATGCACGCTATGAACCGATCGCTGTAAATAGAACTGAAAACAAAAACAAGCCTTTTCTATCTTATGAGTCCAGCCCTCCCTCTCTCGCTCGCTTGCTCGCTCGCTCTCTCTCTCTTTTGTGTGTGCGTGTCTCTTTCGTGAGCCTTGAGTGTGTCTCGCGCGCCTGTGTGTGTGTGTTTGCCTCTCTCTCGCGCGCCTGTGTGTGCCTCTCTCGCCCACGCCTGTGTGTGTGTGTGTGTGTGTGTCTCGCGCGCGCCTGTGTGTGTGTGTCGCGCTCTCTCTCTCTCTCTCTCTTGCTCGCTCGCTCGCTCGCTGGACAGGAAATGCACAGGGAGAGGCTGAACATGTACAAACCTAAAGGGAAACTGGCTTGTTCGTATACCGAGTGTGTGGTCGTGAACCGAGGCAAAACTTTGGCGAACTTTTTGGTCGTAAACCGAGTTGTACGTGTACCGAGACGTTCGTGAACCGAGGTTCCACTGTATATGTAGCAGTCGTTACATTATTGATGTGACAAAAAGGGTTACGTGACCACCAGAGGTGACGCATAAACGCAAAATAATAATGAAGAAAATATTGATTTTGTTAAAAATGACATGGAGACCAACATTTTTAACAAAATTGAATTCTCCTCAAGAATAACTAATAAATCATAATCATAAAATACAGCAGCTAGAAAGTTTGCACCAGTTGTAAATGTCACTGTCTCGCTAACATTTTAAGCAGGTTGGAGTTTTTAGTGACCTGAGATGAAGACTGGACTCCTTCAGTACTGTGTTTGTTTGGAGAATCCTTGGGTACCGTTGGTTTGACTTTGTGTTGCTCATGGAGTCCCGAATGAGGCACATGACCTGCATTGTGAGGGAGCGTCAGTTACGGCACTACGGCCATGTGACGCGTTTCCCCGAGGGTGATCCGGCTCATAAGATCCTCATTGTTGGGGACCCGAGTGGCTGGACCAGGCCAAGGGGTCGCCCACGTAACACCTGGTTGCCGCAGATAGAGAGTCATTTCCGGAGGGTGGGACTGGACCGCGTGTCTACCTGGGGGGTTGCCAACCGGGATAATGAGTTGTTTCGTCGTGTGGTGGGTGCGGAAACGCGCAGTACCAGTGCATGCTCCCCAATTTGAACTTGAGTTTTGTTCACTGTATCCTGTTCTTATAATGTTCCTTTAAAACAAAAATACATGTCTTTCTATTTGAATGAAATAACATCTCAGAATCACAACACTGTTGACACTGTTTGCCCTCCAGCTTTAACAACAGTGCGCCACTTTGATCTAAATAATGCTTTGTTTTAAACTGATCCAGAGAATTCTCGAGTGCAGGAAAATGTTTGTTTTCACTGCTATGTTTGTGACTTTGTTACAAGGTTTTAACATATTTTTATTTTTATTTTTTGGCAGTATCTTGACCGGGGGAGTCTCTTTGGTTAATCTTGAATCATCTGGGAAACAATAAGGAAAGATCAAGTCGTAAGCAACGAAATGAAATGAAAAGAAAAGAAAAAGAAGGAAAACATTTTATACAAATCACCACAGAAGACTGTTGCTTTTGTAGGGTTTGTTTGTTTTTGGCAAAAATCACCTGAAATGCAAGCACTTTATTTTATATTGTTTAGATTTTTATTTTTATTTTAATATATTCTTTCAACAGCACCACTGCAGCAAGGAGTTTCTGTATTTTAGACATGTTTTAATGTTCTTATTAACAATATCTGTTTGTTAAAAAGGGGAGAATGGAAATAAGAGCATATTTTGATTAAGAATTATGTGCACACGCTCCAAATCAAAACTGCTGTACGTAATCAGAGCCCTGGTACTTTGCAGTAGAGTTTTACAAATAGAAGAAACCAAAAATCACACAATGCTGGCTTACAGCTACTTTAAAATGATTTAGTTAATATATTTTCCTTAGAAAAATATACAGGGTGTTGCCAGAAATAAAATGTTTCTTCTTTTTAGGAATGATTGTCATCCGCTGTAGTTGCCATTCCATTCACTACATAGAGAAGCACATACAGTTAGGTCCATACATATTTGGACGGAGACAACTTTTTTCTAATTTTGGTTCTGTACATTACCACAATGAATTTTAAATGAAACAACTCAGATGCAGTTGAAGTGCAGACTTGCAGCTTTAATTCAGTGGGTTGAACAAAACGATTGCATAAAAATGTGAGGCAACTAAAGCATTGTTTTAACACAATCCCTTCATTTCAGGGGCTCGAAAGTAATTGGACAACTTAAATAACTGGAAATAAAATGTTCATTTCTAATACTTGGTTTAAATCCCTTTGCTGGCAATGCCAGCCTGAAGTCTTGAACTCATGGACATCACCAGATGCTGGGTTTCCTCCTTTTTAATGCTCTGCCAGGCCTTTACTGCAGCGTTTTTCAGTTGCTGTTTGTTTGTGGGCCTTTCTGTCCGAAGTTTAGTCTTCAACAAGTGAAATGCCTGCTCAATTGAGTTAAGATCAGGTGACTGACTTGGCCATTTAGGAATTTTCCACTTCTTTGCTTTAATAATCTCCTGGGTTGCTTTGGCTGTATGTTTTGGGTCATTGTCCATTTGTATCATGAAACGCCGCCCAATCAATTTGACGTCATTTAGCTGGATTTGAGCAGACAGTATGTCTCTGAACACCTCAGAATTCATTCGGCTGGTTCTGTCCTGTGTCACATCATCAATAAACACTAGTGTCCCAGTGCCACTGGCAGCCATCACACTGCCTGACTCCACCGTGTTTTACAGATGATGTGCTATGCTTTGGATAATGAGCTGTTCCACGCCTTCCCCATACTTTTTTCTTGCCATCATTCTGGTAGAGGCTGATCTTGGTTTCATCTGTCCAAAGAATGTTTTTCCAGAACTGTGCTGGCTTTTTTAGATGTTCTTTAGCAAAGTCCAATCTAGCCTTTCTATTCTTGAGGCTTATGAGTGGCTTGCACCTTGCAGTGCACCCTCTGGATTTACTTTCACGCAGTCTTCTCTTTATGGTAGACTTGGATATCGATACGCCGACCCCCTGGAGAGAGTTGTTCACTTGGTTGGCTGCTGTGAAGGGGTTTCTCTTCACCAGGGAAATGATTCTGCGATCATCCACCACTGTTGTCTTCTGTGGACGTCCAGGTCTTTTTGCGTTGCTGAGTTTACCAGTGTTTGCTTTCTTTCTCAGGATGTACCAAACTGTAGATTTTGCCACTTGTAATATTGTAGCCATTCCTCTGATGGGTTTTTGCTGTTTTCGCAGCTTAAGGATGGCTTCTTTCACCTGCATGGAGAGCTCCTTTGACCGCATGTTGTCTGTTCGCAGCAAAATCTTCCACATGCAAGCACTACACCTCAAATCAACTCCAGGCCTTTTATCTGCTTAATTGATAAGGACATCACGACGGACTTGAACACACCTGCTTATGAAATAGCCTTTGAGTCAATTGTCCAATTACTTTTGAGCCCCTGAAATGAAGGGATTGTGTTAAAACAATGCTTTAGTTGCCTCACATTTTTATGCAATCGTTTTGTTCAACCCACTGAATTAAAGCTGAAAGTCTGCACTTCAACTGCATCCGAGTTGTTTCATTTAAAATTCATTGTGGTAATGTACAGAACCAAAATGAGAAAAAAGTTGTCTCTGTCCACATATTTATGGACCTAACTGTAATTTTATGCAGTGATTTCCTTCAATAGCACTTTTGTTTCTTTTGTTCTGAACATTTTTCTTCATGGGGCTTGTTTGTTAAGATTGCTGTGCATATAACGAGGTACGTGTTATGATTTGAAACTTGAATCCCATTTACCTGGAGTTCTAGAGTATTAGGTGGTAATTTAACTTGCAGAGATGGAAGAAGCTTAGGAAAGTTAGAAGTGTCGGTGAGTCACTGCAAACGACAAAGCAGGAATTAATGATAGGAAAAGAGCATGTCAAGCAGCGGTCATACTGTGATCTAAACAAGTTCAGATGCGGAGAGAAACAGCACTCGGGTGTCTCAGTGCTTTCACCTTGGAGGTAACATTTAGGTAAAAGAGTGAAATACACTGTGTCTTCATTACTGTTCTGGACAGTTTGTTCCATGTATGATTTGCTATTGTATGATATGGTGAAAGAAAGAAAGATTGATATATTACTAGTTTTTTTACATCTACAAAAAGAAGTTAACTTAAGAAAAATATTTGGCTGTGCAATGTTTAACTAATGTACACTGTAACATTTTTTCCTTGCTCTGAAAATCCAACATAAAGTATTCATCACAGTCCAGGCTTGGAAGCTGTCATCCTGGCATCTGCCCCAAACATCCTTGTGCTTCATGTCACTTTAGCCATTCTCACAGGGGTGGCTGTGGGCATTTTAGTGATGA
>JANRMT010062797.1:15223575-15235612 GCA_026402145.1 Polypterus bichir lapradei | reverse complement strand
ATGCAGAAATATAGAAAATTCTAAAGGGTTCACAAACTTTCCAGCACCACTGTAAGCTATTTGATAAAAATGAGAATAGTGTTTATTTCAACATGCCCTAGTTTTTAAGTGCTACCATTTTGGATTATTTTAAAATGCTTTTGTTCGTTTTATTTATAATTTTGTTTATTTGTTAATTATTTATGATTGGTTTCTTATAAAGGAATGAATAAAAGAGCAAAGAAATGAGAATTCCCTTCCGATATGTTTTGTTACTGATGTTTTGCCATTATTGTTTTTACTCATTTGTACATTGACTTGAACGCTGTGTGGCAAGGCTACATAACCTGTCAGTCGGGTTGGCCTTCTGGACTGCCCGTCACTTTATAATGTGGCTGGGAGGGTGTCAGGCACTTTTGAGGACGACCCAGTGCTGGGAGGATCCCGCCCGGTAAATATTCCAGCTGCTTGTTGCCGGCGTCATTTGTTTCCATAACAACCGAGAGGGGAAAAGATGTTTTGGCGGGAAACTTTTTCTTTTTAAGGGAAATGGCGGATCAAGGAAGGGAGAGAAAAAAAGGAAGGAAAAGGCCGAAGGCAAGGAGGCGACGATATACGCTTTAAGAAACATCAGGATCTGACTTCACCCAGGGACATCTGCTATTTGTGGGTGGCCACCCTGAAGAAATACAGTAATCCCTCGCTATATCGCGCTTCGACTTTCGCGGCTTCACTCTATCGCGGATTTTAAATGTAAGCATATCTAAATATATATCACGGATTTTTCGCTGGTTCTCGGATTTCTACGAACAATGGGTCTTTTAATTTATGGTACATGCTTCCTCAGTTTGTTTGCCCAGTTGATTTCATACAAGGGACGCTATTGGCGGATGGCTTAGAAGCTACCCAATCAGAGCATGTATTACGTATTAACTAAAACTCCTCAATGATATGCTTCCCGCGCGGTGCTTGATTGTTTGCTTTTCTTGGTCTCTCATCCTCTTTTACATTCTCTGCGCCTGACGGAGGGGATGTTTGCACAGAGGATACGGACGGACGCTCCTCTACAAAATGCCGCTTTATCTCGGAGCTTCCGTAGCACGTATTGATTTTTTGATTGTTTGCTTTTCTCTCACTGTCTCTCTCTCTTTGACATTCTCTGCTCCTGACGGCGCTCTTTTGAAGAGAAGATATGTTTGCATTCTTTTAATTGTGAGAAAGAACTGCCATCTCTGTCTTGTCATGGAGCACAGTTTAAACTTTTGACTAAAGGGTGTTATTTCATGTCTAGAGGGCACTAATAATGTTAACTGTATGGGAGAGTTTATAAGGGCTTAAAATATATAAAAATAATCATACAAACATATGGTTTCTACTTCGCGGATTTTCACCTATCGCGGGGGGGTCTGGAACGCAACCCCCGCGATCGAGGAGGGATTACTGTAATCAGTGTGACGAATCCCCGAGAAGAGGCCAGGGTCTGGTGTTCTCCGGGTGCTCCCGTTTGGTGTGTTGGACTCGTGAGTGCGTTTCTTCGTAATAGCCAGCGGAGAAGCCGTTTTCGCCAGAGGATTGTTGTGTTCCCTCACGCCTTACGGCAGGAACTGAACTGCAGATTTTCTTCTCAGTATATATGGACTACATGAAAACTTTCTTTCTGCTTTCTCAGAGAACAGTCTTTTATTTTTCTTTATTGTCTGAGTCAAACCGGGGGATAGGATTTGGCCGCAGAGGAGAGCGTCTGAGGAAGTGGGATCACAACTGAGCACTCAGGCACCTGGCAAGGAAATGTAATCAGCAGTTTTCAATACATTTATCAGTCCCACTTTTTTTCTGATTTTGATTTTTTTTTTGCCAGTTATTTAGGGGTGTGCACAGGGGGACAAGAGTGGCAGAGGATCGAATATGGTAATGCTATTTTATCCTTTAAATATCGTCCACTTCCCTCTCGGGTGGTGAAGTGTAGGAATCGTGTTCCCGTATCGGGCGATTGCTACAGTTGGAAGATATGTTTACTTTGTCTCCCTATTATTAGAGATACCATATGGCTGCAGTCTATTTGCTGATTTGTTGCTAATTTAAACTGGTATGCTCCATAAGACACGGTCCGCTGTCTGACACCTCTTCCCTCAGTTTAGTGTATCTGCCACATGCAAGCACTACTTTGAAATTCCTATTCATGCCAGTTCTGTCAGTAACAAAATGAAGAGGAGAGCAAATAGAAAATAAAATTTCAGTATGGCAAGCTAGCATCCAGCATGGCATATAAAAAGTTCTACACCGTTCATCCGTATACAAAGGTGTGCAACGTGTACTACATGAATGTACTGTAATATCTGATTCTCTTCATTGGTGTCGTCACATAGCCGTCTCAGCTAAAGCCTGAACTTTGTCCTTGTCTTCCTTTTTTCATGTGAATTCATCTGTTCAGATCTAATCTGCATTGGACAGTTGGCTAACATGGGCAGAGAAAGAGAAAATGTGCCTCTTTTACTATTTGTTTCACGGGAAGGATGATATATTTTCCATAAACTAGCAATAAAGAGAACATTGGTTCCCATTTCATTCGGTAACACTTTATAATAACTGCACACTATGAAGCATTAGTTAAGCATGACTAAATACTTTGTTCATCATTTAGAAAGCATCACTTCCACATTAATTGGCATTAGCAACCACTTTATAAATACCATTATAAATGCTTTAGTACTGATCACAAAGCATATTTATAATGTCTTTGATAACTGCATTTATGATGCTTTATTAATGATCAATTAACTAATAATTAATATTTTTCAAAGAATCAGTACTAAAGCATTTATAATGGCATTTATAAAGTGGTCGCTAATGCCAATTAATGTGGAAGCGATGCTTTCTAAATGATGAACAAAGTATTTAGTCATGCTTAACTAATGCTTCATAGTGTGCAGTTATTATAAAGAATTACCTTTCATTCTATAAGGATTTAAAAGACACTTAAACATTGTCAGAATATCAGTCAAGTGTGTTTACTTCTGTTAGAGTGACCACCGTCCCATGGTCATGTTAAAAGTACCGAGCTTTAATACAAATTGTGTATGTTGAAAACTGGAACTCGGGCTAGAGTCAAGAAATCTCAAGAAATGCACGTATCGGAATTTCAGGACTTATTTGGAAGGGGTCCAAAAATGTGAAAATCCAGGTTTGGTCTGGAGAAAAATAATTTAAGAATACAATAACAATATAGTGCTGTGGGCAGTATGGTGGCACAGTGAGTAGCACTGCTGCCTCGCAGTAAGGAGACCTGGGGTTTGCTTTCCGGGTCCTCCCTGCGTGGAGTTTGCATGTTCTCCCCGTGTCTGCGTGGGTTTCCTCCCACAGTCCAAAGACATGCAGGTTAGGTGCATTGGCGATCCTAAATTGTCCTGTGTCCTGGCATCCTGCCCGGGATTTGTTCTGCTGGGATTGGCTCCAGCAGACCCCCGTGACCCTGTGTTAGGATATAGCGGGTTGGATAATGACTGACTGTACTGCTGTTTTCTGTAACGTGATGTTGTTCCTCCCTTCTCTCTGACAGCACAGCATGCGAGGAGTCGTCTGCAGCTCCTGCACCTACTGGGAGGAGAGGGAAAGAAACACCCTTCCCTGTGTTCTCCAGTAGGAAAGCCAATCACCTGCTCCTGGCGTCTGTTTCAGTGTTTTTACCTAAGCAAATTGCTGATAATTTATTCTTGTCTTAAATATGGAGACACCTTTGCGTTATTATTGATAGAGGAAACAGAAAAATAAGAGAATAGGCAGAAAATGCAGAATGATACTGGTTTGTCAGCCACAAAATAGATACATTGCCAAGGAAAAACCACATTAATTGCTTCAAGGCTACTGTGCCAATTGACACACTAGCCACGAAACATTTTTCCATTAAATGATAAAATTAAAGTAGTAAAAAAAGAAAAGGACAAGAGCTCACTCACACCTACAATCTCCCACACACAGAACATTAGAACAATGTGGACGAGAACAGCCCAACAGAGCTTGCCAGTCCTATCCGCTTAATTCTTCTAACATAACATCAAGTCGAGTTTTGAAGGTCCCTAAAGTCCTCCTGTCTACCACACTACTTGGTCACTTATTCCAGGTGTCTGAGGTTCTCTGTGTAAAGAAAAACTTCCTAATGTTTGTGTGAAATTTCCCTTTAGCTGTGTCCCCGTGTTCTTGATTAAACTAATTTTAAAGTCACCGTCTTGATCCACTGGACTAATTCCCTTCATCATTTTAAACACTTCAGTCAGGTCTCCTCTTAATCTTCTTTATCTTAAACTGTAAAGGCTCAGCTCTTTTAATCTTTCCTCATAACTCATCCCCTGTAGCCCTGAATCAGCCAAGTCGCTCTTCTCTGGACCTTCTCTTGTGCTGCTATGTCTTTATGGAGTCATCAACTGCACACAGGACTCCAGATGAGGCCTCACCAGTGTGTTATAAAGACTTGAGCAGACCCTCCTGTGACTTGTACTCCACACGTCAAGGCGCTATATAACCTGACATTCTGTTAGCCTTCATAATGGTTCCTGAATGCAGTCTGGCAGTGTCTTTTGGTATGGCAGGTCAGCAGCCTGATAATTGGGAGCCCGTTTATAATAAATAAATAATGAAACTTCTGTCTCTGTCTCTATGGGTGTGAGGTAATTGGGGTGAGGTGCACCAGGTCTGTCCCAGTTGCTTCATCAGGTTTCAGCGGTGTGCAATAAAGATGCTGAACTCCACGGAAGACATGTAAAGAGAGCCGGCACGAGGAAAAAAAAAAAGGAGAACAGAGAGAAAGACAAAAGGACGAAGGTTAAAGTGAGGAGAAGGGAGGCAGGTGTAAGAGAGAAGCAGGCAGACGGGAATGGAGTCCCAGGGAGGAGCATGTGGGTGGCTAGTGCCCAGGAGGGGGCTGAAGGGTCACTAGCAACCATCATGCCCGGGAGAGTACCACCCAGCGGGTGGAGCCGGGGTCAGCAGCGGTGGCTCCTTGTGGAACGGGCCCGGAGTGAAAGCGTGTCTGCACGCATGGACTGACGTCTCTCTGAGCTGCGAGGTCTGAGTAGGATAAGCCAGAGAGGCATCAGTTTTTAAAGGGAAGCACTGGGGACCGAGAATTTTAAAGGAGACTCCTACATTGTTTTTACCTTGTTTCTAATGGATTATTTCTTTGGATTTTTAACCTCAACTACAACTGCATTTTTTCTTTATTGGATTATTTATTGAAAACACTTTTGTTTCACTGCACTTTGAACACTGTTTGGATTTGTTTGTTTTAATAAAAGCAACTTGGCACCTTTTCTGGGTGGCGCAGTGGTAGCGCTGCTGCCTCGCAGTTTGGAGACCTGGGTTCGCTTCCCTGATCCTCCCTGCGTGGAGTTTGCATGTTCTCCCCGTGTCTGCGTGGGTTTCCTCCGGGCGCTCCAGTTTCCTCCCACAGTCCAAAGACATACAGGTTAGGTGGATTGGCGATTCTAAATTGGCCCTATTGTGTGCTGGGTGTGTTTGTGTGTGTCCTGCGGTGGGTTGGCACCCTGCCTGGGATTGGCTCCAGCAGACCCCCATAATCCTGTGTTTGGATTCAGCGGGTTCGAAAATGGATGGATGGCACCTTTTCTGCACCTTCCCCTTGCATTGTGCGTGTCCTCATCTGCTCTTTCTTCAGATACGTTACAGGCGATGTCAGGTTCAAGAAGCTCCTGGAGGGAACTGGTAGCATGGAGCCAACCCTCACTGTCCCATGTATGGAGCCAATTTAGAATTTGCTGGGAGTTTTGAGTGACTAGAATTATTATCATTAGATCGGTGAGAAGTCAAACAAAATGGCACCTTTTATTGGCTAAGTAAAAAGATGACAATATGTACGTTTTTGAGGCAACTCAGGCTCCTTCTTCATGCAATACCAATAAAAGGTGTCATTTTGCTTGACTTGTCACTACATTCATAATGGCTAACATGGTACAAAACCCTAGTACTACTAACATTAGATCAGAATAGATTGGAAAGTTTTAGGTTGCTAGAATTATTTATAGTAGGTCCTAAATAGTTTGAGGGAGGAACTGAGGCAGACTGCTGCCATTCCTTTGCCTGCTTTTCGTGCTTTGGCAGGTGGGAATGACTTCATTATAAAATACATGCCTTGCCTGATTCTCACAGACCAGCAAAACATTTTTGTTGTGATTTGGGAAGTTAATAAACACTGATCCCTTTTAACTAATTGCTATTTTGTCGCTATTTGTTGTATTTTCTTTGAAGCATGGTGGCATAGTGGTTGGCACTCCTGCCTCACAGCTCAGGTCACATTTTTTTTGCCTCAGTAATTGATCCAACATATTTGGCAAATGCTTCCTTAGTCCTCATGCACCATTATAATCCTCCCAAACCAAATTTAGCTACTCCTTCTCCATTGAGTTCAATGCATTTTGTGGAGTTTGGCAAAGTCATCAGACATTTCCCTGGCACAGTGGTAGCGCTGCTGCCTCGCAGTTAGGAGACCCGGGTTCGCTTCCCAGGTCCACCCTGCGTGACGTTTGCATGTTCTCCCCGTGTCTGCGTGGGTTTCCTCCCACAGTCCAAAGACATGCAGATTAGGTGCATTGGCGATCCTAAATTGTTCCTAGTGTGTGCTTGGTGTGTGGGTGTGTCCTGCCCGGGGTTTGTTCCTGCCTTGCGCCCTGTGTTGGCTCGGATTGGTTCCAGTAGACCCCCGTGACCCTGTGTTAGGATATAGCAGTTTGGACAATGATTGACTAACAGACATCACTAGTGTTTACCCAATGATAAACTGTCACCCTCTCCAAGGATTATTCCTGCTTTGCCCCATGCTTGCTAAGATAGACTCCAGCTTTCCTGCGACCCTGTTCTGAATATGTGGGTTTTGGAAATGAATGAATGGATGGATGTAAGTATCACCAAGGGGCAGCTCTCAAATGAGATGAGGACATTAGAGGGTCAGCTCAAGTTGGACGGTTGGGAGACAAAGTCAGAGGGGTGAGATTGTGTTGATTTGGACATGTGCAGAGGAGAGAAGCTGGGTATATTGGGAGAAGGATGCTAAGGATAGAGCTGCCAGGCAAGAGGAAAAGAGGAAGGCCTAAGAGGAGGTTTATGGATGTGGTGAGAGAAGACATGAAGGTGATGGGTGTGACAGAACAAGATGACGAGGACAGGAAGATATGGAAGAAGATGATCCGCTGTAGTGACCCCAAACGGGAGCAACCGAAAGAAGAATAAGAAGTTGTAAGAAACAATAAACATACATTGCATCCCTTTTATGAAAATTTCATATTGTAGGAATGTAGTACTGTGAATCCTGAATCGTAATATGAATTGTATTGCCAGCCAAAGTGCATTGTCTCATGCCTCCAAATAAAACACATTATGCATGCTTATTTACAGTATTTTAGTTACCAAAGAAATTCATGCAGAGCCCTGTTGCCCATCTGAAGAAGTAATTGTGGACTGGATAGACGGTTACAGATCCAGTGCCTGCTCATAGGTGTGTTGTTTTGTCCATCATATACAGGCAGGTTCCGTTTTCAGTTACAAGCCTAAGATGAATATCCACCTGGGCACCTTAAAGTCTAATGGAGTCTACGCAGAAGTGCCATCTCAGCTCTGATTTACACCTCTGTTATTAAATGAAGCACAGAGCTAACCAAAGTGTTGGCTCATACTGTAGTTCAGCCATTTACTGTGGAGTGCAGGTGGAGGGTGCAGTTGAATTTGTCAATCAACGTTAAATCTGCTGTCTCAACATTGTTTGTGTGCCACTGCACAGCCTCGGCAAAATGGGCAATGCCCGACTCAAACTGCACAGTACATGTTTGATAGTGGCACTGACTACCAGGTGTGTGCCAATCAGTGCAAGGCCAGCAAACAATTAAAAAATAGACTTCTCTTCGTCTATAGCTGTTCTTTCCACACCAGGACTCTGTGCTTCAGCAGTATCCACAAAGTGGACGGATCATACGTAGGATTCCTGTTTTTTTTTATTTTTTTTAATTCTTTCAGACAGTGCTGCACGTGCAGGTACAACAGCTATTGATAAACACACACAGCTCTTCACCCTAAAGGACCGCAACAGCTGCTGGTATTTGTTCTAGACAGGCCTTTAATGGGAAGTTCATTCCTCCTAATTAGAATTATTCCTTAATTAGAGCTCTGTTTTCTGAATATAAAAATGGCTTTCTTGAATAAGACGAGTTTCATTAATTTTGACTTGCATACTGTAATTGTATTCAGTCTCTGAGGGGTCTGCTCCATTATCACTGTTTAAATATTCTAGATCGCTACAACCCAGTCAGTTTCTGTTATGCAGGCAACTTGGCAGCGCTTCAGATTCTCGCTGCATAGTCTAGTACTGTAAGCTTTAAATCTGATACATTTTTTATGACTTGCTGTAAATATAATTTTGTAATCCACAACATCTTTGGAAAAAATCTCCTCAAACTCGGGTATAGGCTACAAACTCCAAAACAGATGGCACTAGAGATGAGACTTAATCGAAGGTCAGATCACTTTAAGATGCTGAAATGATGTCTGCTGTCCCTCTGTGCTGCCCATGATAACTTATTTTTAGTAGATTAGCTTCGCTTTGTTCGCCCACCCCTGGGTTTGGTTTAAAGAGATTGTTATTTTCATGGGAATTGTTACATATGCATTATTTTCACTTTTACTCTAAAACCTTTTGTAAAATCAATACTTGTCCTTTATTTCCGGCCCCGTGCGTGGTCACATCTCTTTCTTGCAGGACGTAATAGCGTAAAATAAAGGAGATGCCGTCAGATCATCTGCTGGCTTTCTGCTGCTGGCGAGCTGCCTGTCCTGCTTGTCGCATGTCGTTGTTTTAAGAGCTGGGAGCACATGATGCGTGTCTGCCGAAAGCAATTTAACAACTGCTAGGTTAGATGTCTGTGGACTTGTTTTAAATGATGGCTCACTGCCTTGTCTCGCGTATTGTTGTAAAAACAATACTTTATTTCCGGCCCCAGGGGTGGTTAAATGTCTTTCTCTCAGGGCGTATACGTTGTGAAGGGGGGGCAGCGTCGATCATTTTAAAGCCTGTACAGCTGCTGTCCTTTTTGCCACTTTGTGTCACTGCTGCTCGCGTTGTGATCGCTTCTCCGTGATCATAAATATTGTGGAGCCAACCCGGACACAGACAGGTGGACATGTTGTTACTCAACCACCACACGTTTATTTTCAATATTTAGAGTTAAATTGGTCACACAGACCCAGTCACGTGCACAAAACACCCCAAAATACTCAGTCCTGGCCACAAATGCCTTTCTTCGGGCCGCCTCCACACCTCCTCTGTGCTTCGTCCTTCCTCCTCCCGACTCCAGCCCTGAATGAATGGAGACGGCCCCTTTTATGCAGTCCCCGGATGAGCACCAGGTGTTCCCAGCATTCCCCACTTGGCCACGCCCCAGCGTGGCGGAAGTGCCGGCTGTCCTCCCGGCAGCTCTTTGGGTATCTCCCAAAGTCTTCCCCCCAGCACTTCCTGGTGTGGCGGAAGTGCTGGGGCAACAGGTCCCCAAGGCACTGGGGCGCCTCCTGGCGGTGACCACGGGCCCCTACAGGGTGGGGCTTCCATGCCCTGTACCTGTGGTCCCCAAAGCAACCAGAAAGGCAGCCCCCACGTGGTCCCAGATGGGCGCACGCCCACCTCCGGTCTTCCAAGGCATCCCGGCCGGGCCATCGCCCCTGGCATCCACGACAATATACACCTGACCACGCTGCTCTTCCTTCTTTGCTTAGTTGTTGACGTTTCATCTCTAGAACGTATTGTCTTTATACGCTTTATATGTGCTGAGAGCACAGGATCTGTGTGTGCTACGTGCCTTTACACGACTGAGTGTTTTACTGGCTGTGCTCTCTTATTTGATATTGTTTGCGTCTCGCAGTTCTTTTAAGTATCTTCCGAGAAGATCACGTCTCGTCGCCCTGCTTTTCCTTTCCAGGATTTTTTTTTTATAATAGAGAGATGTTTATCACCCCATCCAGGTTTGGTTCATGAGGTGTTCCTGATACTTCTGCAGTAGACTCCAGACCCCCATCACACTGAATGACTAGCTGGATACTGGGTGAGGCACAATGAAACAAGATTGAAAAAAACGTAGCACTGTGTCAGACGTGAAGGTAAAGATGATAACAGAATGGAAATACGTGAATCAGCAGAGTGCACAGAATACCCGCTTTGGAAAGTATTTTAAAATGTCATGTAGTTAAAACGTAGCCCATATTGGTTTGTGGTAGCTGAATGACACCAGAGACCAATTCAAATGATGTACAAATTTCATTGATTGATGTCCCATTGTTAGTAGCTGGTTGTTGATTGTCTATGGCTAATTGTAGATAATATTTTTTTAACAAAAAAAAAATGAAATACGTATCCGATAAAGAGTTAAAATCTATGATGAAGTCCACAACTGTTCTGGCATTTCGATAATTTGTACTGGGGATCTGTTTTGCCATCAGGAACAGCTATTGAACATGTTAAAGAGGAAAATCTACAAGCTGAAGTGACTTCTGTCAAGGTAAATTTGAAAGAGTAAAATAAACAAAAAGTGACGTTTCACAGAATGTCTCTCTGTTTTACAGTAGATTCAAAAATTCACCAGTGTTTCATAACTGTGAGTTTATGAAATTTCAAAACTGTGCGTAGTGCACTTTATTTAAGACTAGGCTGACCCGCCTTTAAAGGCGGCCAACTTTTAAGTTGACCACTTCTTAAGGCAATTCAATATGTAGATCAATTTGATATTTTATACAAACTCACTAATTTGGTTATATTGCATTTTAACGGTATTACTTTAATACTCGTAGGTTGTTATTTTTGTGATGAAATTTAAACTTTTTTTCTATATTGAGGTCCTGATATTTACTACGCGGTGAGGCATTTGTACTCCATCAACATGAATTATTTCCAGAGACATAATTTTGTCTATTTTTCCAGCGCATCGCGCACAAAAGCAAGGGAACGATGGGAGCACCAGAACTCTGCTCACATCATGTCGCTTCGTACCGCAAGCTGCAAGTAGTAAGTCTGTGATAAGCGGAATACCGCTACACTTTCCACTCACGGGACGGAAGGACAATCCCGACCGCTTTTATATAGTAAGAAAGAAGAAGAAGATATCGCACAGTCCGGAGTAGAAAATCATCTTTTACTTGGAAAAACGAAACTACAAATCCCATCGTGCATTGCAAAATGGACGGGGCGTGTGTGAAACTCTGCGCCTGCGTAGCACTCACGGGACGGAAGGACAATCCCGACCACTTTTATATAGAAGGATATCTCAATGAAAATGAAACTTTCTCCACTAATGTCTTTGCAGAATAAATGTACCAAATTTCAACAAATTCAGTCTACTGGGGGCCAACGGACAGTTTTATGACACACTGATGTCAAAGGACTATTGCAGGGGTGCCCACACTTTTTGGGCTTGTGGGCTACTTTTAAAATGACCAGTATATATATACTGAGTATACTTTATACATAAAATGTATGTTGTCGTACCTTGCATAACTGAATAACCTTTATGGCACAATAACAATTCAATACATTTATGGTCACTACAGTATTTGGATTTAATAATCGTCACGTGGGAAAAGGCTGACTCGCATAAATAAGTAGAGCCCAATAATGCAGTCAAGGAGCTGTTGAATTCAGCCGAGTGAAAAATGACGGCTGTCCGATTAACTGCGATTTTAGTTCCCTCTCCTTTCTCTTTCTCAGATCACTTTTTGAAGGGACGTCAGTTTCGTAGTTTTTATGAGCAGTTCGAAAGTACCTTTCCACATTTTCCTTCTTTGGAATAGCAATGATAGATTGACAGATCAGACAAACACACATGCTCACCAAGCAAATTATATATATATACGAATATCTCTATATATACAGTACAGGCCAAAAGTTTGGACACACCTCCTCATTCAATGTGTTTTCTTTATTTTCATAACTGAAGGCATCAAAACTATGAATGAACACATGTGGAGTTATGTACTTAACAAAAAAAGGTGAAATAACTGAAAACATGTTTTATATTCT
>JANRMT010062797.1:15205744-15222732 GCA_026402145.1 Polypterus bichir lapradei | reverse complement strand
ATATATATATATATATATATATATATATATATATATATATACATACACACACACACACAAACACCTCTACATTGTATGCAGTGTGACAGATAGGGGGCGCTGTCGTCCCCTTGAACCCTCAGATCACCAGATAAAAGTCCAATAATTATTTATTTTATAATAATAATGTGCACCAAGCACCCTACACTCCACAATACTCATATAACTCACAATACAATAACTAATAATCCTCCACTCCCAGACACGTTGCCACCCTTCCTCCCGACTCAGCTCAAATCTGGGATCACCCACAGTCCTTTATACAGTCCGTGACCCGGAAGTGCTTCTGAACCCTCAGTCCATGTGACTTCAAAGCACTTCCGGGTGAGATCAAAATTCTTCTTTTCATCCCGTAAGTACGTCATTTCTTCTATCACTGTAATTAAGACTTACTTCCGGGTTATAGGTACCATAGAGGTCTCTGAGCCTCCCTGCAGCGTTCCCTGGTGGCCCTGACGTTATCCAGCAGGGCTGTACAGGAAAACTCCAATGCCCATGATGCCCTGCTGGAATTCGGGGCATCTCCATGTCGCAGGGATGGCTCCCTCTGGTGGCCTGGGGGTATTGGCCGGGATGAATGTCCGGCCACAGTCCACAGTAGAAATGCGAAAGAGGGCACTGGACCTGAAAAGACTGACGGTGGAAGTAGATGCATGCTGGATTCCAACATTTCACACTCCGCAGTCTGTACTTTGATGGCCAGTGCTTTTAGAGAGTGGGATATCGCACAATCAATTCGAGACTTCTAAGGACGAGGGGCAGTAATATTGTGAAGATCCAAACAGCTGCTTACAAGAAAGAACAATTGATGTCTCTCTGTTGACCCCCCAGCTGGTACCTGGTACTTGGGTGGGTAAGTCATTGTCACCTCCTTTTCTCTTTTTACTATGGTGCCCTCAGGTGTTCGAGATCTTGGCTGCCTCTCACTTATATTTTTAGAGTATCTATTAACCATCTTAGACTTCCTTCCTTGCACGTCTTATACCACTATGGTGCCAGCCTGCCCTGATAGTTTTTACGACTGCGTCTTGTATTTTAAAACGGTGACCAATATTACAAAGCAAATAACCTCCTTGCAGGCCTGGACGATGTGCCTGCTGCCCTCCAGCTTGTCAGAGGAGATCAAGGTAAATGTCCAGTCCAGCTGATGAGTCTCCTGCCATGTCTCAACTCACTCACTCTGCAGAAACATGGCGTGCACAAAGAGAACTTGATGTTTTGATTGAATTTAAGCTTGATAAAGCAACATGATAACAGCAGCAGAGCCTGTGTGCCACAGAGAGTCATCTTTCTAATGGAACTGACAGGGCCGATGCGGTCCTAGAAAGGCAGGCCGTCACTTATGAAGAAAAATGGAATAATATGCAGTGTGGCCTAATGTGACCTGAGATACTAATGCACAAGTGAGCAGGACTCTCCTCAGAATCTTTGCTAACGTATTTCAGTTTGACTTGAAGTCTTTTTCAGAACAGAGGCAGCTTGACGATGCAGAAAGTGCGTCCACCTAATGGCCGAGGACTAAGTGTGGCTATAGAAAGCAGGGTCAAAGATTCATAAATTAGGATTGTCCTCACTCTGCTAGACTCTCCCCATCACTTCATCTCCACCTCTTGGCCAATACCTGTTGTTGTGATTAGGAGTCCCAAAAATAGCAAAATGGGTGTGAGGCCTCCTAAAGGACCATAACGGCAGGACCTTAACCCAGACTGCCTGCCTAAAGCGATTGACCCCAAGTACAGGCACCTGGCCCAGCAGACCCCAAATAAGACAAGCTGGCACAATAACAAAAAGTATCCAAAAATATAGT
Organism: Polypterus bichir lapradei; assembly: GCA_026402145.1. Classification (NCBI taxonomy): domain Eukaryota; kingdom Metazoa; phylum Chordata; class Cladistia; order Polypteriformes; family Polypteridae; genus Polypterus; species Polypterus bichir. Next base: position 15,220,886 of record JANRMT010062797.1, on the reverse strand, counting down.
AAAAGCCTCACAGGTGGAAGGAGGGCAGTACAACCTTGGCTTGTGCATGAAAGGGCAACCAAAGAATCATTATAAAAGAAGGATTTAATTGAAAAAATACAAGCAAAATACTTGAAAGAACAAAAATGGCAATGATCTCTTTTCCATCCTTAGGCTCATCCTATGCACACTATTTTTGGTGGATATTTTCTTCATGCACATGTCATGAATAGACACTTCGTGTTTTTAGCTGTTACCGTGAGGATGATTGGAACAGTTGATGTCTCTACTTAGCAGTTCGGTCAACCTCCTCACAGTGGCAGGACTTGAATTTACAGCATGGCACACTTTAGCTAAAGGGGCACTTCTTTTTACTACAATGGCTGGTCAGGACTTCTGCCTACAAGGGTGCCCCTTACATAGCAGCAGGGTCTCCCTCGCTCTGCCGTTCTGCACCAAATCATGTGTCGCTGTAGAGGAATTCACTCAGGGCAACGTCCCACGGCAGCAACAGGACAAGAACTCAGGGCCTTGGGATTACAAAACAGCCTTCTCCACTTCTGTACTAAAGGGGGTTCATCTTGGGCGCAAGTGGGCTTCTACCAGTGAGGGTACCTCTTAGGCTCAGCGGGCTCTCTCTCTCTCTCTCTCTGCCTTGCTCCACTTGCCCCTACCCTCAGTGAATCTGGGCCAGGGCACTACTCAGGGATTGAGCCCCTTCTCCACTGCCTATCCTGCCTAAAGTGACGCTGCATCATGGGGAATACGGGACATGGGCTATTCAGATTACAAAACTCCAGCTCTGCTACTCTCCAAAGGAGTGTTTTGTTAGAGCAGCTGGCAAAAAACAGGGTATTGCTCAGAGTGAAGTCCTGAGCAGAGACAATATGAAAAGTTGCATATAACATACATGTGAAAGTAGTTGGATATTTGAGGTAAGCTGCTTCTACTCACTAGCATGGTGCAATAAGTGGTGATGCTTTGCATTTTGATTAGCATATTCAAGTGAAAAGGCACTATATGATACACAGATCAACAGAGGCCGTTATATAATAGATAAATAGGGGGTTCTATGCAACAGATAGACAAAAGGCACTATATAACAGATATGGAAAGGCACTATATAACAGCTAGAATATGCTATATAAAAGATAGATAGGGCTATAGATAGCTAGGAAAAGGCACTCTATAATTAATAGAAGATGCTATTTAATAGGTAGATTACACTGTTTAATAGATACAGTAGAAATGAAAAGGCACTATATCATAGATAGCTAGAATATGCTATAAGATAGACAGATAGATATGAAAGGCACTATATCATAGATAGATAGATAAATAGATAGATAAGAGAATTTAGTGTAGCTGGCAGGATTACATAGATAGATAGATTTGAAAGGCACTATATAATAGATAGATAGATAGTGTAGCAGTAGGGGGCACTATCGCTCCCATGAACCCTCAGGTACCACGCCAAACACCAGGTAAAAGTGCAATAATAAATATTTTTATTATAATAATGTGAACTAAGCACCCTCCACTCTACACTATTCATTGACCACAATACAATAATAATAAATCACAATCCTCCACTCCCAGACGCGTTGCCCTCCTACCACCCAGCTCAGCTCATTGTCTGGGAGTTCCCATGGTTCTTTTAAAGTACCCGACCTGGAAGTGTTTCTCATCATTCAGTCCATAATTCCTTATCACTTCCAGGTCAGATAAAAGTCCTTTTTTCTCATCCCGGAAGTACATCATTCCTTCCGTTCATGTGACTTCCGGGGCATAGGGCAAATAACACTCCCCAAGCCTTCCTATAGCGGCTCCTGGTGGCCCCCATGGTATCCAGCAGGGCTGTCCATAAAAACTACAATGTCCATGAGGCTCCGCTGGAATTCAGAGACCTTCCATGCCGCTGGGAGGGCTCCCTCTAGTGGCCTGGGGGTATTGGCCAGGATACAAAGCTGGCCCTGGACCACAATAGATAAAAGAATTTATTGTAGCTGGCAGGATTACATAGATAGATAGATTTGAAAGGCACTATATCATAGATAGATAGACAGATATGGAAAGGCACTATATAATAGATAGATAGATATAGAAAGGCACTATATAATAGACAGATATGGTAAGGCACTATAAAATGACACAATGTAATACATAGAATGCTCTATATAATAGATAGATGGATGTGAAAGGTGCCATATCAGATAGATAGATTTGAAAGGTAGTATATCATAGATGGGTAGTTAGACATAACAAGCACTACATAATAGATACATAGACTCTTAATTGATCCCAAGGAGAAGTTGCAGTGTTACAACAGCAAGCTCAGACAATCTGCATAGAATACCTCCAGGATGAAACAGCACTGTACGATAACTAAATTAAAAGCAAATGTGCCCATAATCAAAATAAAATTATTATATTAGAATGGAAGAAAACTAGGGCCTCTTGCATATAACTCAGAACATGAAGAGCAGACTCCGGGGTGTCCTCCATCTCTCACCTGAGTGTCATATCGCTGACTGGTGCTTTAGACTACAGTAAATGACCCTCCATTAGAGAGGCGATTGCCCTAAGGGTTCAATCACTTCTTGCAACAGCAAATTGTAGATTGATATGTTCAATAAAAGCCAAACAAGTGTGGTTTTGTTTGATTTGAGCTTTTTCTCTGTTCCTGGCTATCGATCAGAGGAGATTGCATTACTGCAGTAGTGCAGATCACTCCTGACGGGGTCACAACATGCAGCCTGCAGGCCATATCTACAGTAGTCCAATAAAGAAGTTCCTCCATTCAGTGGGCAACACAGAAGTTCCTCTCCATTTTTTAATAAACCGACATTATATGTGTCTGTCAATGTCTTAATCCACATCTGGGATGGCTTTTCTGCCTTATCTGTAAAGTGTGTCCAAACCAAACTGAGGACCTTAAAGGCAGCTAAATAGTTTAACCAGTTCTATTAACGCCCTGAGGTGGGCTGGCGCCCTGCCCGGGATTTGTTCCTGCCTTGCACCCTGTGTTGGCTGGGATTGGCTCCAGCAGACCCCCATGACCCTGTGTTAGGATAAAGCAGGTTGGATAATGACTGACTGACTGACAGTTCTATTAACACTACGTTGAGACTCTTTAGTCCAAAATAAGCCCTTTTGTCTTGGTGACATTCTGAGCGTCACTGCTGTCACAACACCCCCTTGGCAGCTTATGGAATTCAGTTGTGAATGCATTTTATGATGAATTACCTTCCACAATGTTTTTTTTTACTGCTGTCATAACACTGCCATTTGTATGTCACATCCATCTTTGATATTACAGTGGTAATATGTACACAAGATGATGTGATCGATTAAGAGAGCTTGGCAATGGCTGGTTTGCTTTATTTTTATTACTTCTTTATGTAATTTTTTTTTTCTATTCGCGTTTCTTTTAACTGACACTGTATAAGTGTGGTGTGTGCCTTAAACACTGGGCCACTGGGATTGCCTCTTGCTTCTCTCAAGCCTGAACTGGACTTAAGTGGTCTGAGAGTAAATTGTACACTTCTGTAATTTAGGTTCCTTTTTTCCACCCTCATAGGGTCAGAGGATATGAACCTGGAAGCTCAGCACGTCTCGGATTCTTGTGTGGGGCTTGATAAGACAGCTGAGCGCTCCTTCAGCCTCCCTAAATCTTCTTCCGCTTGTCATCTGGGGACCCCCAACACAACACATCTCTTACATGTGAGTAACAGGACCAACTACAGCAGTACAGCAGCCCACCGAATATCAAACGGCTTGACACCATGCTTAGTGCTGCTGCCTCCTGATCCAGTGTCCTGGAGTCTGAATAATGTGCCCAATTGCTGTCTGCGTACAGCTGCCATTTTTTCTCCATGTCTGTGTGGGATTTCCTGCAATATTCCAAATGTAAATACTGATGCTCTGTGTAAGAAAGGTCAGAGCCGACTATACTTTCTTAGAAGGTTGGCGTCCTTCAACATCTGCAATAAGATGCTGCAGATGTTCTACCAGACGGTTGTTGCAAGTGCCCTCTCCTATGCGGTGGTGTGCTGGGGAGGCAGCATAAAGATGAAAGACGCCTCACGCCTGAACAAACTTGTTAAGAAGGCAGGCTCTATTGTAGGAGTAAAGTTGGACAGTTTAACATCTGTGGCAGAGCGACGGGCATTAAGCAAACTCCTGTCAATCATGAAGAATCCACTGCATCCACTGAACAGTGTCATCTCCAGGCAGAGGAGTAGCTTCAGTGACAGACTTTTGTCACCGTCCTGCTCCACTGACAGACTGAGGAGATCGTTCCTCCCCCACACTACGCGACTCTTCAATTCCACCCGGGGGAGTAAATGCTAACATTACTCAAAGTTATTGTCTGCTTTTACATGCATTTTTATTACTCTTTAATTTAATATTGTTTTTTGTATCAGTATACTGCTGCTGGATTATGTGAATTTCCCCTTGGGATTAATAAAGTATCTATCTATCTATCTATCTATCTATCTAAATGTAAGTGAGGGTGCACGTGAGAGTGGGACCCTGCATTGTGCTGATGCCTCACCCAGGGCACCAGTCCCCCAACTCTGTTTTAGATGAACAGTTTTTAGGAATGTTATGTTACCAGATTTAACTGGTTGGTTCCTGCATCCGGACACAAATCTGCAGGATGAGTTCAAATTAAGCAGACATTCTGCTGAGTTAAAGAAACGTTCACAATCCTCTAAAAGTGAATTTGTTGTTCTCATTGTCAGAGTGTGACTTGCTGCATCTTACACGTGGCTCACACACCCGCTCACAGGTGGCACCATACTAGTAGGTCGTAGCACTTTTGGGAGAAGGAAGGTTGAGTAAGATTATGAATGCTTATCTTTTAGAAGCTGCATTTACGGTGTGTCACAAACTCCACTCTGAGTCATAGTAAGGTTTGGGACAGCCACCCGTATATTTGGTATCCTGGCTGAAAAGTTGCAAATAAATGACAGCACTGATGTGCACAAAACCGAACTGAGGGAATAGCGAAAAGGTGGAGGTTTTTAATGGGGAAGACAAGAAGTGAGGTCAAAGGGGTCAGGCTAACAAAGGTCTTCAGCCATAGGCTCGAGCCCGGACGTGACATCACAGGGGCCAGAGCCGGCAAGGTCTTCTTCCATAGGCTCAGACCCGGGAGTTGACGTCAAGCGGGTCAGGTGGAATCTCCCATGAATGGTCTGCAGGAAAGGGAGAAAAAGAGTCAGTGCACTGTGCCACATGCTGGTATGAACTGCCCGTACTGAAGCCCTTTAGCTGCTGTGGAAGCCGGCCCAGACACAGACAGGCAGACACTGATGTTTTATCACCCAACAAACATTTATTCATATTTACAGTGCAAACAGCACACAACCCAGTACCACGTACCAAACACCCTCAGTCCAGGCCTCTCACTATGCCTTTCTCTTCAGGTCCGCCTCCACTCCACTCCTCTCCTCTGAGCTCTGTCCTTCTTCCACCTGACTCCAGCCTTTGAATGGAGGGAGGTGGTCCCTTTTAAACCCACCCGGACATGCTCCAGGTGCCTCCCAATGAGCTACTGCTGGCACTCCCTGGTGTGGCGGAAGTGCCGGCTGAGCACCCGGAAGCACTCTGGGTGTCCCTGGTCTTCTTCCCCCAGCACTTCTGGGTGTGGCAGAAGTGCTGAGGGTCAGGGCTCTCCTGGCATCTGGACGCCCCCTGGCGGTGACCACGGGCCCCTATAGGGTTGAGCTTCTAAGTTCTGTTCCCGTGGTCCCCAAAGCCACCAGGGCGGTCGCCCCCTCGTGGTCTGGAGGTAACGCCCCCAGCCTCCCATGCGCACGTGTGTGACAGGTGTCTTCGCAAAGTTTTCTGACTCTTCACTTCTTTTCACATTTTGTTATGTGGCAGCCTTGTGCTCAAATCATTGAAATTCTTTTTTTTTTTTTCCTCATCAAGCGACACCCCAGAGGGACAAAATCAAAAAACAGGATTTTAGACAAATTTTACTAATACTACAAATAAAAACTGAACTATCACCCCACAAGTGTTCAGACTCTTTTCTCAGTACGTAGCTGAAGGCCATTTGGCAGCCTGGGGTCTTCTTGGGTTTGACACTACAAGCTTCACACACGAGGACTGGGGGGATTTTCTACCATTCTTCTCTGTAGATCCTCTCGAGCTGTGACAGGCTGGATGGAGACAGTCGGTGGACAGATGTTTCCAGGTCTTTCCAGAGATGTTCGATTGGGTTCAAGTCAGGGCTGTGACTGGGACATTTAAGGACATTGGAGGAGCTGACCTTAAGTTAAGCAGCTCTTGTGTTGTCTTTGCTTTGTTCTGTTGGAAGGTGCCCCCTCAGCCCAGTCTGATGTCCAAAGACCTCTGGAGAAAGTTTTTAGTTAGGAAATCTCTGAATTTTGCTCTGTTCAGCTTCCCCTTGACCCTGTCAAGTCTGTGATGCTGCTGCCACTGTCAGAATATTATCTCTGGGGTTTGCACAGGTTATGTGCAGTAGAATCTTGAACAGTACAATCTTGGTTTCATCAGACTGGAGAATCTTGGTTCTCATAGTCTGAGAGTCCATTAGGTTATTGAGCTTTCATGTGTCTTTTACTGTCAGTCAGCTCGGCCATAAATGCCAGATTATTGGAGTGTCGCAGTGATGGTTGTCCATCTGCAAGTTTCTCTCATTTCCACTTAGGTTCTCTAGAGCACAGATGGAGTTACTATCGGGTTCTTGGTCATCTCTCTTACTTGCCTTTTCTTCCGATTGCTTAATTTAGCAAGGCAGTCCGCTCTAGGAAGAGCTATGATTGTTTCAAACTTCTTCCGTTTAAGAATTATGAAGGCCATTGTGCTCTTGGGACTCTTCAGCGCTGCAGCCATTTTTGTAGCCTTTGCCAGACCTCGACACAAACTTGTCAAGCTCTGCTCCTTTGACCTCACGGCTTGGATCTTCTATAGACAGGGGTGTGCTTTTCCTAATCATATCCGGTCAACTGAGTTGACCACAGGTGGACTCCACAAATCTTAGCAGTGACCAATAGATTGGGGTGCACCGGAGCCAAATTTCAAATTGCATAGCAAAGGGAATGAAAACTTGCGTCAATGGGATATTTCAGTTTTTTATTTTTAATAAACTAGCGGGCTTCACCCCCTGCTCGCTTCACTCGCCAACCCTCGTGTTTGGTTTTCCAGATACACACTTTTAAGATATTTTTTTCTTTGAATTGTTGCTGTTTCATTAGTTTCACTTTTATTTCAGAACTTCTGTAAAAACAATATTTGGAATCTTTGGAGTCCCAATATGCTGAATCTTTTAAATGAGGTCAGTGAGACGTGTGTTTAATGACCATAATTCACGATAGGTTTCTCTGTTTGGAATTTCAGCACAGACAAAACGATCTTCATCATCAGCAGTTAATAACTTTTTTTGCAAAGTAACCAATAAATGCATGTGAGGTAAACTCAGTTTTTTAAATTCTCTTGACTTAAACTTCAAAGCCTTACAATATTTACATACTTCTGACATATCACCTGTGTCCATATATTCGATCTCTATTCGCCTTTTCTTTATTTCTCCAAGTAATAATTTCTCTTTCTTTGCGCTAATGCGATGTTTACTCTCTTTGTTTTTTTGACCCTGTCGTTTTTTTCTGCTTTCATATTCTGTATCTCGCTCTTCATGTGTTTCTACGAGTCTTTTGAACTCCAGTTTTCATTTTCTCTAACCTGCTCTGCATGTGTTTGGCCCCCTTGTTTTTTAACCTTTTTATGACGTTTTACTTTGTTTTCTACTCTTTGTCTTTTATTTCTGACCTCACTCTGTCCTGCTTTTGTTTCAATGACACCTGGTCCGTGGTGATTAGTTTCCCTTTTTCGAGTAATAAATTCCGTTTGTTTGTGCTACTGCGATCTTTACTTTCTTTTTTTTATACTTTCTAATTTTCCTACTATCATATCTTTAACTTTCTCCACATGTGTATCGTGCCAACGTTTTGTTTTTTTTCGAGCCTTTCGAATTCCACTGCTTTCATAATCTCTAACCTGCTCTGCATGTGTATAGCGCCAACATTTATGAACGTCTTTATGAAGTTCTACTTTGTCTTTTACTCTCTGTCTTTTAATTCTGAGCCCGATTGGATGTGCTTTTTTCAATTCCACTTGTTTCGGGCTGATAATTACTTTCCTTATTTTCTGAAATTGCACCTAGATTATTCTCTTTTTTTCTTTCTTTTCTCTCCAATACTTTTGAGTTTCTTTTCTCCGCGCTGCTTTCTTCTTCGCTTAGTCGTCTACGTTTCATTTATAATGTATTGTCCTTATACATTTTATATGCGCTGAAAGCCCTGGATCTGTGTGTGCTCAGAGCCTCTACACGACTGAGTGTGTTGCTACCCGTGGTCTTATTTGGTTCTAAACTTCATCGCGAGGCGGTCCTGATTCAATCTCTTGGCACAAAGTCTCATGTTTATGCTCCGTGGCCAATCTCATTCGTCTTGCGGGTCTTTTAACTGTCTTCCGTGATCTTAACATGAAGATCACGTCTCGTCTCCCATCTTTCTCTCCCTGTATTTTTTTTATAATAGAGAGATTAGCAAAAATGACCAAAATCCTTTTTTCTTTTTTAACTTTGTCATTCTTGGGTGTTGAGTGCTGCTTGATAAAGGAAAAAAAATAATTGCAATGATTTTAGCACAAGGCTGAAACCTAATAAATTAAAAAAAGTGAAGGGTGGTATAGTGGGTCCGCAGCTCGGAAAATAACTGAATGGCCGGCTCGATCTCCATGGGTGTGTGTCCTCGTGCAGCTGCGGGAGGTTGGTGATGCATTTGGGGTGAGACGCACCTGCACGTGAGGTTGGGGTCTGTCTCCTTCGCTTCATCCACTTCCCGCGGTGCGTGATAGAGATGCTGCACCCACAGAGGCATATGAGGAAGAGATGGCATGAGAAAAGGGGGGAAAAAGAAAACGAGCTTGACAGGAAAGAAGATGGAAAGGAGAAAAAAAGGGAAAAAGGAAGAATGTAGACTGGCCAGCGAGAGAACAAGATGAGAAAGGAAGGATGTTGGTTAAAACAAATGGAAAAGAAAAACAGGCAGAGAGACAGGAGAAAGAGAGCGAGCGAGGACAGAATGAAGGCAGGTGGTTGGGAGCTGAGCCTCAGGCCAAAGAGAGGGCACTCGTACGGAGCCTTCGCCAGGGAGTAGGAGCAGCCAGACACGTGATGTCTCCTGCAGACGCTGAGGGACAGGAGGTGGGAGATGCATGTGGCTCAGCATGGCACTCCACGGTTGCCAAAGGCCCGGCAATAGGGACCCAAGTCTGGATAGAATGGTTGACTGCACCTGTTGGCTGGGCGTCTCCTTGGTTGCCACATCCCGTACGACAGTGGTTCTCAAACTGTGGGGTGCGCTGAAGCTGTACAAGGGGGGTGTCGAATAAATGAACAAGACATCAAAATTAATTTTTTACATTTTTATTTCAAATTTAAATCTGCAAGCATATAGTATTTTCAATCCAGATAGTTCAAGACATATCGGTATCTGTAACATTCGGGTAACAGTATATCAGTTGATAGTGCGGTGTGACTGCACCACTTTGGCAGTGTGACCAATATTGCCAAATTGAGGCAAATAATTTACTGTGCATTTGGTTATTTTTATGATACAACTAACAGCGGTTTAATATTTGTCGGACGAAAATACATTCGTTTTGCGCAGATTGACTTCATCGGTGTCCTCGTTTACGAGATTTTTAAAAATTAAAACATATTTAATCGTTTCTTTACATAAAAAAAAATAATTAAATCAGAATAAATAATTTATTCTTTGTTTTTGGGATTAGAATTACTACCAAAAACCACACAAGGAATTTTAACAGTTATTAAAGCAATTAAAAAGAACTAAATTGTAAATATTTCATCGAAGTTAGCCGAACACATGCAAATCTTAATGAAGTAAAAATGATAGGATACCACGAAACAGCACGAGTATCATACCTTTGGTAGTTGTATCATGAGTTATTCTCATCTATCTTGTATTATGCAGGGGGCGCAGAATTATTCCAGGTAGAAAAGGGGGGGTGCGAAATACGAAAGCTTGAGAACCGCTGCCGTACGAGATAACCAGAGGGGACGTCGGCTTTTAAAAGGTAGCAATGGGACAGAGGAGTTTTACAAAACAGTGAACAGTCTCTTGGATTTTATCTTCTTATTTTAAGAAAAAACTGTTTTTAATCTCCACTTGGACATTTATTTATTGGATTATTTATTTATTGAAGATTTCAACTGCACATTTGAATTTTGATTGTTTTTAATAAAAGCACTTTTATGCACCTACCCCTTGCTTTGTGTGAGTGTCCTCATCTGCTGGCTCATCCTTCAGGAATGTCATCGGGTTCAAGAGGCTTCCTGGATCAATTGGGAGTGTGGAGCTGACCCACACCATCACTAGGGCCTGAATACTTTCTGAAGGCGCTGTATAATCCCATCCGGTGTGAGAGCCCTTAAATCGAAATTCTTACTTGGAAATCAGAAGTAGCCATAGCAGATAAACGACTGGGGACTGTGTATCTTTAATTATATCTGGAATAACAGCAGAGTGGCCTAGCAGTTGATGCTGTGGCCTGAAATCCTCCAAAGGGTGGGTTTGAATTGTAGCTGGGGCATTGCCCGTGTTGCGTTTTCATGTTCTCCAGGTGTCGTTGTGGGTCTAAACCTAAAGATGCGTGTGAGAGTGTAGATGAGTCCTCTGATGCGTTTGGCTTATCCTTCACAATCAGTTCCTGCTTTATGCTCAATTTTGCCGGCACAGGCGCCCCCTTAAATAGAGAAAGGTTTTAAAAATGAACAGATGAATGGATCCTGATTGTGTGACCACTTACCTTTTGTTCATAAGGAGGGACAAAGTGTCTAATAGTTGACAATCTTTTTGATTTTCTTTTCTTTTGTTGTTACAATAAACAAAATGGTTGACGCTCCTGCAAAACAAAAGTGTTCAAGGATATGAAGTCAGGGTGTGCAGGTTGGGAGCAGCTGTTTACCGAGAAAAACAAGCAATCCCAGCAGACAGATGGAAAAATACAAGCTGTGACAGGCCCTGGTGCTTCTGGTTACTGGGACGATGCACTGCAACCCAAACCAGCCGATGAGACACCAAATAACAAAATCTTTTCCAGACACGTGACACTGCATGCTGGGGTGATGATGAATAATGGCGGCAAAAATCTGAGCAGAGACTATTGTGGGGGGGAAAGTGCATGGAAAAAAAAATACTAAGGGGGACAAATATCAATAATGGGCACTCAGTGGGCACTTTGATTTGTCCACCTTTCTAGTAACTGGCAGGACCTCGTTTTGCATCCAAAGTAGACATTTTTTGAGGCGTGTGTTCAGAGATGTGCTGAAAATATTCCTTAGAGATTCTGGTTCATGTTGACTTGGTAACATTACACAGTTCCTGCAGATTTCTGGCGCTGTGAACCTCCCATCCCACCTCATGCCAGAGGAGCTCAGTAGGACTGAGATTGGGGAACACTGGAAGAAAATACTACTTCTCAATATGGCGTACTATCTACATTAATTACAAATATAAAACCTAAAATAACTGATCACTTAGGGGTGGTGCAGTGGGTAGCGCTGCTGCCTCGCAGTTAGGAGACCCGGGTTCGCTTCCCTGGTCCTCCCTGTGTGGAGTTTTTATGTTCTCTCCGTGTCTGCGTGGGTTTCCTCCCACAGTCCAAAGGTGCGCAGGTTAGGTGCATTTGCGATCCTAAATTGTCCCGTGTGTGTGCATGTGGGCTGGCACCCTGCCCGGGGTTTGTTTCCTGCCTTGTGCCCCGTGTTGGCTGGGATACGCTCCAGCAGACCCCTGTGACCATGTGGTTAGGATATAGCGGGTTGGATAATGGATGGATGATCACTTAAGTAGTCACACCCTTTAATATGACACCCCTCAGTCATCACTGGTGCACAGTTGGCTTTAGAAGTTTCGTAATTAGCTCGTTGGAGGAGAATAGAATAGGGGAATTGTGATTGAGTTTCAGAGATTCGCTTGAGCCAGTAAAAGGTATGGCTGTCAATAAAACACTTGTTTTTTTTTTGTTCTTTATTTTGCATAATAGAGTTTCTTGTATTAGGAATTTGTTAGTTTTCGCATACCCCTTGGGGTCAGAGCACAGGGTCAGCCATTGTATAGCATACCCTGGAGCAGGTTAGGGGCTTTGCTCAAGGGCCCAGCAGAGTAGGATCTCCTTTGGCAGTGATGGGGATTCGAACCGGCAACCTTTGGGATAGCAGCACAGATCCTTAGCCTCAGAGCCACCACTCCACCCTAAATCCCAACACTGTAGTTGTTCAATTGTGTCTGGGCTTTGGGGTTTGGTTACGCCCCCCCAGGTGGCCACAAAGTCTAAATACACCTTATCTGGAAGGGCTAACTTACACAGTGAAGGCCAACGAACACAACAAGGAATTTGGTGAAAAGAGGATTGAAAAGGGGGATGGAGACAAAAAAAACATCCAAGTGACTGAATATACTGTACAGTGAAATCAATCACAAAGTAATGGAAAGAGTGTGGCCGAGCTGGAAATCTGCTAAAGAAGGCCGTCCACAAAAACTGCGTGACTGTGCAAGAAGAAGACAAGTGAAGGAGGTCATCGGGAGAACACCAAAGGAGTGACAACTTAAAGAGACAACAGCTGTGCCCAGATGCTTCACGACTTGCAGCATAAGGGTAGAGTGGCAAAGAGAAAAAACACTCGGGACGCTGGGGGTTCTGAAGTCAGTTGGAAGAAGGTTCTATGGTGTGACGAGACCAAAATGGAGCTTTTTGGTCATCAGCCTAAATACCATCTTTGAACACTTCCGCTTATCACCATCCCCGCCGTGAAGCATGGTGGTGGCAGAGTCAGGCTGCGGGGATGTTCCTCTGCAACAGGCTCTGGAAGGCTTGTGAGAGTAAAATCAATACAGCAGCATTTCTCAACCTTTAAGTATTTGCAACCCGAGTTTTCATAACAGTTTTAATCGCGCACATTTTTTTGAAATGTAGATGCATATTTTATTATACCTACTTAACTTTTATCGACATTTATCTAACTCAATATTTATTGTTCTAGTATCAGAATGTTGTTTTAAGTTAATTTGTTTTGGTTTCAACAGATGTTTTTTTTCATATTTTTGATTCTTGTTTTCTTTTTTTCACATCTTCGCGCCCCTCTAGGGGGGCCCACCCCACAGGTTGAGAACCACTGGAATACAGCAAAATATGAGGAAATCTTGGAGGAAAACATGATGATGACGTCTGCAAGAAACCTGCACCTTGGGAGAAGATTTGCGTTCCAGCAAGACATCAACCCCCAGACATGAAGGCAAAGCTGCACAGTACTGGCTTCAAAACAACAATATGAATGTCCTGGAGTGGTTGAGTCAGAGTGTAGATCTCACTCCAGTGGAGAATCTGTGGCTGGACTTGCCAAAGGCTGTTCACACAGGATCTCCATGACACCTCACAGAGCTTGAGCGGCTTGGGAAAGAAGAAGAATCGGGGGAAAATGGCGGAGCTCATAGACGGGGGGACCTGAGCACACAGACTCAAGGCTGTCATGGGTGTACCTACTAAATACTGACTTGAAGGGGGTGAGTACTTAATTAGGGAGACTATTTGCCGTTTTATATCTGTTTCATTTAGTCCACTTTACAGAGATCTGTTTTCACTTTGGCATTAAGGAAGTCTTATTCTGTTGATCAGGGTCAAAAAAGCCAAATTAAATCTGCTGCGACCAAGACCAGTGGAGCTGGTTTGAGTCATTGCTGTGTTGGTGTGAGCGTGTCAAACATCTTTTGTTTTATATGGTGGGTTTCTATAACGCATACCACCCGAGGTGTCTTAAAGGGCTCATTTAAACTTGGGCTATTTACAGAATGAGTGACTTGATCGCAGTCAGAAAGTGAGTCAAACTCTTGATAACGGGCACTCTTAAATCAGCCCCCAGTCATAGCCCTTCCATGTTTAGCTCTCGACTTTCTAATCACCCCTTGTACCTGTTAAACCCTTTTAAATGGTGTACAGTGTAAAATAATGCTTGATACAATTCGTCCCTCCATAATCAAAGCCATCTCATTTTGTTCAGGGACAGGGCCTTAGGTTAGATGGCAAACTGACAACTGATTTCAAAGGAAGACTTCAGACACAACAGGAGTGAAAACAGAACTGCTGAGAACTAAGGAAGGGAGCAGCGGCAGCACACCGGCTTCATATGCTTTGACACGCTGCAGAATCACCACAGTCAGAGCGGCGGAGGCTAAAGGACTTATTCTGCAGTATGGGAAATTGCTCCTTCCTGCTGCCTAACAAACCACATTTTAGCAGACATTAGCGCTCATAACAGCTCTGACAGTTTTTAATATTGACCAGCTTCGCTTTAAATTCAAGAGACAATTAGCTGTGGCAGTGAGTGCTCTTATATGCAGAGGGGGTTTACTGTACTGCATCTCTGAAGAAAGAAAAGTGTTTCCACTTAGACCCGAGTGTTCATCATGCACTTACAGTAAGAAGAATGGCACACCCTTTAGATTTCTATGGATTTGGGGGAACTTTGTGGGGGAAAAAAACAGATTAGTGCTATGATTCATGTTGCATTACCGTCTAGATTTGAGAAACTGTGATAATACAGTATGTCAGTCTTGTTCCGTAAAGAAAAGCTTTATTAGTAGACAAAGGCAGCCTGCTACAAAATGAAACAGTAATTTGTGCGGGATATTATGTAAAGCGCCCAGAGGTCACCTTCCTTGGCTTTGTTCTCTTATGCAACTCAAGTGAATCAGTGGGGGGGGGGGGGGGTGAGCTGCTGCTAGGCTGCCTGATTCTTAACACTTTAATCACTGGCCACTTTTTAATTTACTGTGCAACTAACATAAAATGAAATAGCAAGAATGCCAGCATTGTCAAGTGTATACAGTACAGTGAAATTCTTAATTACGCATCAAACCAACACATCACAGCTCTCTGGCAGTAGATATATAAACAGACAGACATGAAAGGCTTCATCTAACAGTTAGATGGGCATTTAAATAAATATGTAAGGGACTATAGATAGGAGACTTTAGTGTAGTTGGTAGGATTACATAGATAGATAGATAGATAGATAGATAGATAGATAGATAGATAGATA
>JANRMT010062797.1:15174212-15189129 GCA_026402145.1 Polypterus bichir lapradei | reverse complement strand
ATAGATAGATAGATAGATAGATAGATAGATAGATAGATAGATAGATAGATAGGAAAGGCACTATATGATAGATATGACAGGTACCATATAATGGATAGATGTGAAAGAGACTATATAGCAGACAGATAAGGTTCTTTATATCAGATAAAAATGAACTCCAGACATTAGACAGATGTGAAAGGGCCTATATAATATAATAACCATTAATGTTAAATGAATAAACACATACTTATTGCCAGCACTTGCTTCTAAGCATTCAAATTAAGATAATGTTTTGTTCACTCAAGCCACTTTTTAAGCATATACATCTTTCTACCAGTATTACAGTTACTCTATTAGTGTTTTAAAGTTTACATTTTTTACGGTTGTGTAATTAGTATATATGGTATGTTCATGTAGCATTTGTTGTGAACTATGAATATTTACTTAAAATGTATGTAAAATTACAAATAACTTTCCAAATTCAATTTTCCCATAAAATGTCACCCATAATGTATACATCATGACTGATTTATGTTGCTGTACATGTTATAAATTGTGCTATTTGCATAATGTATGTAAACTTGCTGTGAATGAAATACACACACACACACACAATTATATGGACACATTGTATGTATATAAATATACACATGCACACACTCAACCTGCACAAACAGTCTGTTTATAATTAACTTTTTATATATGTATTCTTTATATAGGGACCTTAAGAATACAATTTGAAAGTCTTGTTTTTAGTTTTTAGTTGTATTCCTGTTACAGCTATATTTTTCTTTACAAACACAGAATTCCCATCAAACATTCTCTAGAAATACGAGGTAAGTTATGTAAAATTACATTACAGTGTTTGTCACTTTTCAAATAAAATGTAAAGTGTGAGACAACCTAAATACATGTCTTTGTGAGTGCATTGAGTATTTGTTTCACTGCAATGGCAGAAGTATATGTGCCACTGCCGTCGAAGGCATGTCTGGAGCAGGACACAAGAGCAGTACGATGGAGTCTGCACTTACTAACTTGAAGTAGGTTTGTTTCCTGTCTTAGAGGTGATACTGTGTGAATGCTAGCAATCATTAAATATGTGTGCCTCACTCCTCTACCTAAACTCAGTATTCAATGACCTTAAAAAATCAATGTCAATATAAATGTAAATCCTTTGATTTTTAAGCCAGCGTCTCCAGTTCATGGTCATGGTGAGCTGGAGCCTCTTTCAGCAGCAGAATATTTATGGCAGGATTTAGCTGAAGAAGGGATGTCAGTTCAGACTCATACGCCCACCCACAGTTGTTTTACAATGGCCAGAATTAGTTCCCGCTTAACAAGGCAGTATTAACATGGGCTGTAAAAAGGAAACAAAAATGTCTCATATATATGGTAAAAACAGAGTGTCCCTTAAGTGGTGAGCCCTGAAACAATGCCCTCTACTTTAACACTTTGTAACAGTGACTAAACACTTTGCTCCGTTTAATAAAATCTAATCAGTAATGTGGTTTGCATACATTAATATTAAACATGCATCCTGGGTGAAGCATGTACACCATACAACATATAAGACCATAGGACAGTGACAGTCAAAAGCCACCGCAGCTGGGTAATCTGCTGCAGTATGCAGAAAGAGCACAGTGACTCTGTATCGTACATTAGTACATTAGTATTTATTTCTCTATGCACATACCTGAGGTTAACGCAACAAGGGGTTCCTGTGGAATCCTGGTTAATTATACTGTATAAGAAATTAAAATAAACTGTAGCATCCTATATGCATGTATTGATATATCTTTCAAGTTAATAAAGTTCGTTTACAAAAATAGCATTTCTTTTTCGCGTGCGACTGTCCCTCGCCCCAAACTGGGGTACATGCGAGGCTCGTTGGGGCGTTGTGCCCATGCCATCTAACTGAAAGCGTGCTGGGGTCTGGTGCCAGGCTAAGCAGGAGTCACAGTTCTCCCTCCTGACCCCGACTCATCCTCTCTGCCACCCGGGGATGACAGACTGCTCTTCTGTTGCGTGCTGGGGGTTACCCCGTGTCCGTCAGCCTGCTGTGCCGCGGCTGTCACTGTCCTGATGGGCTGCTCCTCTGCCACTGTGCCCGTGGTAGCATCAGTGCTGTTTCCCGACGGCAGCAGCTCTACTTCGGTGAAGGTCGCATTCGCCTCCGTACCGTTGGGGGCCACCGTTACCCCCGTGTTGTCACCGACGTTGTCCTGTTGTGACCTGACCGGCTTCCAGATGAGGCTGTAGTAAATGGCCAGGATTATGGCAGCCAGTGAAACGGAGAGCACATAGGCGAATACGGTAGCCAGTCTCACCCATTTCTTGTTGGTCTTCGCAGCCATCTTTGCCTTTTTGTCCCCAGTGTAAGTGGCCGGTTTGCCCCTCTCCATGCTGGGCACGAAGTCCCTGTCACGCATGTTGCCCCGGTTTTTAGCCCTGTGCTCCACCGGCCCGTCCGTTTTGAACGCTGACGGCTGCACCACAATGTCAAGAACAATCGCCGAGCAGCGGCAGCCGACTATCTGCGTCTGGCTACAGAGAGATGCCCCGTTCCTTCATGTCGCTCCCGCAGGGCCGGCCATCCATTCCGGCGGAGAGAGGAAAAAAAAGAAATGGATGTTTATTCCGGAGAACTCTCGGAGGACGCGACACACGCAGCCGAGATGAGTTGTTTGCTCTGCCTCTTATCAGAACAAATTACATGAGCTCATCCGCTGCAAACCGCACCGTCGACAAATGAAAGGGCCGGCTGCGCGGAGGAGGCCTGCGACATCCTTAAAGGGGCGGGCGCGCACTCGCGCGAATGTGAGGGGACACCCCGCAGGTCAGTCTTGGGCAACTGAGTTCAGATGTCAGATGTGTCGCGGCTGGTGCATCTCTCAGTGACAGAGGGACTTGATCGATCAGGCATGGGCAGTGCAGCTCAAGGGGGATGCAGGACATCTCTCAAGACCACTTTGGGCAGGTGTGTTTAAACAGATGAGGAGACACATCTAGGATGTGAAGTTTAGAAGGTGAGAGTATATCTAAGGGATCTGACCTGGATAAAGGACTTTAGGAGTAGTGGGAAACACAAACTGTCATGGTCAGTGTCTCCCATCTAGATTCTAGAAGGCACCCCTGATAGATTCGAGGTGGATGGAGCTGTTCTGACAGAAAGAACGGCTAGATTGTGAGCAGGAACAGCAGACCAAATAAATATTCCCTGACAATGGCAATTTCAGAGAGTACAGTATGCCCTGACCAGGCTGCTCATAAGTTATAGCTTAGCCAATTTTCTCCCAATTTCCCAATTGCCATTTCTGGCTAAAATATTAGAAAGTATTATTTATAATCAATTGGTTGATCACCTTAACTCCAATAATTTATTTGAGAACTACCAATTTGGCTTTAGGCGTTATCATGGTGTTGAGATGGCCCTCCTTACAGTATTCAAAGACATCTCTATTATTACTGACTCAGGTGGCACTGCAGTCCTTGTCCTCCTTGACCTGTCCGTTGCCTTTAACACTATTGACCATGAGATATTGCTGATGCGGCTTGAACATCTTGTTGGGCTTAAAGGGGCTGCTCTTAACTGGTTCAAGTCATATCTAACTGGTAGACACTTTTCAGTCTTATTCGTCTACTGCTCCTCTTAAATGTGGTGTTCCTCAGGGATCCATTTTGGGTCCTCTCTTATTCTCTATATACCTTCACCCTATTGGAGCTATTTTTAGGAAATTTAACATTTCTTTTCACTGCTATGCTGATGATACTCAGGTTTATATTCCCGTGTCCAACTCTGCAATAAATCAACTGCACAACTGTCTTTCTGAACTAAGATCCTGGATGGGTAATACTTTTCTTGATCTGAATCAAAATAAAATGGAGGTGCTTATAGTGGGTCCATCAGCTAAAGCCCAAATTGGTCTTGGACTTCTCGGCTGTTTCTCTGTCTTTTGCAAACCTCGAGTCTGCAATCTTGGTGTTATCTTTGACAGTAACCTCTCTTTTGAGAAACAAGTTAATTCTGTAGTCAAGAGTTGCTTTTTCCAGCTTCGTCTATTAGGTAAGATCAGGCCTTTTTTATCTTCTAGGGATCTTGAGAAAGCTACTCCTGCTTTTATCTTTTCTCGCCTTGATTACTACAACTCGCTGTATTCTGGGATTACCAAATCCCTGATATGCGCAGGTCACTGTTGGTCCAGAATGCTGCCACTCGCTTTCTGGTTGGGGCAAGAAAGTCTGATTCTGTTTCTCCAATATTAGCTTCTTTACACTGGCTGCCCGTCAGTTTTCGAATTGATTTTAAAATCTTGTTGCTAGTTTTTAAATCTTTACATGGGCTTGCTCCTGCCTATTTATCCGAATTGTGTGCTTTACACCAGCCATCTAGATTGCTTAGATCTTCTGGTCAGTTGTCTCTTGTTGTCCGTTGTACCAAGTGTAAAACCAAGGGGCAAAGACAGGACTTGTGCAGCTGCTGCTCCTCGCCTGTGGAACTCTTCACCTCGTCACATAAAGGAGTCGTCTACAATTCAAATCGAGATTAAAGACTCATTTCTATTCACTGGCATTCTGTGACCTTCAATAATACTGATGGTTTCCTCATTGTGATTACATAACATTACTTCTATTTATTATTTATTTTATTTATGTTTCATTTATTTTATTTCTATTTATGTTATTAATGTTAATTGTATGTTTTTCTTTTATTCTATTATTGTAAAGCACTTTGGCCACAGCATTCCTATGTTGTTTTAAATGTGCAATATAAATAAATTTGACATTGACATTATACAATATCATGGTTCTCAACTGGCGAGAACTTGGACTTGTTTGGGTCAGGAGAGCCCAGAGACTGTGAGGGATCTTAGAGGGAGTGACATATACCAGGCATTAATCCTGACTAGAAAAGACAGCATTGACATACTTGTGCAATACAGTGGGCTACAGAGAAAATGGACACTTACTGGGCTCACCTTCCACAGGGCAGCTGAAATTGCACATGAACACTTAAAAGATCATGACTGCTTGTTGGAGATCATACATATTAGGGATACCTCAGTTGTCTTTCCTGCACAGAGGAAGTCCAAAGGAGCTGGGGTATATCAGCCCTGTCTTATTCACGGTGACCTCTCTAAGCTGGCAATGTTTCCAACTATGGAGAATCTTATCATGTCTGAGAAAGGTTTTTTTTTTTTTTTTTTGCATGGGACAGTTAATACTCGTAGTTTGATGGAGAACTCAAAGCAATGTGTACAGTATTAAGTGCCTGAGTCCTTCAATATGTATCAATAATAAAGCTACAGCATATCATGCCAGGCCACGTTCTGTCTTCTTTCACTCTTTTCCTGTGCAGTATGCTTTGGCTACGCCTCTCATTATGAGTTAGCTACCTATCAGCAGTAAAAAGCAAAGCCTGGTTCTGTAACCAGGTTGCCTATGCTATCTTTCTTATAAGCCAAAAATCAGAACCAAAAGTCATATTTGAAAGAATTGGCTCCAGGGATCTAGTTACCGGCAGAATCTAAACTGGGTAATACTCATCACTCTTTGTTTATCTGTGATCTTGGAAGATCCAGAAATCAAATGGCCTCATCTTTGCACATTCACTTCTGTGACATAAAGACCTGCATATCTAGCATTGTTTACCATAATGACCCCTAAACAACATTGCTGAACCTATAAGGAAAATAAAATAGCATCAGAAAGACACAAAATATAATATACATTCCAGATATAAAATCAAATAAACAGCAGCATCACAGAAAATAATGAAGTAAAGATACAGTAACAGGAATTAAATAAAAAAAATCTTTAGCTTCTCCAGGCCTCCCTTTTCAGGCCTCAAGTCCTTGCCTGTCTGATGTACTGGCTCACCCACTTTTGCCCTCTTACCAAGTAGCAATGCACTCTCTTTCTCACCTTCATCCTGGCTCTGCCTCTTCCATCCTGCAGAGCCCTTGTCCCAGCTCACCTCCCAACTATTGACATGGAATACCGTTGTGTGTGCCCAGTTTTAAACCCCATGCTGGAGTCAATTTTGGAGTTGCAGTAACCCAGTTTTTTCTGCAGTACCAGAAGAATGATGCTAGGATTCTGTCTTTCTTTAGTTTTTTAATTTATTTAACGCTCTCTATTTGATATCTTGTTATTTAGAGAATCCATATTTAAGATTTCTTCTATGCTAAATGAATTGCTAAATAGTTTAAAAATATTTAAACAAAACATCTTTTGTGATGCCATTTTGTTAGCATTACTAAGCTCTGATGACCGACAAAGGTCAGCATTATGCACTACTTGGTTTTCAGAGATTGTGGATTAAAACCTAAATTAATTTTTCAGCCCTCCTGGCTTCAGAATGTTTGCCTAACGCTATGCGACTCTTCAATTCCACCCAGGGGGTGGTGGTGTAAACGTTAACATTATACAAGATTATAGACTGTTACACCTGACTTGCACTCTCCACCTTGCATTTTTTAACTTGCATTGTGTTTTTATCAGTCTTTAATTAATATTGTTTTTTATCAGCATGTTGCTGCTGGAGTATGTGAATTTCCCGATTAATACAGTAGTAGACATGAACATACCATATACACTAATTACACAACTGTAAAAAATGTAAACTTTAAAACACTAATAGAGTAACTGTAATACTGGTAGAAAGATGTATATCCTTAAAAAGTGGCTTGAGTGAACAAAAACAATATCTTAATCTGAATGCTTAGAAGCAAGTGCTGGTAATAAGTATGTGTTTATTAATTTAACATTAATGGTTATTATATTATAGAGGCCCTTTCACATCTGTCTAATATCTGGAGTTCATTTTTATCTGATATAAAGAACCTTATCTATCTGTCTGCTATATAGAGTCATACACATCTATCCATTATATTGTACCTGTTATATCTATCATATAGTGCCTTATCTATCTATCTATCTATCTATCTATCTAACAGTATTTTGACTGTTATTTTATTTGGTCATTTGGCTGCAACTAAAAAGTAAAACATTTTCACAGTATTGACCTTAGCTTGCTTTGTGATTTACGTTTCACCTTACATCAGGAGTGTTGAACTCTAGGCCTGAAGGGCCACAGTGGATGCAGGTTTTCATTCTAACCCTTTTCCTAATCAGTGCTAATTAACTTTTCTCCATCACTTTAATAGCCCTGTTAGAAGAGTTCAGCCCTCTGAATTGATTCCTTTCTTCATTAAATGACAGCCAAGCAGAAATGAGATGTGAAATGAGCCGACAGATGACCAGCGAAACTGGGGCTTCAAACTCCAACCAACTTCACTCCAATCACTTTCTTAATGAGAAGCTGATTCTTGCTGTTAATTAAACCCATTATTTAATTCCATGGCTTGTTGCTGCTCTCATTCTGACATAGCAGACATTTCGAAAACTGTTTTTTTTCTGTTCTTTCTAAGAGCACTGTCAAAATGTTTTGGTGACCTGAGAGATCAGCCTTACCAAGACCATCACCTCTCTTTAATTTCAGATATTGTGTGATGGGCACAGGGGAGCTGGTCATGTGGTGGCTTGTTTTGTGTCTCATTATTGTTTGGCTGCTAATTAAAGAAAAAGAAACAACTAAGAGGCTTGAGTCAAGTTAATTAAAAGAAGTAATCAGCAGCACAAAACTGGTCACTAATTAAGAAGATGGTAAGAATGAAAACCTGCAGCCACTGCGGCACTCTAGGCCTGGAGTTCACCACCCCTGCCTTACACCTTTTACATTTCACTTCATTTAAAAGAGGAAACCATCTACTTTTTCCTTTGTAGGTGAGGAGACTGTGTCTCCAGAAATTATTATGAGATGCGAGAAGACCAGAAGATGTCACATCAGGCAGACTTGTAATGATGGCCATCAAAAAAAAAACACATAAGAGCAAATCAAAATAGTAGTCAAGAACAGAAAGTAGTCGAAAAATGCAACTAACCTAGTGCTAGGCCTACTTGATAAATAAACCAAGTATTCTAGAAAGGTTTTGCATAGAATTTATCCAATGAGGGATAAAACTATGCTGCAAATCCTCTATATTTATAGCAGAACTTCTACACTCTTCATTGAAGAGCTGAACATGGTCGAATAACATGTAACGGCATGGTGCATAAACAAAAGATGGTAAAGACAAAATAAAAATTAAAGTTTGTCCAAATAAATAAACAGAACATTAAAAGCCCACAAAACAGATCATCCATAATAATCAACAAACTAGAAATAACACTAATTTATGACAGTAGACATTACAGCTGGAGCAGAGCCTACAGACTCCTTCTATTTTTTGCTCTGTTGCCCTTAAATCACTAGGTCTCTGTGGAGTACCCCTGCTGTCTGCTGTATTACAGGGAGTGCATGGCCTCATGTATAACTCTGTGAGGTCATGTACCCTCTAACAGCCAGGTAGCCTGGCATCCTCTTCTGACCCTGCTTCCACATGCTATGGTGATAAGGAAAACCAAGACCAAATTTTTTGTAATTCCTGCTTCTTCAAGTACTGTCATGTCTTCTGCTCTGTCATAAGGCTCTGCTAAAAAGAAGGAGATGAAACATTAGAGGTGAGTAACTAATCATTGTGTAGTGTTTCATGTCGATTGGCACATCTGCCAAAAACAATTAGGTTCCAGTGATAGGCATCAATAAATTGACATTGCATCAAGAACTATGAGCACTTATCTGCAGCTGCAGTGTCCAGGACTGGGCTGGTGCCCTGTACAGTGTTTATTTTTTTTATCAACAGCCTTTATAATTGGATTAAACTGCTCTGAACATGAATGGCTGTATGGAGGGCAAACAGAAGTCATACGTGGGTGAACAGACTGATGACAAGTCGTCTTCCTAGGGGCTAATTGGGTGCACAAGAAGAAGATGTAAATAATTGTGTGATCTGGGTGCCCCTCTTAAATTCCAGACACTAGTGTGGCTTTGCATGTGGTCGCTGCTTAAATGTATTGCTTAACTGAGGCAGTTTAAGAGCATGAACCATACAGCCACTCATCATGGCACTTTTTAGTCATGAGTTTGTCTACTGTCAGTTTCCAACATCTCAGTGCCCAGTCATACAAGGCTGCCATTTCTCAGTGACACCATTTTCATATCAGACAAGGAAGGCATCCATTCAACAATAGATTGGCTTAATCTAGTTTTAGGGTTGTGGGGTGCCAGAGCTTGAAAAGAAAATGTATTAAATATTCCAGGGGGCTGGATACATGCTACTCCACAGCCTTTGTGAACCATGGCTCTAGATTGCACAGTGCTACAGTGGATGTCCAACAGTACACCATTTAGCACCAACACAACAACAGGATATTGCTTTAGTCAGCTTGCCTTGCTAGTAATGGAGGTGTTACTCATTACAGGTAATCTCCAACTTGTAGGTCCAATGGTTTCTTTCCACATTATAAAGAGATAAGGAAGCCCTAGAGAAAGTCTAAAGGACAAAAACTGGTCTGATTAAAGGATCAAGGGATGTGAGCTATAAGACTTAAGGAGTTGAACCTTTTCAGCTTAACCAAACGGAGAAAACAAATTATGCATAAATGTTAGATTTTTTTTTTTTGACAAAAAGAACCACAGACACAT
The DNA here is from genome assembly GCA_026402145.1 of Polypterus bichir lapradei. Taxonomy (NCBI): domain Eukaryota; kingdom Metazoa; phylum Chordata; class Cladistia; order Polypteriformes; family Polypteridae; genus Polypterus; species Polypterus bichir. The sequence continues at coordinate 15,179,561 of JANRMT010062797.1, read as the reverse complement.
GGAATAAATTAACAAGTAGTCTGGTGGACAGTAAGACTTTAGGGGCCTTGAGTTGATTTTATGTTAGACAACTTCGGTGAATAGGATGGACGAGGCTGAGAGGCCTGCTCTCTTTACAATGGTCTTAATGTTCTAATGTTCTTTGCTGTGGTCCAAAACAATGATCTGCTTAAGTGTCTACTGTGTAATATCAATTTTAATTGGGGAGGAAAAAAAATGGACCACTGTTTCTTTGGGCACTGTTTTTTGAACCACTAAGCATGTACATACAGTGTCACATACAGTTTATAAAGCATGCAAACTGTCATGGGTCTTGTGGTACAGCCAGTCTCCTCTAATATTCCAAAGACCTATGTGACCGATAAGATGTCTCAGTGTGTGATTGTCAGTCAGTCATTGTCCAACCCACTATATCCTAACACAGGGTTCACAGGGTTCTGCTGGAGCCAATCCTGGGCAGGGCGCCAGTCCACCACAGGGCACACACCCACCACACACAAGGGACAATTTAGGATTGCCAATGCACCTAACCTGCATGTCTTTGGACTGTGGGAGTAAATCCATGCAGACACGGGAAGAACATGCAAACTCCATGCAGGGAGGACCCGGGAAGCGAACCCAGGCCTCCTAACTGTGAGGCAGCAGCACTACCCACTGCGCCACCGTGCTGCCCGTGTGTGATTATGCACAGGCAATTCAGAGGAGTGTAACTGCAGACCACAGTACCTATGAGGTCAGTCATGTAACACCCAACATCATGAAACACCCACTGCATGCCCCATGACACTATGGTTAAGATGAGGGTTGTGGGAGGGTTAACTGACTCAAAGGGTGTTTCATGACTGACATTGAGTGCATTACCTGACCTACATCATATTTACTGCAGGCTGCAGTCAGAGCCATCAGGGGCATTTCATTCAGGCCCCTGCTATGTTCCTTAAGCTCATGAGCTACACTTCAATATGTTGGAGTCCTGGGATCAAAGATGGCGGTTCCGGAACTGAGTAGATAATAATCATCATAGTGGGATGTTACTGTTGTTATTAATATGTGGTAACCTTCATCCTCTCTTAAAAAATAAATACAGAAAGTTAGAGGCAGAACTGCATAGCCTCAAAGCAGACTCAGCCTTTACAATGACTTGGAACCCCTTGTGAGTATTTTTCTCTGATTTTTAACCATACGTTTCATGTAACTTGTTAGTTTTTTCTCCTTCTTCTTCTCTGGATTCATGTGTAAGCTGTATACTTTAAATACATGTAATGTATTAAATTATTACCCTTTTTCTACATCAAATAGCACTGCTGTTTTTACAATATGAATTAAAAGAATATTTGGCATATACATAAGAGATTAAAAAACACAGGTCCACACAAAATACTATCAATGTCCCTTTGTCAGTCAGTCCAACCCACTATATCCTAACACAGGGTCATGGGGATCTGCTGGAGCCAATCCCAGCCGACACAGGGCGCATGGCAGAAAACAAACCCTGGGCAGGGTGCCAGCCCACCACAGAGCGCGCGCACACACACACACACACACAGACCAAGCACACACTAGGGACAATTTAGAATCGCCAATGCACTGTGGGAGAAAAACAGAGTACCCGGAGGAAACCCACGCAGACACGGGGAGAACATGCAAACTACATGCAGGGAAGAACCAGGAAGCAAACCCGGGTCTCCTAACTGCGAGGCAGCAGTGCTACCCACTGCACCACCGTGCCGCCCGCTGTATAACATATGTAATTATACTTTTGTTAAAAGCCCCACTTCAGCTGTGTTTTTACAGTGAATCTTCTTGTGCTACAGGTTTAAATGCTCACCATCGCTACTAGCGGAGTGGGCCACGTTGTTTTCTTTTTGTTGCCTCAGTGTTTCACCTGGCTGCTGTTTTTAACATTGTTTACTATATTTCACAGCTCTCATAGAAAGCTGATTGTAAGATTTTTTTTTTTAGGTCAAAATTGTAAAGTTACAGAATTTGTGAAGGACTCCCAGGTTTGAAAAAAAAAAAGTCCTCCTTGAGGTTTATTAGTGTAATGACCTGAGGGTGCGGACCTAGCACTCTGATGATGCTGGCGATACCCCCACCTTAAAAGTCAGTTGGTGCCTTTGCACTCGAAACCACTGTCTCCCTCTTGGCAGCTCTGCCGTTTCTCTGTGATGTTTTGTGGCTCCATGCACACCCGGCTGTTTTGCTCCAAGTCTGTACGCACACGTCTCACACTGCTCACCTGGGGTCAATGACAACAGCCTCTGCCACAATTTTCCCAGCACTATGAACCAATTGAATCAGTGACCACGAACCAGAACAGCCGAGATGTGGTCTTCTATAAATGCTTATTTTGTGCTCTACACTCTTAAAAACAAAGATGGCAGAGTGGTTCTCCAGATCAATGCCATAGGGGAACCATTTCTGGTTCCCAAAAGGCCATATGACGGTTCCAGAAAGGACCTTTCATTATTTAGATCTGTAACAGGCTCCATGCAATAAATAACCATTAACTGAGAGTAACATACTTGTGAAATACCAGTGGGTTCATGGTTATAAAAGGACTCTTGCTCACAACACCACAGGCTAAGTGCAGGTTTTCTTGATCTGTTGGTGTCCTGCAATATATTAAAGACCTGTGTTTTTTTCCTACATATCAGAATGTTTTTTTAAAGTACAAAGAAGCAACTTCATATGCAAAGAACCCTTCTCAGAATGAAATGATGCTTTGTCAAGCAAAGGTTCAACAAAGAGCCACACAACCCAGTGATGATCCATAAAATGCTATTAAAGAGCTAATGTTTTTGAGAGTGAAGCTGCGCCTCAACCCCATTTTCCAAGTAGCTCAGTCTCTTCTGATAGACCTCGGCCACCCCGGATGCGTGTCCCTCTCACGTCTGAAACAACTGTGACGTCGCATGTTACATTGTGTTAGCGCTATTAGGAAATGGTCACCGGAGTTACGTACACCGACCCACTCATTTTCTGAACTCGGTTTGCCCACTGAACTGTCACGGGGCTCAGAGTGTGTCCAGGGAGGACCGAGGGCAAGTTTGGAACCATTTTGGTGCCCAAACGCCAGACCACCACAGGGCACATTTGCGGACATCCTAATTTGATCAGATGAGATCACGTGGACTTAGAATCTTAAATTAGCCGAGGAGTCGTGTATACCCGGATGTTGAAGTGAACTGAGCTAGCCATTGAAAATGCGCACACACAGTAGGTGGAAGAAAGAAAACTCCCCACGGGAATGCTGAAGGTTTAAGATAAAGCAACAAAGCTCCAAACTGGGGGTGCATTCTGGTGCACTTGACGACCGGCAACGGCACAAAAAGGCCACTAGGCGTCGCTGTGCGACGTGGAACAGGGACTTTTTGACATTGCCTTGTTGAGCTGAGCAGCTGGGCATTTGCGGCAGATAACAAATCGAGTAGCGAGAAATCGATTTCTTAAATATCAGTTAAGTCCCGACCATGCTGTTTAAATCTGCTGCGCTCTTATTGAAACATCCCGGGTGTTGTATTGTCACTAGAAATTTCAGTAAAATACTGTAGTTTGCCTCCTCCTCTTATATTTTTGCATATGTACTTTAGAAAGCATTAATAAAACAGCTACCATTTAAAGAAAGTGCATAGGAAAAAGCTACACCAAGGTAGCGTTTGTCTATCTTACTTACACCTCTTTGTAATTTTTCTACTAAAAAGAATGCGAGATAACAATGAAAAACATACTGTATTACTGTATTATGTAGAGACGTAAATCAATTCCTGTGATGTGACAACAGTGTTTCTGAAGTAAAAATAGCACCAGTGTAAATTGTACAATTGCAAGCGGAGCTGTAATTAGAGTAAAACTTTAACATGTTAAACAGAATTCATATTTCTTTAGTTAGACCACTTAGTTAAAATAAAACCAGCGACCATTGTGTCTGACCAGTAAATGACTACTGTGCATAGACAGAGGTTGGGAGCACGTCTGTATCCCACTCGATGAACCATCCAGATTGGGACCCGAGTGCAGCCGTACAACGGGTGACACCAATGCACATCATTGGCTGTAACCAACCCTGAGGTTTTCCTGGCAAGTTGGAGGACGTGCTTGCTGATTAATGTCATACTCAAGTCGTTTCTCATAAGCGACAGGCAAAAGAATGAAGTGAATAATAATTAAACCTTCCTTTAAAGAGAACATCGTTGCATTGTCAAATTACGTTTTAAGTAATGTTAAAATAACGTACCGCAATACATTTAATCGTGGTTAAAAAAAACCCTGCGTTATTTAAAAAAAAGAAGAAAAAAAGTAAATATGCGCTACCGCGTTATACAGCACAACAAGGTTAACATCTGGGTTTAGGATTTAATCGATGCCTAAAATGGAAACAAATAAGTAACGGTAATTTCTGTTTTTGTCGGTTTCTTGGTCCATGTCCTCTTCCCGATGTATTTCATATTTTACACAATTTCCTATTCGACTGCTGGACGAAGTGAGGAGGGGATCCCTTTCAGAGCGTCGATCGAGATGTTATTCGTGAATTAGTTCGTAGAGCGGGAGTAACGGTGTGGCTTGATGTTGTCCGGTCCCACATAAAGGTTAGAGCGGGATACGCCGCTACGCAACCATTTACTGTAGGGACAGCAGAGGGAAACCTGAAATAAAATCGTACGCCAACTTCCACCATCGGATTTAAGAACAAATGCTGGCTAGTGACATGTGCACTTATAACGCTAAAGTAGTGCACTGTTTGTAAAGCATTACAGTTTACAATAACGTAATATATTTAGTTACTTTTTTGTAAGTAATGCGTAACGTAACTAAGTTACTTTTAAGAGTAATGTTACCTAACGCTAACCATCAGCAAGATGGACAAGTGCTATAAAGGTAGCCGTCCTTCTTTCATGGCTAATGGCACTGCAAACAGAAAAAACACTAAAGAGCACCTGAATTTGCATGACAAAATGACAAATCTTAAAAAATAGCCTGAGCAGCTAAACTTTCTTTTGTGTAAACAATTTTGCTTTTGACAGCTTATTCAGAATTTATACGGAAAGACATTCAAGAAAGTTTTTGAACCCTGTAGTTGCAGCTAAACTACTTTCTCATCTACTTCCTGAATTTTTTTCTGTAAAAGTATTTTAATACATAAATCAAAGTAATTATACTTTTATAAAAGTATTCTTTTCTAGGGTTAATCTCATACACTTTGCTAATGCCTGACATATTACGTGTTTTTTGAGACAACAAACTAAATCCATTACAAATTTATACATAAACACACACACACATATATCTCCATTCAGCTATTTTCTTAACCCAAATATCCAGGCTAATTTTGTGTGTGTGTGGTTGTGT
>JANRMT010062797.1:15147248-15169212 GCA_026402145.1 Polypterus bichir lapradei | reverse complement strand
AAGAGTGGAGAAGAAGTGTGCTGGTGCCGATATTTAAGAATAAGGGGGATGTGCAGGACTGCAGTAACTACAAGGGGATAAAATTGATGAACCACAGAATGAAGTTATGGGAAAGAGTAGTGGAAGCTAGGATAAGAAGTGAGGTGATGATTAGTGAGCAGCAGTATGGTTTCATACCAGGAGAGAGCACAACAGATACAATGTTTGCTCAGAGGGTGTTGATGGAGAAGTATAGAGGAGGCCAGAAGGAGTTGCATTGTGTCTTTGTGGACCTGGAAAAAGCATATGAAAGGGTGCCTCGAGAGGAGTTGTGGTATTGTATGAGGAAGTCGGGAGTGGCACAGAAGTACGTAAGAGTTGTACAGGATATGTACAAGGGAATTGTGACAGTGGTGAGGTCTGCGGTAGCAGTGACGGATGCATTCAATGTGGAGGTAAGATTACAACAGGGATTGGCTCTGAGCTCTTTCTTATTTGCAATGGTGACGGACAGGTTGACAGATGAGATTAGACGGGAGTCCCTTTGGACTACAGTATGATGTTTGCTGATGACATTGTGATCTGTAGCGATAGTAGGGAGCAGGTTGAGGAGACCCTGGAGAGGTGGAGATATGCTCTAGAAAGGAGAGGAATGAAGGTCAGTAGGAACAAGACAGAATACGTGTGTGAATGAAAGGAAGGTCAGTGGAATGGTGAATATGCGGGGAGTAGAGTTGGTGAAGGTGGATGAATTTAAATACTTGGGATCAACAGTACAGAGTAATGGGTATTGTGGAAGAGAGGTGAAAAAAGAGTGTAGGCAGGGTGGAAAGGGTGGAGAAGAGTGTAAGGAGTTATTTGTGACAGACGGGTACCAGCAAGAGTGAAAGGGAAGATCTACAGGACGGTAGTGAGACCAGCTATTTTATGTGGGCTGGAGACGGTGGCACCGACCAGAAAGCAGGAGACAGAGCTGGAGGTGGCAAAGTGAAAAATAATAAGATTTGCATTGGATGTGACGAGGATGGACAGGATTAGAAATGAGTACATTAGAGGGTCGGCTCAGGTGGGATGGTTGGGAGACAAAGTCAGAGGGGAGAGATTGCGTTGGTTTAGACGTGTGCAAAGGACAGAGGCAGGGTATATTGGGAGAGGGATGTTAAGGATAGAGCTGCCAGGCAAGATTAAGGCCTAAGAGAAGGTTTATGGATGTGGTGAGAGAGGACAGGCAGGTGATGGGTGTGACAGAGCAAGATGCAGAAGACAGGAAGATATGGAAAAAGTTAATCCGCTGTGGTGACCCCCAATGGGAGCAGCCGAAAGAAGAAGTAGAGCTGTCATTATTCAAATATAATTTGAATGAAAAAATGAAAAACTCAATGAAAGGCAAAAACAGCAGATACATTTATAAAGAATTGTTGTTTGCTTTCACTGTGATGAATTTCAGCATCATGTTACACCAGACACACTAACAACATTATATCTTTTAGACATTGTCTTTGAACATCATTTCACAATACATTAGATACAGCAAGGCAAGTGCACTATACTGTACACTGGAACATATTCTAAAGCAATGAAAAGTTTTAACCAATATCTGAACATCTTTAAATGTATAGGTATTTTCATTATGAGCGTTCTTAAGTAAATTACTGTTTAGGCTGTGAGAACAAATCAGTGAGCCAAACTCCATGCAGACACTACCAAATTCTGTGACCAGAGCCCAAGATTCTGCAGATGTGACACTGCATTGCCTCTGCCATGGGGAGTTTGTGACAAGGGAAGCCATAGTTCATGCCAATAGCTAGCATAAGTCAATATTTACTAATCATTTTTTTTTGATCAGCATCAATTCTTTCTTTTATTCTTTTGTGAATTTTTGTTCTATCATTCCTTTATGTTCAGACAAAGGCCTTTGGTTTAGCCTTAAATTTAGAGGTAAGAATTAAAGCTTACGTTTAATTTGATGATAAGACTTACGGCTAAAAGTTAGCTTTAAGGTTAACCTTATGGTTATTTGAACATTTGCCATATTGGTATTCTGATTTGTGTCACAAACACTGTTACCTTTTGAGTACAGCTGCAGGTCGTCTGCTTCCTGGCCTGCTCTGTTGATGCTGTAGGCACATTTTCCGCTGGTGCTCCCTCTACTGGAAACTCTTCAGCAGTAGATTCTCTATGTAGTATGCAGATATTTTATATTGCCTGAAGAGATAAAAATATATTAATGTTTCCTAACATTACCTCAAAAAGTGAATATGTTTGTTCCCTGTCTATACTGACAATACATAACACACTGCATCCATTCTTTTAATGGTGCAGTACATCAGAAAGCAAATCATGAAGGCGACACTACACTGGAGGTAGTGTGTCTTATAAAGAAGAGTGCAAGCTGTATATTAGATTTTCTACTAGATGTACTGTACATGCTTTTTGGAAGTGTCATTTTTGTTTAAAAAGCCCTAGTTGATGTGAAGGGTGAAACATGATGCTGGCCAGCATCATCACCAGAAATAAAAACAGTGTTAGCTAAATTATTTGCCTTTGCTTTGATGACTTGAGGGATCCCCAAGATTTTTAGACACAAATAGATATGAATGGTTGTCACAAGTATATACATGGGAAACAGACTAAAGACTTGGGTGATGGCAATTCTTCGCTGAGAAAGGAGGTGGCACTATGTAGTAACAAACTCTCTTCTTCCCCTTCTTGTAAAATGGATGATTGACACAATTCCATCTGATGTCACCTGCAGGATTTGTTTACCTGGACCCACCTCTTCTTCCCAGAGCACCTTAAATTGGGAAGAACCACTATCTTAATTAGTCTACTAATACTGTATCTGCCGTAGCCAGGTGTTATGTGGGTGTCTCCTTGACCTGGTCCAGTCACTGGGGTCCTCAACAGTGGGGATCCTGCAAGCTAGATCACCCTTGGGGAAATTGCATCACATGCTGCCTTTATTGCTAATGCTAGTGCAAGTCCTATTCCTGCTGCTTGTTTTCTGCAATCTGACACCATCAATGTTGGGCTATTTCACTAGAGCATCACATTTAAAGATGGAGTTCTTTCCAGCCTCGTCTGTAATTTAAACAGCTGGGGCCATTTTAACCATTTTCTGAAATCTATAATGAAAATAATTCTGCCTGTTTAGTAATAATCTAAGGTCTGTTTTGATAACTTTGGGCATATGCACAAACCCTTACCTAAGGTATCAATGAGCTTCTGCCAGCACCGACTGACTACAGGTAAAATTCTGTTACAACGAACTTCCAGGAACCTAAAAAATATTTTGTTGTAATGAGATTCTGTATTTATTACTATAGTACTTTCTTTAATTTGCGTCCAGGTGTCTGCAATCATTTCAATAGCTTCTTTCGCGTTAATTTTAATCTTCTCCTGTGTACAAGTTATGCTGACGAGAATTTTTCTCAGCATTTCCTTGCGATAACACACTTTCAGGGTGCGAATGATGCCCAAATCCAATGGCTGAAGTACTGCTGTTCAATTGGGTGGGAGGAATTCAACTCGAACATTATCTAAATGAGGAAGCATGCCGTGGGCAGCACAGTTATCAATCAGAAGCCAAATCATCCTTTTTTTCTTCTTCATATTGTGAGGTTTTTGAACTCTTTTGGGATCCCCCTCCTCCCCACCCAAAGGGAACATCACGCTGAAGTGTGTCCCGAAGCGCAATTGCCGTGTCTGTTGAAGATTACTTGTCCGTTGTTGGGGCAGGACAACAGCAAGCTCACAGCACTGCAGTGAAGCGCCACAGAAGTGAATCCTAAAAGATTGGGGTTGTGCTATAAGTCCCTGTCACACCCCAAAACACGAGGCTGAGTCTCAGTATTTTAGCAATGCCTGCTTTATTCAGCTTGAAACAGAAACAGCACGGTTATTTATTGTAGCGGGATCTGCCACTCTCCTATATAGACACAGCAGTCAGGCAGGGTCAGGGCCAGGTTAGTGGCCAAGTAATCCTGTTCACTGCATTTACAATGTTCCTTGCATCACCCATCGAGTTTGTTTTGACAGAGGGACGCAGCAGAGCTGTGAGCCTGCTGTTGCCCGGGCAACATATAAACAGTCTTCCACAGATGCGGTGATCGCACTTCGGGATGCTCTTTGAGACGTTGTCCAGTTATGGGAGGTCCCAAGAGAGTTTAGAAACCCCACATTTTCTTGAATGAGTGCTGCATTAATAGGAATGTTTCTTGAACGAGCATCACTTAACCACATAAAATGGCTTTTTCTGCCTTTTCAAATGCAGCAGTTCACATACATTTGCAACCCGAGATTTTTCTTCTTTTTTTGCTCTGTCTTTCAAGAAAGTTGACAGTGTCAATGGTGAAATTCTGAATTCACTGGCAACGTGTTTTTTCTTTTTGCCGCAATCGAGAGCTGCAAAAATGTAGGTTTTTTCTAATATGAACTGTTATCGTTTTTTGTGTCTGCCATTTCTATAGGAGGGTGACAATGAGTTAAATTTCAATGGATGTTTTTCAAATGTTGACGAGCAATAAGCAAAAGGTATTACTGAAAAACGCAGGAAACAAAAACATCAAAAAAAAAAAAAACAGTACAAGCAAAGTTCGAAGGAAGAAATTTTTTTTTTACAATGTTTCTGTTTGGGGATCGTTGTGCACAACTGAGCTGCAGCCACAGAACTAACTGCTCTGTGGATGATTCATTCAGGCATTTCAAGGTCACTTTGTTGTAATGAAAGTACCTGCTGAATGTATTTCATAGTAATGATATTTCTATAGACTCGTGTCAAATGGGGAAACTGTTGGGACCATAAAAATACTTTGTTGTATTGAAAATTTCTTTGTAAAGATATTCGTTGTAACAGAATTTTACCTGTATTTTGAGTATGACACGCACTGTAATCATACTCTTTAGAAGAGGCCTGCCAATCACAACAATCACCTCCTTAGTTATTTATGAATTCAAATGTGTACAGTATGTATGTATTTTTATAAAATAATATTTCCTCTCATTATAAATCATTAATGAACAGACCTAGCACTCTCATTTGGTGGGCTCAGCATGGGTCTGACTGCCAGTGTATTGCTGGGCAGACTCTTACACACACCTCATCTCACAGGGTACATTTAGAATTGCTAACTAAAATAACGCATACCTCTTTTGTATATGGGAGACAAATCTGCCTACCTGGAGTAAAATACACATACAGTGTCACCATTTATGACATATTTGAAAGGAACTAACACTGGGTGGAGGGCCACTCAATCACAGGGCATAAAAAAAAAGCCCAGGAGGCTGTTGAAATATGATGTCTAAATAAAGAAGCAGGTGGGCAAAAGGTGCTAGATAACTAGAAACAGGTGACTGAGGTAAACTGCGGAGTTGTGACCACGTCATTATATGGCTATATAAGAAACATTACCTGGATGCACTGGGATGCATTATCAGTGATGTATCCTGAGGTCATCGGGCGTTTTGTGTCTCGCAACATCATACACCCTCACTCAGGCGACCCAGCCGGGGTTGATCAATCCCCAACTTGCATCCCAGTGGCGATCCACGGATCAGCCCTCTTTATCCAAAGCCACCTTGAGGCTTTCTTTGTGGCTTCACTTTTGGATTTAATGGCCCTCTTTTTGGCCGCTCCTGTTATACCCAGCCGTGTGACGACTCCGCGGAGTGAGCGACCTGCAAAATCCTCTGCAGCCAATTTCTATGGGCTCATAGAGTACTCTCCAGCCTCTTTCCCTGCACTCTTCCACCAGCTCCTGGTACTTGCCGCATTTCCTCTCGCTAGCTTCCTCGATACGCTCTTCCCAGGGCACTGTCAGTTCCAGTATGATCAGCTGTTTTGAGGCCTCAGAGGTAATGATCATGTCTGGCCGGAGTGATGTTGTTACAATTTGCTGTGGGAAAAGAACAAAGAAGACAAAAAGTCATAAAGACAGTTTACGGTATATAGAAAACAAACCGTACAAAGACTATGGGTAAAAAATATATGCATACTACATAATATATTTTAATTTGGAAACAAAACATTATAATAGGACACAACTCAATCAGACACATCAGTTAAAATATACTTAACAAAAATGTCAGCATTCTTTTAAGAAAAGAAAACACAACTCAATAAAACATAAGATTAACTCAGAATGGAGGGCTCGAAACATAAGCAGAGATTCTGTTCAAGTTGGAACAATGCCCATAAATTAAGAGTTTATTATATTTTTTTAATTAAAAATAGATGAATGATCTTACCAAACAACACTGTTATCTAACAACTTGGGGACAATGACAGTAGAAGAGCAACTACCTCTCATTACAACACCACTAAATAAAATGCTACAATGTGCCTACACCAGCAGAGGGCACAAAAAAGGTCTTCTGCTCTTTAGCCCATGTTTGTTCATTTGAGTTTTTTAACGTTAAATGTCTTTTCAAGGGCTGTACTTGGTTTTGGAGGTCTCTACTTATTGTGCATCTTTCTTGAACAGTTTTTTATACTCTATTTCTATGTATACTACTTTGTCACAAAGTGTTGATGGGACTTTGGATTTTGTCTCCCTACAGCTGATTGACACGCATACCCAGCTGTCTGCCTAAAGACCCACATTGCCATACTGGCACACTGGCCTTTATGATGTTGTGAACGCTGGCCCGGACACAGACAGACGGACATTGCTGGCTCCACCACACACTGTTTATTTACACTATTATTTGCAAAGTTATTTACGTGCACTCAAAACCCCAGTGCCTCCAGCACCGATCCCCCAAAGTCCAGGCCACACAGTTCCACTGCCTTTCTCCTGGCCGCCTCCAGTCCTCTCTCCAGCTCTGTCCACTTCCACCCGACTTCCGCTGCTGACTGAAGGGAGGCGGCCCCTTAAATAGGAACCCGGATGGGCTCCAGCTGCTTCCCGGCATTCCTCCGCAGACACGCCCCCGTGTGGCGGAAGTGCCGGCTGCGCACTCGGAAGCCCTCCGGGTGTCCCCTGTCTTCTTCCCCCAGCACTTCCTGGTGTGGCGGAAGTGCTGGGCTCCAGGTCTCTACAGGCACCGGGGCGCCGCCTGGCGGTGGCCACAGGTCCCTACAGGGCTGGGCTTCCAAGCCCTTTACCCGTGGCTCCCAACGTAACCAGGGCGGGCGCCCCCTCACGGTCTGGAGGAGGTACAAGCCCTCCTCCAGTCCTCCTGGGCATCCCGGCCGGGATGCCACAATGTTCTGACTGGCTGGCAGGCAATAATTGAATAATATAAAAAAAGCAACAGTCATGGAAATAATTACATTGGTGTGGAAGCTCTACTTCTTCCTCCAACTTCTTCTACAATCAAACCACCCTGTACAAACATCTTAAACAGTCCATCCACTGTGTTGAATGTACTTTCAATTTATTCCTGACCATCTCACAACCAACAAAGGCAAACAAACTTGACACACCTTCTTGTATATTTTCCTGCTTTGTTTCAGAATGTGCCAAGGACAGCAGTGGACAGAAGTATTGTGTCTTATCCCAGTCTAAAATCTCTGAGCTGTCACCTCTGGACTTTTTAAATTTTTGTTTAAACAACTTTCATTTATTGTTTTTAGGCCATTGCCATGCAGCCCTCCACATTTGCATGGTTTGTCAACCAGAAGGAAAATTCAAATCTCATTCAAAGTCACTTCTCTGTGCCTGCTTGATTTTCTTGAGCCAGGCATGCTATGGAGTCAAATGACATGCCTGGAGGAGTTCTCCCATCTCTCATCTTGAAGCAAAGTTACCCAACATATAGCTCACTGGTTCACCCCTCTTGTCCTGCTGATTTTGATGGTGGGTGCTAAATAAATTATATAATAAAGAAAAAAGACAAACCAAGACGTTCATTTTCTGAGTCTACGTACATTCTCCAATACAGAGTTGTAAGGAGTCACAGCCAATCCTGGTAGCAATAAGCTCAACATATGAATACATCTTAGTGGAAAGCCAGTGAATTAAACTCTCACACTGAGCCAGGGTGGTGTTGCCAATTAATTTAACACACAACTTTGGAGAACTTGGAGAAAAAAAAAAAAGACACGCATACTGGAATAACGTGTAAATTCCACACTGATACTGAATCATCTGAGATTCATGCACACGAGTTCCCAATTTGCTTGAACTGTGAGGTGTGTCAAAAGGGACAGGTAACAACCCATTTGTTACCCTTGGTAATGTCCCCTAAGCCACTAGAGCACACTGTGGATTAGTTATGCAGAGCTAATGGATAGAACAGACAATCTGGCCTTCCACAATCACACCCTATATTATGAGAAGTCTGCAGGAAACCTAGTACCACTAGGGGGGCACCTCAAGGGTAACTGCAGACCTTTGAGCCCTGGCCAGGTAACCCAGAAACATTTGTGAAGACTTAGGGTTTCCTGACCTTAAAAATCGAATTAATATTTGATTAATTTGGTCTTATGCCGACAGCGTATGATGCTGTGTTCAAAATCTTTTATGGTTTACTGGATGGTGGCATTTTGTTTTGGTGGACTGGGGTTAAAATGTCCCTGCAGTCAGTGTACAGGGGAGCTTTGGAGTTAGAACATTAGAACACTCTAGACGAGAACAGGCCATTCAGCCCAACAAAGCTCGCCAGTCCTATCCACTTATTTCTTCCCAGAAAACATCAAGTTGAGTTTTGAAAGTCCCTAACGTCTTACTGTCTACCACACTACTTTGTAGCTCATTCCTAGTGTCTATCATTCTTTGTGTAAAGAAAAACTTCTTAACGTTTGTGCGAAATTTACTCTTAACAAGTTTCCAACTGTGTCCCCGTGTTCTTGATGAACTCATTTTAAAATAACAGTCTCGATCCACTGTACTAATTGCCTTCATAATTTTAAACACTTCAATCATGTCACCTCTTAATCTTCTTTTGCTTAAACTGTAAAGGCTCAGCTCTTTTAATCTTTCCTCATAATTCAACCCCTGTAGACCTGGAATCAGCCTAGTCGCTCTTCTCTGGACCTTTTCTAGCGCTGCTCCTTTTGTCCTTTTTGTATCCTGGAGACCAAAACTGCACACAGTACTCAAGATGAGGCCTCACCAGTGCATTATAAAGGCTGAGCATAACCTCCTTGGACTTGTACTCCACACATCGTGCTATATATCCTAACATTCTGTTAGCCTTCTTAATGGCTTCTGAACACTCTCGGGAAGTCGATAGCTTAGAGTCCACTATGACTACTAAATCCTTCTCATAAGGTGTACTCTCGATTTTCCGACCGCCCATTGTGTATTCAAACTTAACATTTTTACTTCCTATGTGTAATACTTTACATTTACTGACATTAAATTTCATCTGCCACAAATCTGCCCAATTCTGTATGCTATCCAAGTCCTTCTGTGATGATATAACGGATTCCAAATTATCTGCTAATCCACCTATCTTGGTATGATCTGCAAACTTAACCAGCTTGTTACTTATATTCCTATCTAAATCATTTATATATATTAAAAAAGCAGTGGCCCTAGCACTGACCCTTGTGGAACACCACTCTTAACATCAGCCAGTTCTGATGAGGTTCCTTGCACCATCACCCTCTGCTTCCTGAGTTGGGTGGGAGACATTGCTAAGTGGGCAGATATGAAAAGGAGGCTAGAGGTGAACTAGTAAGTGTCACACACGTGCGCATGGGAAACAGCTAAAGGGCCTATATAATAGTATTTCTATGTTAGGCCAGGGGCCACGGAGTGTGCTAACTGTCTCTCTCAGTCTCTTGCAGACCATTCTCGGGAAATCCTGCTTGGTTCCGATGCCAACGATGACGTCACTTCTGGTTCTGGTGCCAATGGGTCATTTCCCGTTCTATCTGTTAAAACCACTATCTTGCCTCAATGCAAGTCAGTTTTATTTTGGACTCTGTTTTATGAACATCGCTCATTTAAAAAATCAACTTTTGCATGCTGGGAAAACAATTTACGGGTGGCTGCCCCAAAACATGATGTCTGTGACTCATTTGTTTGACAGGGTAAATAGGAGAGCTAGAAAACTTAGGTTTTTGTTATTTTTGAACACTATGTTTATGGTATGAGCATAATTGTTTTGACTGTTCACCTGCTTTTCTTTTGTTACTTTTGGTCATCATTTAGGTTCAGGGAAAAAACATGAGTATACCATACAATTCACAGGTGATAGAGCAAACCACTGTGTTATTGTGCCCCCATTTTAAAACATTGAAAATGAATAATTTTAAGTTAGAAATCAATGACAATGGGCTCACATCCCAACCTAGTCATTGTCTAGGTGTAGCTTTCTTTATGTGTTCCAATTTTTATGGCACGTGACATTAGGTTGATTGCAACAGTGGCTGTGGGTAGGTATACACTCTGTGATGGTGCCCTGCTTACATTTACAGTACATTTATTTATTTGGCTGACACCTTTATCCAAGGCGACTTACAACATTTATGATACAACTGGTTACATTTCGTTTGGTTTTCCAATTGAAGCACAGTGTAAGAGCGTGATTTGACCCATAAACTCAGGGCTGCACCACTGCACCATACTGACTCGCCAAGATTCTCACTATGCTGCCAGGATACGCTCTGGGCCTTTTTAATCTTGATCTGGATAAAGCTTGTTGGATAATACAGTATATGGATGGCTGGATGTTAGAAAATAAATAATGTAACAGAAAAACAGTTCTACATTCATGAAAATCAGACTGGTATAACCCATTGACAGCAATGATCCCTTGAATCTTGCAGATTTCAGAAGGCAAAGCCTTCTTGCACTATGCATCTTCCCCTGGCCAATAAAAGGACCTATCTATACAGTATACCACTACATCAACAGGCAGAATTAAGAACATCTAGCTCCTCTATAGTTTCCTCCTCTAAAAAGCAACATGCTAAGATGGCTGCCTTCCTGGGTGCATCCTGACTTGTTGTCAATACAGCTGTCTACTGTAGCTTAGGTCAGACACAGCTGCATCACAGCTATCACAGACACAGCTGTATCTGTATCTGTATCTGTGCGCGCCCTGTGGTGGGCTGGCGCTCGGCCCAGGGTTTTTTTCCTGCCTTGCTCCCTGTTTTGGCTGAGATTGGCTCCAGCAGACCCCCGTGACCCTGTAGTTAAGATATAGCGGGTTGGATAATGGATGGATGGATGGATGTTGTAGTTTGAAATATTTGGTTTCAGATCTCAATCAAAGTAAAAAAATTTGTTTGTACCAAAGTACATTATGGTGGAGGGAATAAACATAAAAATCCTATTTCATTTAACCAAATATTTTAGGTTGTTTGTGTGCTGTGTGGGAGGGGCCGTTTGTATATTCTTCCAGTCGAACTTTCCAGCGTGATGGCTTTCCAACTGCCAGAAAAGAAAAACACGTTCCCGAGTGGAGTGGAAGTGGCTATACAGGTCTGGTAATTTACCCTGTTTGTCAGCTGTAAATTTTAAGTATAAGAACTCATAATAAAACATACTTTCAAGAAAGCTGTAGAAATGTTTAATAATTTTTGTTGTATATTTAAAATTTACACTACAAAATGCTTGTGTATTTGCACTAGATTTTTAAATAAATGTAGAACTTACAGCATTGGAATGTGTTATGTTCATAATATTTCTAATAGCATAAAAACAGGTTACCAATAAACTATTTTAAATTGTAACAACTTAAAAAATAGATTTACTTTAGAATAAAACAAGTGAATTACATTCAATCACTCTAAATGATTTGCCTCAACTTAAAAAATAGATTTACTTTAGTATAAAAGAAGTGAATTGCACCCAATCACTCTAAATGATTTGCCTTAACTTAAAAATTGTGGGTTCAATAAGATAAAAAGAATTATATTGGTTCAGATTGAAAATATTAAGTGTGAATCATTACCTTAATTATTTTAAGTTGAATGGAGGTTATACTTTTTTCAGTGAATAAGCCTGTAAACTTGTGACTTAAAGTACAAAAACAGCCACAAGGGAGGCAGACCTCAGCTTAATCAATACCAGGGTCCAGTAGTATTTCAGGTCCTGTAAGGACATCCATTCATTATCCATACATCTTCTAAGCCCATTTTTGGGAGCCAAGTTTTGTATTAACATGTTTTATGTTCTGTTATTTTGAAGATATGTTAAATTTAATTTTATAGTTCAACATTAGTTTATGTATTAAGACTAGAGCTAGATAATGATTTATTTTTAATGGGGCATTGCTTCTTTAAGAAAAAAGGGTGCTGGGTTACAGGGGTTAATGTGAACTAGGAAGTTATTGTAAGTTTTGTGTGTGGATTATTTGGGCTGTTGAAACACGGTTTTCTTACCGTGTCTGTCTTGAGTTTAATTTATAACTGTGGAACTATATAACGTGGAAAATAAATATAGTTTGATTTACACAACAATGGAGTGGATTAATGTGAAATGCCAAGGAATGGACGCGTGTAAAGAATTAACTGTTTTTGTAATTTTGCTTTTGTCTTTGTACTTTGATTTTTGATTAGTGTTTTGCACTCTGATGAGCCATAGTTTGCTTTCCCAGTACAAACTCACCATGTTTCCTGACCACATCCATTTTCCAGTTCTCCCTCATAAATAAAATATTTTTATCTCTCCTTGATCCAGAACACAAGTATACTCATCCTGAAGGACTGAAAAAAATCAGTGGACCGCGACATGAAGTTACCAAAGGACTAAACAACAACAACATTTATTTCTATAGCACATTTTCATACAAACAATGTAGCTCAAAGTGCTTTACATGATGAAGAAAAGAGAAAAAAGACAAAATAAATTAGAATTAAAATTAGGTAACACTAATTATCATAGAATAATGGTAAGGTCTGATGGCCAGGGTGGACAGAAAAAACAAAAAAAAATCCAGACGGCTGGAGAAAAAAAAAATGTGCAGGGGTTCCAGGCCACGAGGCCACCCAGCCCCCTCTAGGCATTCTACCTAACATAAATGACCTCACTTAGTCCTCATGGTATTCAGAGTTCTCATAAAAGAACTTGATGACGACGGTCATGTGGTCTTCTGGCCTTTAATCCATCAATGAGGGGACATCACGGTGCTTTGATCAGGTGGTGGTGGCACAGATCAGAAACACAGAAAACCGGAAAAAGAAGAGAAGAAACAGTATGGGTTAGTACGAATTTTGGAGCCACCGTGAATAATAATGATAATTAATTGAATATACAGAGCATCAGGATTTAACTTAGATGAAGCCGTGAGAACGCCATATTAATTTAATGTGTTTTCAGCAGTGTTTTAAAGTGCTCCACTGTATTAGCCTGGCGAATTCCTATTGGCAAGCTATTCCAGATTTTAGGTGCATCACAGCAGAAGGCCGCCTCACCACTTCTTTTAAGACAAAGAACTTTTTTAAAACAAAGAACTGCCATAATTCAGACAAAGATTTGAACCAGGAAGTCAGCTAACACGGTAATCAATGTAAAAATTATTAAACAAAAATAAGAGATCAGAGAACAAAATCGAAAGATGCCTAACTAACTTGTAATTGTTTCCCTAAATAACTATTCTTAAGCAAAGGGAGTAGTTTAGCAGATAATCTATAAACTTACATATCACAAACTTTGAATCATTATGTCCAACTTTTTAAAAATTTTTCATGTAAATTCCTGTGCGCCGCCTATCAATCTATATCTGGATAACGAGTTTTTGAGACTTCAAGAAATTGAATTTGATGATTAATTTTAATAATAATAATAATAATTCTTTACAGTTATATAGTGTTTTTTCTCACTACTCAAAGCACTTTACATAGTGAATGGGGAACCACTTCAACCACCACTAATGTGTAGCATCCACCTGGATGATGTGACGGCACCCAGTTTTCCATTAGTATGCTCACCACACATGAGCTGTTGAAAGAGTGAAAGAGAGATAGCCAAATATACACAGGGGGTGATTACAGGGCCAGAATGACTAGGCTGAGGTGGGAAATTTAGCCAGGAAATCAGGATACATCCAGCTGTTTACGAAAGATTCTCAGGGGTCTTTAATGACCACAGACAGCCAGAACGTTGGTTTTATGGTTATCTGAAGAACCATTTGTACAGCACAGTGTCCCCATCACTGCCTTGGAATCAACACATACACAACAGGGTAAGTGCCCCCTGCTGGCCTCACCAACACCTCTTCCAGCAGCAACTCAGACTCTTCCTAGATGGTCTCCCATCCAAGTTTTGGCCGGGCCACAGCATGCTTAGCTTCAAGTGAATGACCTTTTCTGGAGTGGTTCAGAACCTGTTCTGAAAAAGTTCATTATTTAATTGGGCTTTATCACAACACCATGTTATTTCCTGTTTGGGTACCACCATGTTAGGATTTTGTTTCTGCCATCTCCATGGAGATCGTTCCTAGAACTCCTTAAGCTTTCCTTGTTTGTGATGTCAATTTTGCGACAATGCAAATGTCGTTTCTGGGGTATTCGAGCTTGACCTATAAACCTTGTTTTGCCAGGTTTAAAAGATTATTTAGACTTTCCTGTTTTTTTCTAAATTCCTCTATTGTTTTTGATTATGAGTTTATACAGATCATTTTCAGGCCTTAATGTGTCTTCCAGTTTTGAGCTTTGGCTTGTTCATTGATTTTTTGATTCTCCTTTAAATTTCATTTTCTTTTTACTGTCTCTTGCAAGTCATTATATAAATAGTCTCTAGGGAGTCACAGTATGTCACTCGTCACTGACTCGGCGATCACATGACTGCAACGGCATTCCTGCCCACTAAACTTCAAACAGTAGGCCTCAAAGTTTATGAGGCCTAAAAACAAAATATGCCTGCCCCCTAATTCAAGAAGCAGACTTTCCAGGCTACGCAGGCCAGACGCAGCCAGGACTATAAACTGGAAATGGAAGGAGAATTATAAAACCCCTGGTCCATAAAATAAAAAAACAGAGTTTATTAATAAAGTTTGTCAACCAAATATTTTAATACAACTAGCTAAACATGGTAAGATGACTCAAATGAGGCAAGTCAAAAAAGACACAAAAAATCTGGTAACAAAATCTCAAACAAGAGCAGAAAGTCCAACACTAGAAAATCAAAAAAAAAGAACACAGAATTTACTAAAGAGCCACGATAGGAGCCTATTAACAAAAAGATAAAACTAATGCTTCAGCAGTTAGACTTTGGTGTGGTAGGTCCTTACATAGCCCTTATTAGTTACACGTCTGTGGCAGTGGAAGACTTTGTCCCCTTGAGCTAAAAAGAGAGACTAACAAATTAGCCACTTGAACTGATATAAATAACAAAAGAAAAATTAATAAATAATTGTCAAGAAAATGCTTAGTAAAAATTAACTGTAAAAAGAATGACATTTACAAAAACATTTTCATTAGCAAAAATAACAAAATGATTTGCAAGAATAAAAGAGGCAAAGAACAGGGATAGAGTCCTGGCAAAGCCACATCAACACTACTACTAAAAACAAAACCAGCAAGATTACAAAATGGCAGCCAGCATGACCAAAAATTAAACACAAAATAGAGGCGCAGGGTGATCTTAAACAAAACAAAAAATATCTTCATAATCAGAAAGCAGAGCTTATACCTCAAATAAATCATGGAACAATATTCCTAAGAGTTCAAATTACACAAGATATTCAGTGGTAGAAGTGAAACAATTTCAGGCAGCAGTCCCCCTTGGATATCCAAAAGAGTGGTGACATGTAGAAATAATTTTGGAGACTGAATTTAGAAGTGTGCAAGTTTGGCAAGATTGCATATTGTTTTTCTAAATATGGGTAAGTTGTGGGGCAAAGTGCTGGTACACATACAATAATGGCTGGTACTCATAAGGGCAAAATGAGGAAGTGCAGGTATGGAGTAGTGGCGAGTACTGGCCCACTTCAGGCCCTGAAGTCATGACAATGTCTGTTAGATTTCTCTAAGCATTCAGACTAAACCACAAGATTTGCACCTCATATTATTTGGTCTCTCTGCATTGCCCCAATGTGCATCTCCTTAAATCAAATGACATCTTGTCCCAGGTTGGTTCTTGTTTTGCTGAAACAAATTCCAACTATATACAAAAGCATAATGGAAAATGCAAGTTCAGAAAAATGTGGTTTTGTGTTGCCGACGTGCTCACATTGTTTGTGCATTAGCGGCTAAGCGAGTGACTCTTTGGAGGTTTCGTTTTGCCGATGTACTCGCCTTGCTTGTGTTTCCTTGGAGGTGGAGCCCTTATCCCGACTCCACCTCTCACTTCCGGGCCAGACAGACACACACACTTCCATGCGTAGATGTTTATATATAAGACTATAATGTATTATCATTGTTGGTGTTTGTTTTCATAAATTGATTTTTTTAATACTTTTTATACCTTTTTTTTATTGGCCAATTTTACTGTTAAAATTGTGAGAACTCATGGGGGTGGCTGGTGATTAGAAGACCATGAACTTAAAAACATTTTTATGTTGGTCATCTCTGACTCAGATATTACACCTTTACACGTGCTTCAATTATATCTTCATATTTTCTGAAGTTAGTGTTTAGGAAGGTTAAGTGACTTGTTTATTGTCACAGGCATACAGATGTGGGAATTGAACCAGCATCCTTGTAGTTTAAAGTCCAGCATCCATCCATTATCCAACCCACTATATCCTAACGGGGGTCTGCTGCAGCCAATTCCAGCCAACACAGGGCGCAAGGCAGGAAACAAATCCCAGACAGGGCACTAGCCCACCACAGGGCACACATACACACACTAGGGACAATTTAGAATCGCCAATGCACCTAACCTGCATGTCTTTGGACTGTGGGAGGGAACCCACGCAGACACGGGGAAACTATATAAAAAACACGCAGGGAGGACCCGGAAAGCGAACCCGGGTCTCCTAACTGCGAGGCAGCAGCGCTACCCACTGCGCCACTGTGCCCCCCTAAAGTCCAGCATTTGCCACCAAATCACACTGCCTTCCAACAACAATTGTGACATCATGAATCATGTTTTGCCTATCTATTACTTTTATTAACACCCGCAGTTCAATTTAGGGCTGAATGGAGGCATAGCCCATTCATGAGGCAAAGGTATGAATCAATGTAGGACAGAGGATAAAGTCACAAAAAAGTGCAGCACCTTTGATAATATTACATTTGTGCTAGTACTAGTAGAATGACTTACTGTACCTATTACTGTATTTGCCTTCATGTACTTGTTGTTTGTAAGTTACCTTGGAGAAAAGTGTCTGTCAAATGAATGCATTGTAAAGTTAATTTGGGTGAGACAGTACCTGTATAGTTTCATGGCATTCTTCAATCTCAAAGTGCTTGATGCTCTCTGAAAATTCCATCTGACAGCCTGAGCAGATAGATTAACGACTTCACTAATACACAAGCTGAGAAATATTGGAAGGGGAAAAAGAAAGACAAAGGCCTTAAAATCCACCCATTCATTAATTCTCTAAACGCATTTTTCCAGTACAGGTTCACAGAAAGTCAAACTTTAACTTCACAGCATTAGGTGCAAAACAGAAAAGCATCCTGAATATGATGCCTGTTTAGAGTCAGCAGACATCCAGAAAGTGGTCCAGTCAGACATGGCTTTGGGGTCCCAGGAGTAAGTTAAGTGAGGATAAAGACTGTCAACATCTAGCAGTAATGCCTCATCTGATGTGAGGAGCTATTTGGGAATGGTTTAAATCCATCACAAAGGCTGTCAACAGGGGCTTTTAACTGGGACTACTTCCAGTCAATAAAGCAAAAATATTGCCTTCATTTTGAGATGACACCCCCCAACTACTAATATTATCCCCACCAGTTCTGCCACTCCCAGCTTGTCCTTGCTAGGAGCTGTAAATTGTGAAACAAACTCCTGGAGGATTTCATTCCTGTTTTGTAAGTGTTTTTTACACACCCGTTACTATTGGGGTCAAGTTGGGTGGAATACCATATCCCATTATGAATAACTAATAAAACCACATTTCATCACATGTTGTGCTTCAAATGTCATAGAATAACATAAATGAAATATGATAAATATCATATCGTAGAAATGACTAGAAGGATTTTGCTTACAATAAAAAAATGACTCATATGGTAAAATGTGACTAGAAAGATGACAATGCTTAGCATGTTTCTCACATTGGATGGAATCAAGGTGTTAGGGGGAGGCAGACCAGTTCTACCATCAAATACTGACCTTATAATCCCACAGCAGGCCCAAGCTGACTTGATGGGTTATCATGGTATATGACTAAAATACTGGAAAGCATCCCTGAAAAGATCAGTTTAAAAAGGGTTTCTCTGGTGAGTGGAATATTGTACGAGATTCACAAAGGTCCTCACCAGCATTTATTAATGATGCTACAAATTAAATGGCAAAGTATAGTCTTGTACAAATGTAAAAGAGGCCCTGCTTTTAAAACCTATTTGTAAGATGTTAAAAAAGGGAAAAAAAAGTGAATGTCTAAGTATACCTTTCTTTTCTGAAGCTGACCCATTGGTTGTCTCCATACACGTTATTTGCAAGTCATATTCTGCAGGCTGCAGGATTATTTTTTTTTGCTTACTTCCTAGTCATTTCATCAACTGTTGGAAGGTATAAAAGCTGACACCTGACTCAGTTAGGGATTTCTAAATGACAAGAAGATGCACTGACAGCGTGAGTGAGCAATGCTCTAAACTGCATTTAGCTGTCCCTTCACACATCCTGCCCCACATATACAGCACATTAAAGAGGGCCTTGCAATGGAAAAGGCAGCTCCAATCTTGAAGGCGCCTGAAGTGAAAGACTATCTGATCAAGGGAGCTCGCCTTACCAAGTGGGATGACGTGAGTATCGTTGCTACAAATAAAATTCTTTTACTCGACTTTTCAGTTGTATTTGGGCACACACAATGTAATGACACATTATCAGGGATAAAAAGAAAGAAACGTACATTATAAAAGAGGTGTATGAATGACACAGGTGCACCTACTGCTGTCTGGATTGCTTCCTTTACAACTCTGAATTTGACGAATGAGGTGGGAAGTGAAACTGAATGAAAAATTAGATTTTAACATAATGAGAAATTAAACAGCGTTAATCCAATATGAATCTTTATAGTGCCTTCCCGAGGGTAAGCTATGAGAGGCACTATATGATGCCCCACAAAGTATATGTGATTAACCATAGAATGCTGGGATTATTTAACTCTATGAGATGGATTGAGGCAGTCTGTGAATGTTATATAATTACAGAGTTACTAAAATTACTAATGCTAAAACACAATTGATTAGATAGTTGTAAAGAAGGAAAGAAAGACTAAATTATAAAACAAAAAACAACTAGAAAATATACATGTAAATCTTAGTTGTCTTTGAATGTTTTTAATCCATATAGTGCCTTTTACAAGATAAGAGATATGAGGCACTAAATGATATTTATACTATTTTATTAAAACTGAATTTACTATCATGTTATCATACAAGATACTGTCCATCTGACATCTGTATACATGGAAAGAAACAAAGAAAAAAGATAGACGTATATAGTACAAAAGGTGTGTGTGATTTAGTGTGCCCTGTGCTGGACTGGCACATTGCATCAAGCTGGCTCCATATTGTACTCAGCGTTGTTGAGGTAGTTTGCCTTCAACTCTGATCTGAATAAAAATAATTGGGCAAAATAAGAAAATAAAATATTAGACTACACTAAATTTGAATCTTTAGAGTGCCTTTCACATAATAACCAACAAGATGCACAATTTGAAATGCTGCAAATAATATTTAAAAATTGACTTTTTTAGTTTTTACTATTGCCATACATGACTCATCTAACAATAGTATGCAAACTAAAGTAAAAGGGTAAGTAAAGAGATCAAGTCATAGAAGATTGTTGACAAACAGATTTTGTATCAGGTTTATTAAATATTGTATAAAACAGCTCAGCATACTGAGAATAAATATGAACTATACAAAAAATTAACAGCAATACAAAAATACAAACAAAAACGATTACAACAGTACAGCTAGTTACTACACACATCACTTCCTTAGTACACCACATTTGAATGAATGAGTCACGTTTGAAAATGTAAAAAAAAGGTTAAACTCTACTTAGTTCTGACTAAAATAAAGAACAGAAAATAGATAAAAATCAATCTTTGCTTAACATAGTGCCTTTCACTGCCCTGCCTTCATGGGAAACTTTAAGAGAAAAAGAATGGCAGTGTATATTGTATGCTTGCCATTCTAAATATATACAAATCTCCCTTTTGTTTATTGCCTTTCACAGCTACACTCATAAGAAATAACATTTTTGTCGAACAAAATTCACATCAATCAATATTTATTCTCTATAGGAGCTTTCACAGTTCAAAGCACTTTACAAAGCTTTTTATAGTCAAGCTGACAAACCTGTATTGTCATTAATGATCATTCACTGAGCTGTCTGATTCAATTTGAATACATAATAAAAATGAAACTGAAAAAGCCTCACCCTCATGGTTTATTAATTGCTGTTTATTCACAGATGACTCATAAGCTTTTTTGTTTTCAGTGTGGGTGTCACTGTTTGTACCCTTGAATTTCCATTTAAAATTATTTTTTAGAGTCCCCTCATAAACATATGAGACAATTTGAAATATAGGGAATAGTGAGGTGTTTTGAACGATGTGCTTTATCTTTGCCTTCTTAGCTGGGGATTCCATTTCCTAATATTAAAAATAAAGGTTTGTTTAAGTATAGCAGGTGAAATCATCATGAGCGTTTATTGCTAGCTATAAGATCTCGTTTTACGTTTGTCCCGTACGCTTTCAGGGAATTCCCAGGGTAGCTGACAGATCCCTTGCCTTTGGTCTTCTCAGGGTCCTTTCCTGATCAAGTTCGACCAAGGCTGGTATCGTTAAGACTGTGTTTTGTCTGGTGTTCTGCCAGTTACAGACAGTATACGGTCTAGTAATCATTCCATTTGCACATGTTTTTTTGTTTACAAGTTTGTCAACTGTCACATTACTTTCCAGGAACCTTCATCTTGATTCGGCACTTGAGAAGTGCGAGGTTTGCTTTTTTGGTATTCTTCACGTTCAGTCACCTGTTCAATCCCGTACAAAGATGCGTAACTGGGGTCGATGCAACCAATGCAGCAGGGCTACAACCAACCTGGGCACCCACACAATAAAAACTCATTTTACCTATCAAGTTAATATTAGCGTGTTTTGAACGTTAGTGAAAATGGGAGATCCTGGGGGAAAAAATACGGAAAAATAAAAAAAGATGTGCGAACTCCATCCAGTCAATGGCCGGATTTCATAGCAGCATCGATAATCCCGTTTAACTGTATATTTACAGTATGCTTTTTCTCAATATGGTAAAGAGGTTGACATGCACAACACAGGTAGTTATTTCTTAAGGATCATTATTAAGGTGACCATCCGTCTCTGTTTTCGGGGGACAGTCCCCTTTTTCGGACAACTGTCCCCACTCACAAACATGCCCGGTTTCCCCCGGTTTCAGCTGGTTCACTTTTTTGAATGTATCTCATCAGCACAATAATTTGAACTCGGCGCGCGTGCGCGTTGTTTTGACGGATGTTATGCTTTACCACAACCTGCAACTTTGGCGAGAAATCACGTGATAAGCTTTCGCTTTGTACTCTGTAGTGTTTTTACAGTCCCTACTCGGACTCAGAGTAGAGCCGCTGCTCCTCCGCATCGAGAGGAGTCAGATGAGGTGGCTCGGGCATCTGATCAGGATGCCTCCTGGACGCCTCCCTGGTGAGGTGTTCCGGGCACGTCCACCCGGGAGGAGACCCCGGGGAAGACCCAGGACACGCTGGAGGGACTATGTCTCCCGGCTGGCCTGGGAACGCCTTGGGATTCTCCCGGAAGAGCTGGAAGAAGTGGCTGGGGAAAGGGAAGTCTGGGCTTCTCTCCTTAAGCTGCTACCCCCGCGACCCGACCTCGGATAAGCGGAAGAGGATGGATGGATGGATACCTGCGCGCGTACTTTACGTAAATCTGGAGCAATCCAGCAGGTGGCAGTGCGAGATATCATCACGATGAGAACAGGGTCGGCGTC
>JANRMT010062797.1:15127623-15146848 GCA_026402145.1 Polypterus bichir lapradei | reverse complement strand
TGCTGGTAAGTAAGCAAATATTCACCCTTTCTATGTACAAACAACGCCTAAATGTTCTTACTGGTAATAGAAATAGAACTGTATTTTGTGGTAAGGTGTCAATAGTTTGTGAAGACAGATCACTGGCAAAATACTCCTTTTAAAATACAGGGTCTTTCTGAATTACTATGAGCTACAAAATGAATTTAAGGGGTACTACGTAGAAA
Source organism: Polypterus bichir lapradei (assembly GCA_026402145.1). Taxonomy (NCBI): domain Eukaryota; kingdom Metazoa; phylum Chordata; class Cladistia; order Polypteriformes; family Polypteridae; genus Polypterus; species Polypterus bichir. The sequence continues at coordinate 15,146,642 of JANRMT010062797.1, read as the reverse complement.
TAAAATCACTTAAGTACAAAATGTAAATTTTAAAAAGCTTATTGTTAGAATCATGTGTTGGACTGAGAGATAAGCAACAGATAAAAACGAGTGGAGGATTATTTCGAATAAAAATCAATTAATTAATATACATAAAAGCACAATATGTGAGCATAAATAATTATATCATAAATGTTTTTGTTTCTTATTTCTTCGTCTATTTATTTCAGTGACATCACATGTGCAGTAACTTATAATGTGGTCGGACATGACAACTTGTTATTTTCCCCGTCAAAGTGGAGTGGGCGGGCTCTAGCATGTTTTTGAATGATGAATCATGGGTAGAGTAGGCGTAAATCGTCGGTCATATCCGCAGTTTTATTATTATTTGCTTTCCTTTCCATTTTAACCCTCTGGTTTATTATGCACCTTTTTAGTAATTTTTAGTAATTGGTTTACTTTTCTAGACTACTCTTTGGTATCTGATTCAACTTTGGTAAACGATAGGACTGATTTTGGGTTACAAACGTTTGCACCGTTTCGTTTTACCTTCCGATCGCTATTTAAAACATTTCTCCCTTTTCTTCTAAATCATAAGACATGCAGTAATTGTGAGCAGCTTTTTCTTGTATTGCTATCTGACAAAGCCGCGAGCTCTCACAACTTTGAACCTGTGCTTTGGTTGACGATTCATCAGTCAAACAAACATTACTAGAAAGTGCCCACGCTCTCATCCTTAATTTGTGAAACAGACAACTTTCATTTCAAGGGATATTTCATGTTGCATCGTGTTACTGTAATAAATAAATGATAAAATTAATAAATACATAAACAACAAAAACATATTTCACAGCACATTTAACTATTTATGTTAACATATTGTGTTTTTATGTATATACTAGTGAAACATGTAGATCTACAATCCTAAAATAAATGTTTGTCCAAAGCTTAATTTGCCATGTTGGCAGCATATTCTTTTGTTTTCACCATCAAGATGTACTCCATTATGGTGATCACAGTGATGATCCAACTTTCTGAGGTAGTGTTCCTCAAACAAACACTGATCTAAGGATGTAAAAGCAATGCCGACATATGGTCAGAACCTTTGGAGTACGATCAGACGTTTCTTTTTTGTAAACACATTCTTTTGTTTTCAGCAATGAAAAATACAGCTTGACATTGATCAATGAATTTCAAGAACATATCAGGCTATATTCAGGATTAGCTCATGTTTGTCTATGTGGTTCTTGTCTATGTGGCCTTATAGATGTTTATGCTCTTCTTCCTTCTATTATTGTGCTCCTTGCTTTGTAAATGGCCTCTGTGACTTGCTTGATGGTCAGCAGATGTCGTTGCTCTTGTTTTTCTTTTCGCCACGTCACTTGGTTCTATCCCCAGTAGTTCGCGAGTGAACGCATAACAGGCAGAGAGCCCTTAGCATTTTATATATACAGTATATATATATATATATAGTAATCCCTCCTCGATCGCGGGGGTTGCGTTCCAGACCCCCCCGCGATAGGTGAAAATCCGCGAAGTAGAAACTATATGTTTGTATGGTTATTTTTATATATTTTAAGCCCTTATAAACTCTCCCACACTGTTTATAAATATTCCCCGCAGAGTTATACAGCATAATCCCTTTGTATTCTCTTAGATATTAGGTAAGATTCATTGAAATTATGTATATAAACACACTGTTTATATACAGTAAAACCTAAATATTATTTTAAAGATATCGAGCGTCTCCGATATTACATATGTTACAGACATTACGACAGACAGGCCACCAGCAATAAATACGTACAATGCAAGAAAAATAGTATACAGTAAATGTGTGTACAGTGACACTAAACGTACGTACATGTACTAAGCACTGTAAGAAGAAAATTAATTATGGTTACTCACCAACAATGACACGATGACTTGTCTGATAACAAGGAGTTTAATTTTACTGCACAACAAAGGAAAGCGTTACAGCCCTTGTAAAGGAGCCACTTCAGGCGATTGTGTAGCACTGCCGTTGTTCTTCTGGCTGTCTTTAATCCAAATCCCTAAAGCAGATTCCATCCAGACTACTGCCTTATTACATCCACTTAGAACTCGTTTTGCACCCTGGTTAAAAGGACACTGCGGCCGTAGATCTTATATTCCTTTCCAACTTTTTAAATAAAAAGAATCGTAGCCTTCAACAAATCCAAAACGTTTACCTTTTCGGCAATCGTTAACATCTTCTTCTTGCGCTTGGGCACGGCCCCTGAAGCAGTAGCAGATCGTTTTGGAGCCATAATGAAGGGCTTGACTATGCACAAAGATAAACGCAAAAGAGCACAACTCTTTACACAGCGAAACACGTTGATGCTGAATGAGCGAGACGTGACTTCCTGGTTAACACTGCATTCAGCACGCAGGAACTCAACTGCGTGCTCTGATTGGTTAGCTTCTCAGTCAGGAGAGCTTAACTGCGTGCTCTGATTGGTAAGCTTCTCAGCCATCTGCCAATAGCGTCCCTTGTATGAAATCAACTGGGCAAACCAACTGAGGAAGCATGTACAGGAAGTAAAAAGACACATTGTCCGCAGAACCCGCGAAGCAGCGAAAAATCCGCGTTATATATTTAGTTATGCTTTCATATAAAATCCGCGATAGAGTGAAGCCGCGAAAGTCGAAGCGAGGGATATAGCGAGGGATTACTGTATATACACTAGCTGTGTAGGCCCATGCTGTTAAATGCCTGGGGGCCTAGAAACTACTGAAATCCTCAGAAAAATAAATGAAATGAGAGATTTCAGGTAATTGAAAGGACCTACTCTGGGTATCTCTCTCTCCTAGGAAGTTTCATTTTGCCGACGTGCTTGCATCGCTTGTGCATTAGCGGCTAAGCGACTTTCTTTCTTCGGATGTTTTGCTGACGTGTTTTCCTCGCTTGTGTATAAGCAGCGGTAGGAAAAGTAAAAAGGATACCATTTTGCCGATGTGCTTGGCTTGCTTGTGTATTAGCAGCTAAGCGAGTTTCTGTTTCCTTGGAAGTGGAGCCCTTACCCCGACTCCACCTTTCACTTCCGGGTCGGACAGACAGACACACACACACTTCCACACATAGACGTTTATATATAAGATATATATATATTATCACATTTCACAGTATATTTTTCTATTTGCACATTTTTTATTTGTTTGTTTATTCACTCTTTCTTTTCTATTTATTTAATTTTGTACAAGGTTTTCCTCCATATAAGCTGTGCCTACACATACCCACTGGCAACCCTTTAGACCCACGGCCAGGCTGGTGGGCTTCAGCAGTGGAAAGATGCACCTGAAGTACCACTTGAAGTGCTGTATTTGTATTTTGATGTAAAAAGAAGAATTCTTATGTTAAATGTGTCTATATTAACATATTCAGTGTGTCTTTTGGATGTGTGTGGAAAACCATTTCAGACCCAGGGTGGATGTGCACAATTCACACAGACAGTAATCTGGAGACAGTTGAGACTCTGGAGTTGCGAAGCATCTGTGCTAACCACTTGCAATCACTTTTTGTGTCATAAATTTTGTATAGATTAATTTAAACCATATTTTTCTTTGTTTGGTATAGTTTTTTGTGACAGCTCATTGGCAGAGTATCTAATGCAGGTGTGGTGGCCTCAGCACTGTCCTTTGGACCACAGGGTTGTTGGTTCAGTTTGCACATTGGACTCACAGTCTAACCCTGAGCAAGTCATTTAATCTGCTAGTGTGTATGATTATGCAGTACTGTGTCCCAATCTTATAAGTTGCCCTGCATACAAGTTTCATCTCGGTGTTCAATAACAACAAGAATAGTGCTGTTGCCTCGCAAATCCAATGTCCAATGTATGAATCCTGTGCCTGGTCACAGTCTCTGTAGAATTTACATTTTCTCTCAGTGTTTAGGTATTTTGGTTTTCCGCCACATTCCTAAAAAAATGTGTGTTGCATTAAATGGTTACTCTTAATTTGCACTGTGTGTATATGTGCACCCTGACCTTACTCTCAGTGTTGCTGAGATTACTTACAACCCTATATCCCTGCAATCAGTTAAGCAGGTTTAAGAATGCATATGTTTTATTTATGATTTGTGATGGCCCTGCTTTATGGCTTCAGTTTGTCTTTATCTTGTAGTCAGTGCTACTAAAATAAGCTCTGCCTCTCTGAAATCTGAAATGCAGACTAAGCAGTGGATAGTGGATGTGTTTATTTAGAGTTTCATGTGTGGAGACTGGAAGTAGGCCTGGGTGTAATTACCAAAATATAACTGGCAGAAAAAAGAGAAAAGTACAATATAAAAGATGGTTCAAATAATAAGGCAACTTTTAGTTTTTGAATACAAGAAATAAAAAAGATCTTCTTTTAAAGAGCTAAAGGAAGAGAAAGGCAAATGACTTGTGAATGTGAAGCCACTATTGACCTTCACCAAGAAGCCAGCAGTGAATATGTGTGTGCTGTACTGAATTTGCATAGCTAAAAGTCAAATTTACCCAGGCATTTTGCCTGGGCATCAGTTTACAGCCCAGATGTCTTGTGCTGCCCTGAAGTGTGTCTTCCTGTGTGCTCCTTGTTCTGAATTGTATTGTTCTATTTGTCATCTGATAACTTCATTATTTTTACATTTATATGTCTGAATTTTTAAGGCATGATTAGTCCGGCCAGGCCTCACAGTAGGCATTTTAGACATGTGGATTATCAATGCCATCATTAGGAAGCTTGAGCAATCCCAGACTGTGGTACTTCCATGCTGTCATCTTTGAGACAAAGCAAATATCTCGAGGAGACTGTGGTGTATCTGATCTATTAACACAGCATATGAGTATAAGTTTTGCAGGTTTTTCTTGAGGATACAGGTCTCCTGCTTGATGACCTCCAACCTAAGAAATGACTCCGGAATTGAATGAAAATTATTAGTGTATGACAGTGTCAAAGATTCTTAGTCTCTACTGACATTGGTAGCAATATAAATTAAAAGCCTAATCTGTATGAAATGTCTGTTCATGACAACACATACCGAAGCAAACACTCCTGCACTGTCTCAGACGAGGCCAAATGGAGTCTTCAGTTAGCATAGCATGATTTTGGTTGATTCAAAGTAGACGGAGTACTCTGAGAAAAACAGATGGTTACGGAACAAATTTCAAGCAAATATTGGCCGGTCAGGAACTGAATGTTTGTCTCTTTGTGTTACACTGGTTTACACAAACTAGTTGGGTAATCACTTGTTTTATGTAATGCATTTAACAGAGCACACCTTCAACAGATCCTTTACAAAGTAAACAAGAGTGCAGCTCAAAGTGTCATGAGATGTGGCTCATAGCCCCAGATTTTTGTCTAGAGTTTTATGCCTGATTTAGAGTTTGTATTCCATCCACTGCCACTGTAAAATAGATCAAGAGCTACTTGATGATACTTGAGGTGGCAGTGATGTAAATCCATTTTAAAACAACAGACTTACACTTCCCTCAATTAGGAAAACCTACAAAAAAGTGCCTGTGCATCCCTTATTCAAGCAACCCTTTAGAGTGGGCTTGCAGCACTGGAGGAAACGTTGTAACTTGTAACTGTGCTGCTCTGAAGCCAAATGTGGTGGACAGACTGGTCTTTCTGTCACACAACTTGAAGTTTCCTCAGTAGATTTTTACAATTGTTTTATTTTTTTTTTATATATGTTTGTATAATATTGGACAGAACCTGAAGTTAGAAATTTGTTTAAAAATGTTTTCTTTTATCATTGTGCAATATATGACAGAACTTGTTTCCAAATGTTATAGTTTTTTTTCTTGTGCAGTTTGACAGAACCTTGGATTTTTACACAATAGTACGGTAGGCTAGATTTTTGTTCTTGCTCGTGTGCTTCACAATTCACCTTACAGAATAGCAGTTAATGTTTATCCACACTGTAATGTTCATGCCTTACATTTCAATTAAGATTAGTGTTTTATCCTGTTTGGATTCACATCTTGTTTACATTAAAGGTAAGTGTCTGTTTAAAATGCATTCATTATAATAGTTTTGTTGGTTTTAGTGCAGTTATTTGTATAAATCCACTAGGCCACTTTGAAATGGTTTACTCATACTTGCACTGTTTGATCTCAGCAATACTTTCGTGATTTTAATGTGTTTGTGTAAATTTAATTCAGTTTTAAGTAAATAAATAAGACCTGTTTTCCTTAACTGTTTTTTCCATTAATCTCATTAGTAAACTATGGTTAATATTCTATTATCAAGACCAAGCTAGATCAATAGCACTTTGACAAACATATTTTTAAAGGAGGCAAAATATCATCTTATTATTGTTATTGTTAAAGTCCCAGAAAATATTGAGATATGTTTTTTTGCCAATATCACACACCACTAATCCAAGTACAGTATTTGCAAAACCAAATTGTAAATGTTTTATTTGAGTCAGAAATTTGCTGCCTCAATCATTTTTGTGGTGGCAGCGCACTCATACAAATCTCTTTCCCCAGCCTGGTTAGAGCCACCTTGCCTACATATGGGACACCAAGCTGAAATGGACAGCTTTGTGGTGAGCTGCATTAGGAACATCTTATTGGTGTAGTACAAATTGTCTGCTCGTGGATAAATGGCAGAAGATGAGAAACCTTGTCTTTGCCAAACCCAGCACTGTGCTGCACATAAAAAATAGCTATAATCTAAAGAGTCATTCATCCATTGCTTATGCAGACACGTTAGTCTTTATATTCTCATACCACTTCTTACTTTTTTAACTTAGGACACTGGAGTCACATCACCTGTAATGATGAAAATGGATCCAAAGGGCTACTATGTATACTGGACTCACCAGAACAAAGTAAGTGATGCTAATCTGGAGTGTCACATATCTGGCTCAGCAATGCAATCAAGGTTTTTGTGCTCTACCCGCAGCCACAAAATCTCCCTGGCTGTTGGAGATATAAAAGACCCAAATCTGTATGAGATACAGCACAGAGTAAATTCCTGGTCTCTGTAAGCTTGAAAATAGCAGGATGAAATACCAGGATATTTGGTATGATATGATTTGATTTGGTATGATTGTATGCTTTGGTATATGTTATAGAATACCATATGTCCTTAAAAACCTGGAAAATCTTGAAATTAATAAAACAATGTGAAAACCTGGAAACAAAAAAATTTCCACTCACAGCACACCTGAAAATGATAGCTTATTTTTTTAAAATCAAGTTGTTTGTGAAAGTATATAAATTACTGTGTACTGGAAGATTATGTTGGTTGTGGATGTGCATTTTTTCTAAGGTCAAAACCTTTGCTCTTTTGAATTTGAGGTAGCATTTGTGTTCTAATTTGATATAGCAAAGAACAACATTAGCTAGACTGTAGCTACCTTAAAGGAATACTACCCAAAAATATAAAAAATATTTTTTTTATGTGTTACTTACCCTATGTGGTGTGTAGTAGGGATTTCATAAGAACCAATTGACATCGGGACTGTAATGAGTGACGGCAAGTGGACATATTACTTAGGAAGGCGCAATAATTTGTGGAAAAAATGTAAGTAAAAACTATTAATGAAAATGGCTTACAGTGTTACAGTATCACATTAACAAATCTCAAAAAGAAAAACAGCAGAAGTCATGTCTGGAAATGCTTTTTTGCTGAAGGCAGGAACATTTCTTTGTGTGATTGCTGAAATCAGGTCTGTTATTTAAAAAAAAAAAAAAAGGCACACACGCATAGGCTTTCATCACTGCAGCTTTTATCCCATTATGGAGTTACCTTAGAAACAGATTCCTGCATGCTTTGAATTAAATTGATATTGTGTTAAATTTTAATACTACAGTATGTCCTACACCATCCTGATAAAGGAATGGAGGCTTTGCATTCATTCTCTGATTGGACACCTACAGCTATCTGAGTATCCATCCGTTTTCTAACCAGCATTTACATTTCCACACATCCAGCATCACACAAATAGGACTGTGGAATGTGGGAAAAAACTGCAACATCAACAGTGCTAACAACATCTGAAGCAAGTAAATATCAAGACAAATTATAAACAAAGTGGCTCTTTGACTTGTGAACTCCTGTAATGAAATGAGATGGTCTGTCTGTCAATACCCAAATAAAATATATTTAGTATTTTGATGCTTCCAAACACAAAGCATATCTCTGTAGTATGACATATACTGTGTTAAAAGAAATTCATAAGAGACACGCAGTTACAACAATGTAGGCAAAACACCATACTGAATACACATCTACAAATGATAAACTAATGTTAATGAGCACAACCCCTAACATGTGACGAACGTAGTGAAAACACATACACTATATCAGATATTTGAAGGGTACATTGGCGAATGTAACGCAGTCTCACAGTTATAATTAATTAACTACAAGTGATAGCACATCCGTCCTTTAATTTTCTTGATTTGTATACATACTAGATAGTAACAAAGTCCGATCACTCATGTAAGATACTCTGAAAACAGAACAAAAAGTGCTGTTTTTAATAGAGTTTTTGAATAATGGCTTACTATAAAACTGACAAGTATGATTTCACACTGGAAGCCTAAAAGTTGGGACAAATGTAAAAAATTGGACAAATTTGGACAATTAAAGCAGCAGGAGTTTGGGACGTCTGAAATTTGAGTGGATTTGACTCATCTGTTAAATATTGCTCTTTAGTAAGTTTTTTACTGACTAATGATACAAATATATAAATATTAAAAATAGCAGATGTTACAAACCTAACAGAGGTATTCTCTGATAAACCAAATTTTAAAAGCATGTTGTTATAAAAAATCTTAAAATAGTTTGTTTAAATGAAAATTTACTGAATTATTTTGGATTTCACTAATTCAGCAATACATATTTATAAATGCCAATACTAGTTTTAAATGATAGCTGGGCCACTACTTCATTGATATACCACTGTTTATTAGGTGCTGTTACAATTGTGTATTTTATGTTATGTTGCAAAAAAAGACACAATTTTGTCCTCTTGAATAATGGAGGTATTTTTATTAAAACACCATTGAAAGGGACTTGTGTGTTTGCCATGGTATCTAATAGACAGAAATTTCACTGGTATTGGTACTGAATACAAAAATTCTCGTATTGTGACATCCCCAGTTTGTAGTGACGGCCAAGAAAAAATTTTAATCGAGTGCTTTCATGGAGGATGGAAATAATGTTTCTGATGGAGCAGTAATCCATCCATCCATTATCCAACCTGCTATATCCTAACTATAGGGTCATGGGGGTCCACTGGAGCCAATCCCAGGGCGCAAGGCAGGAAACAAACCCTGGGCAGGGCGCCAGCCCACCACAGGGCACACACACCATGAACAATTTAGGATTGCCAACGCACCTGACCTGCCTGTCTTTGGGAGGAAACCCACACAGACACGGGGAGAACATGCAAACTCCACACTGGGAGGACCCAGGAGGCGAACCCGGGTCTCCTAACTGTGAGGCAGCAGCGCTACCCTCTGCGCCACTGTGCCACCCTGGAGCAGTAATCAATATCATAAATGTCCATGAAAAAATATTTTCTTTTACTTTGGTCCTATATTTCACGTTAATTGAAGACAGGACTTTTGATTATTTAATTGGGGGGGGGGGGGGCCTTAGGCAGGTCTTCATTTCAAAAGTGTGTCCCCAGGTGAAAGGCTTCTTGTTTGTCGACTACTTTCATTTTCCAGAGGTATTTATTTACCAATTATTTTAGCCAAACATGCATGCATTTTGCATATTGTGAGCATATCGCTTGATTTGATTACATGAGTAACTGAACATTTTTTCATATACTGTATGTTTTTAAAAAGTGCTCATCTTCATAGGCTGAGGTTCTATCAGAAATGGTATGTACATTCTCCATAAAAACAGATTACCTTTTTTTCTTGGCCATCACTACAAACTAAATGATGTAACATGTAAACAAAAAAATATTTTTTTGTGTAGAATTCCTTTAATAACAAACCCATCAGTCAGTTGCAGAAATGAGTACAAATTCTTTTTCTACAAAACTTTTTTTAATAGCCAAATAAATAAATAGTTAGTTTATATAGTAGTGATAGTATCAACACTTGTACAAACTATAATGAAATGTTCAACAAACATGTAACATGTCTTCACTTCCTTGCACCACAACACATAAAAATATGTTAAAAATACATTATATTATTTAATAGAACACACAAATCTGTTTACCTGTTATAGTGCTTGTTATTGTTTCTGTGCTGCAATTACCCTGACACTTGTAACTGCTTCCTTGCAGCACTAGTAGAGAAGTCCTTCAAGAACAGTCACAGTTTCTTAAATGAAGGTTCTTATGCATAATTTTTAGCCATTGCTAGGTTGTTTATTTTGAACTTTGTAATCACAACACCCATATGCATATTATAGTCTCATAAATATATAAGTATATAAGTATACCTACACTCTGAGGTAATGAGGCTATGCCTGTTTGGGATTGCCACTTGCCCAATTAGCCAATAGATCACTTGCTCGTGGCACTTTGCTGATTTTCCCCTTTACTAAGTTTCAACAGGTTCCAGGTGCACAGAGACACTTTCAGGCACTTAAGTTTGTTCTTTTCCTTTGTGCTGCAGGAGTAGCCAAAGGTAGGCTGTACTTGCTCATTAAGAGCCAGGCTTTAATTGTACAATCTAAGTCTCACTGAATGCTGCTCAACTCAAGATGCCCTATTTACTGATATAACAACTGTGGCTAAAGCAAATATTCAATAACTTTATTTGAAAACAAATATTTTTCAAAGCAAAAGATGCAAATTTAATATGTAATGCTTTTTGGGACATTTTATAATAAGAAATCCTTGGTGTTCTCATTGCCATCTAGTGCTTTACATATGTAAAATATCAGGGTTGCTTTATTGTGTTATTAACATATTCTCTGGGTGGCATTTAATGAATATTTGTATGGCTGAGGCACGCGTGTAAGAAAGATAAGGTGGCCTAAGGTTTGAGGAGAAAGAGGAGGCTCTCACACAATATGCGGATGTGGTAAGAACTTTAGTAGAGCAATTGGAACAGGGCATTTAACATTTCAAAAGAATTTCTTGCATTTTTAAGGAAATCAAAAAAATATAAATAAACAGCAACACTTCAAACTTAAAATGCCATTTTATTATAAAATAATAATAATTTATAAAATTGAATTTCATTTACAGGTTAAATCCTTTGTTTATTTCTTTATTTCTTCTTTAGGAAATGGAATTCTTAGATATTACGTGTATTCGTGACACACGAGTAGGAAAATACGCAAAAATTCCCAAGGTAAGTGTTTTTAATGATTTAATGTTTGAGAGTAAAGAGGTTGTTAACACTTTAGAATAGCGACTATATATAGTTTTTTGTACTTTTAGTAATCAGTCTTTATCTTATGCAATACCTGAGGCAGAAACCCTTTATAATGTATAAAATAATACAACATAAGACAAAAAATAATAATTTGATAGTAATTTCTCCTAAGAGAGGCATGCATATATTGTATGTTAAATAAATAATTAATATGCACATTTTGGTGGTAAACCTGTTAAAACTATCAGCAGTATAACAGATAAGTCTAAAAATGTGAACTTGAGATGCATAAAATCTCTGGTTTAAGTTCAGTGTAGCTTGGAAACCAGTGATACAGGGACAGCACCACAATCTTATCAAAAGGACTGGCACCCTTTAGAGTTAAATGAGTTTTTCCTTTCGTTCAACTGGAAAATTCTTTTCTGAACTTCATTTAGCACTTTAGAAAAGAAACTATATTATACCGAATATGATAAGATGACTACTACATCACAGTCTGCCTTGTGCACATCTAGCTCTATATAGCAGTATCAAATTTGATTTCAATAAAAGATGTAATAATACCTTTTTTCTTTTTTATTCATGGTCAAGACCTTTGATACTTAAATTGTTTTAATTTTTTTCTATGTTCTTGTTTCTTAGTAACATACTGTATATATTTGTTATCCCTTTTAGTTGTATTTGGGGTTTCACTAGGAAGACATTTTATCCTTTTTGTATTTAGCTGTTGAAAATATTGATACACTGAATGTTGTAACCAGCAATATTTCAAAATAACTACCTATGCAAGAAATAAGGAAACTGAAATATAGCAAGGTACAGAAGAAATAAACATGTCTTCCCTGACAGTGTACTAATAAAGGACATTTAGAATAGCAACATTAAAGTTACCTTTTCCTGGCAAATAAGAAAACAAGTACAACCAAAATCCTAAAATATGAAAACTGTTCAATATAACTAATGGTGTAAGTATTATAATAGGTCATTAATTTAGTGATATTTTTATATTTTTATTTGTATTTTATGATTTTTTGCATATTTTATTTCCCTTTTTGTGATCAAATTGTTAGTGAATTAAACCAAAAGCAACAAAAGTAAATAATGTAAACAATTAAAATTAATTTTAAAGGTTATTTCTAAGTGACTATTCATACTTTACCTGTCTTTGAGATGAATATCAAGGCTTTTTTGGCTTCCTCAAATGTGTTAAAGATATGTGTTTGATCTTCAATCAGTAGTAACTAGATACATAATGATGCGTAAGATCAATTCTTCTTCCTGAATTATATAGTTACTGCTTAATTCTATTTTGAAATGCTTTTTGTCCACTTTTTTCTTTCCGCTTTCCTTTTCTTTTTAACTTTCAGTGTTGATTTATTCAGTCAATAAGATGATTTTCCCAGGCCTTCACAACTTCTTCCTGTGTCACATAGTCTACTTGGATACATAATCACATAAAGATTTTATTGACTGTCAGTCTCTGCTTAATACCATTATAAAGTACTCTTTTTTTCACAAATGTTTGATGAAAAATACTGATATTTTTGACTTCGCACAAAAGTTTCTGCTTGGTGATGAAGAGAACATTTTCCCCTGAAATTGTAACAAATTTAATAATGAAGGTTTGTGAGAAATGTTTACCAGACAAAAAATATGCTCTTTTAGTTTCTCAGTTTTTTTTAATGGAGTGTTCAAGAATTTTGGGGAAGAGCCCCTATAAGAATTTAATGGGGATATCCATCTTCTATCCACTCATGGACTCCGTTATTCTTAGGTTTGTCACTGCTTTCAAAATCTATTAATTTAGTCTTTTTCTGTGTGTCTGTAAAGCCATGACTCTGTCACTTGTCAAGACTGCCATCTATTTTGGTATTTCTGCGTAGAACGTCAGTTTGTTTTCTGTATCTTATAGTTAATGTCTGTTTATTTATTATTATTATTTATTATTTGTTTATTATTATTAGTGGTGGCTCTGTGGCCAAGGACCTGCCCTGGTATCTGTAAGGTTGCCGGTTCAAATTCCATTATTGTCAGAAGGGATCCTGCTCTGTTGGGCCCTTGAGCAAGGCCTTTAACCATACAATTGCTCCAGGGGCACTGTACAATTGTTGACCCTACGCTCTGACCCCCAATGGTCACGTGAAAAGACAATTTACCCTGTGGATTTAATAAAGTATAACAGATCAAATGTTTTTGTCCATTTTATTTATTTTTCACTATATTTTATGCGCCATCTCATTCATTTTTTTTGTCTATGCTATGTGATTGCTCAGATGCTTAATCTCTTCTCTCAAATTGATTATTAAAACTTTCTAGTCTGAATCATGTTCGGAATTAAATTTTACATGATGTTCTGGCAGTATATACCCTACTAGTGCTGAGGATGAGAATGTGAATTACTGGTGTAAATAATGAGTCCAAACTGTCAGTAGAGCTCAAGCTAGAGTAGTGTGCGTTGCCAAATAATATTCTTCTGCTTTTGTGTTGTGCTGATCAAGGTGCTGACTGATCTTTTTGCACTTGTTTAGGAGGCATTGTGTGCTGTGTACTGTAATAAAACCTTACTGAAGTATCACAATGACGGATATTCCAAAGAAAACAGATACAAATATAAACATGTCTGGGAAGCCTTTGCTTCAGGTGTCAATGTCTGATATCCAGATAAGACCAACTAATTAATAAAGAACCATGCCATGTAATAAAACAGGACTAACATAAGTAAGAGCAAGCAGAATTTAATTCTGCTGGTAGAGAAATGCTAAATTTGTTTTGTTGTAAGAGAGGTTGGGAGCACACACTGATACAGCGCATTGCCGCACCCGCCACATGACAAACCAACTCAGGAAACATGCTGTTAAATCTCTTGAGCAGTAGGTGTCACACTCATTTGTCAAATACATTTTTTTTTATAGGGAGTTACAATTTTTTTATCACAGGGATACCGAATCTATGTACAGTAGTTGTGTGAATGCCTAATTTGCATCTGATTTGTTTGCTACATTAACTTGATTGGTTAATGTAAATGAGCTATATGGAAAGCAAAGGTTACAAAGAAAACATCCGTCCTGGGTTAGAAACCCTCCAGGGAAAGCACACAGATTCCTGGGCACGGCTACAATATCTCTCTAGTCTAAACTATAGGGCGCTCTTACCCGTGTTGGAAATAACAAAGGACAAAAAAGTCCCCAAATTAACCATTTTTTCCTTTACTTCACAGAGGTAAAAAACATCTCCAAAGACACTGGTAGTGTTAGTAATAGGCATTAGACAATACACTTATCCCACAATTCAATTCTTATTGCAATTCTGGCTGCATGATGTAATTCCCACAATGTGAAGTCTTCATAAAAGTAATTTACTGTGTGTTTAATGTTACTTATCATTACACATTTATAAAACAAAACATTGCAGAATAATTTCATTGTACAAATATGCATGTTTTAATGTATGTTTTTGTAAGCTGTTTCTTTTGTATTCATATAAAATAATCTTAGGTATTGCAGTGAACACCAAAATGAAAAGACTAAGGCATGCGCCAAGTTAAGGCCACAAACCGGTGTGTATATTTAGCAGTGAAAGATTGTACTCTGAGAAGGACCAACTTCATGCTGCCATGGCCATGGGAAATGCCTCATAAAACAGCAGACACACCAACTGGCAACTAGGAGTGGCCATTATTGCACTGTTCTTTATGTCACATTACTTATCTAGAATCTCCGATCATCTTATGCTGTCACATGCGCTCTCTCTCTCTCTCCGCTGTCTACTGAAAACCATGTGTTGCTTGTCAATTAGTAGATTCTATTAAGAACTGCTCTTTATAAACATTACAATAATGACACAATACATTTATAAAATATAGTTAATGAAGTGTGAAACCATCCAAATTAAAACTTGTCTTTTTGTTTTTTGAGGTAACATCAAACATTGCTCCTTTTATCCTTCTTGAATTCCTTACTGACCATTCCTTTAATTTAACATGGCTGGTGATGTGTGCCATTTTGGCTACATCGGTGCTGTCAGACAGCCTGCAGTTATGCTATCTACATGGATTGTTATGTATGATTGGCAGAAATATGGGGCTTTGAAATGTAAAGCCAGCAACACTGGATTAAAATTTCAGTATTTTTGAGATGAATACCTTTAGTGAAATAAATGTAGTAATTGTAACACAGAATTATTCTAACAAGTATAACAATTTCCCTTGCTGTTTAAACTTTGTTTAAATGACATAGAAGATTCAGCTTATTTTGGTACATTAGAATATGGCTACTTTACAAACAAGATCCCTTTCCTCCCTTAGCAATACTGATAAAAAGGTACCTTGAACTATTCATCTGATCTACCTGATGATTTGTCATCAATCAAGAAAATTTCAGGACCTTGCTTTTGAAGGACATATTTATTTTTATCAAGACTTCAGTGCTAAAACAGCCACTGCTAAAGGAGAAGCTGAAGTCTGCGCCCAGGACATGTGGAGCTTCCAATTCATCCCCTGTACCCATTTACTTCAACCCTTTCTCATAAGTCCAAAATGGTATCTGGTCCCTATTCTTTCATCTGCAAAGCTTGCCTCAAAATTCCTCCATTCATGTCTAATTGGCTAACAGACCTTTCCCCATCCTCTGCATTAAGCTGGCAAATTATCTTTCTAAACATCAAAAATTGCTCTAGTAATCCTAATCACAAGCACTCACAATTCAAATTTGTCCATAAGCTGTTCCCTATGCCCCAGAGATGCCATGTAATGGGACTAGAACAAGATCTCCTCTCTCTTTTATACACAACTGGCTTCATGCGATGTTCATTTAGTAAAGAGTTGGTCGGTGGTTGCTCCATAAGGCAGTTTCTCCTGTCTTCCTTTTTTATGTGTGAGTGCGTGGCAGTTTACCTATCAACTCTATTTTGTTTTTTTTTTTCTTTCTACTTATGTTTCTATTTAATTAGCTGCCACAGGTGGGGTGGTAGTGGTTGTTTTTGTTTTGATGGTCCTATATCAGTTATTGTTGGTTTCCTGTTTATTATTATTATTATTATTATTATTATTATTGTTCTTTTTTAATTTTATCAATAAGCATTTGATCACAATCTATGTTACTAAAACAAACAACTTTAAGCACATCTGGACCTGTTTGGTAAGCGTACTCATTCTTTTTCTCTCTGCTCAGACCCTAATCTATATTCCTACCTCCAGTTAAGAATTCCCCTCAACTCTATGGCCTGTCCCAAGGTCATTTCCAACCAAACATTGCAGTCACTTATCTTTGCTCCAGGGATATCAGGTCAGAGCTACTTCCTGTGTTCCTGCACTCCTGAGCCTTCTGTTTCCCTTAGAGAGAGTTAAGTGGTCCAGATCTCTCAGCAGATACCATGCTTCCTGCTTTAAAAGTAAAACACAGTTCTGTTTTAGGACCATGACCTCTTATATACCAGACTGAATTTCCCAACAGCATCCCACTTAACTCTACATTTAAAAGGGAGAACCTGACCTCCATTTTTTTGATTTAACAACCCTGTGATATTCCATGTTGGTCCGGTGATGTTTTCTCCTCCTACCATTAATCTGTACCCTCACTCTATCACTTGTTCTTTTGCTCCTGCCTAACTTTTGGTTGGTTGGATGTAAAATATACAGCCCTAGGGGTATTGTGTACTGTCCCTTAGCGCTCACATATTAGCATATGTAAACCTCTCCTGTTGCTAGACTTTCTGTCTGTCCTCTACTTGTTCTTATTTTGGTGTTTATTCTTATTCTGTGCCACAATGGAGATGCCCTTGCCCCAGGAACATTATTTCTTGCAGGGCTCCCCTTCACATGTGATAAATGTAATAGCATATGAGTTTTGTTACTAATTGTCCCAGAGCCACAGGATTCAAGTGACATTATGGAGTGCAGAAGTGGTGTAGAATGGGTCTTGGGCATAGCACCAGATGGTTGAAATACAGGCTGTGTAAAGTTCAAAAAGCATGTTAAACTGTTCTTTAAAAAATTAGCCAGTATTCAGAACAACACTGTAACAGTGAGGTTAAACCACACTTAAAGTAGCATGTTAAACTGTGAATCTGTTTGTCTGTCTAAGCTAAGTACTAAGGAATTTTGTGTTTAGAGGGAAATTTAAGTTATTGATTTGCTTGTCTGCGGTGGGCTGGCGCCCTGCCCGGGGTTTGTTCCTGCCTTGTGCCCTGTGTTGGCTGAGATTGGCTCCAGCAGACCCCCGTGACCCAGTGTTAGGTTATAGCGGGTTGGAAAATGACTGACTGACTGATTTGCTTCTGCATGTTGCCTTTATTTCCGATTGAACATATGAATTTCCTTTCCCTCTTTTAACAAGACCTTATTCCAAATATGTGTTTTTGTGTGTGTTTGTTTATTATTTGTCTCAGTTACAATGGAATGAATTATGAACCCCAATATTTTACCCAGTTTGTTTTTTTTAGTCTTAGGTTTGTTTCTTTTTTTAAATGTTAGACTCATGGCTGGTCTCTGCTATTATTATTTTTAACCATTTGGTCATGGTTGCTTTTACAAAGCTGAAGTTGTAGGATTAATCAGTTTTCCTTTATTTTTATATTTTTCCAACAGACCCCAAAAGTTCGGAATGTCTTCAATCTGGATTTTCCAGAGAACAACTACTTAGCAAAAACCCTGACAATTGTTTCTGGTCCTGACGTGGTGAACCTCTCTTATAGCAACTTTTTTGCTTACAAAGAAAATATTGCCAAGGTACCAAATACTGACATATTGTCATGTTACATTTATCGAGTGTTTAGAATTGATTGTGCATTGACACTTGAATTTAATAGCATATGAAGTACTATTACATTGAAAAATGCACCTGAACCTGAGAGAGTGTTTCATTTGTGTGCTGTTTACTGGCTTTGTGCATGTGAAATACAATCAGCCTCAAAAGTGGTTATTGCTGCTGTCCTTCAGCATCAGAAGTGTTCAATTTCCAGGCAGTTATTGCCATGTGGAGTTTACATATTCTCCTCCTGCCCTTATGGATTTTTTTGGGTACTGAGGTTTGCTCCCACATCAAAAGACATGCAAGGCAGGTTAACTGGCACATCTGAATTGGCCTGTTATGAGGGAGTTTGAATATGTTTAAATGTGCGCCACGTGATGGACCTCCACCCTTTCTAGGGCTGGTTTCAGTGGCTCTTACAACACTGAGATTGAAGAAAGAATATTCAGCAAATGGATATTTTATTTCTAGCCAGTTTGTTATTTCTACTGAGGACTACAAGGGTGGAATGTAGGGAAAGGATAAATTTCCATAATTTTGTAAAAAAAAAAAAACAATTGTTCTGCCATTTCATTTAATGGGAAACCGTGAGAAGTGTGGGCAGGTTGTATTATGTACTGATTGAAATTTAATTTGTAAGCATATAATTACTGTGATTTATTTTCATATTTAACTAGTTCTTTACATACTGTACCAACTTTGTTCAAATGAGATGTCCACACTTAGTTATGAATAACTATCCAAATAAAATGTAATTGATGGCACCCTGACACAGAATGATGTTATGGCAATGTGACTTGTTGGGTTCTGTTTTCTGACAGATCTCTCTGTTATAAAAAAAATCTTGGGAGGGAGACAAGGGGGATGAGACGTGATCTTCTCAGAAGACACTTTGAAGTCCCGCGAGACTACTTGCACGACACTCCCTACTTACAAACAAGTTCTCGGAGACACTTTAACGTCCCACAAGACAAAGAAGTGAGATAAAAGGACAGCTGCT
>JANRMT010062797.1:15035047-15127613 GCA_026402145.1 Polypterus bichir lapradei | reverse complement strand
GCACGTCACAAGCAGCAGTAGCTGGTGTACAGGCTTTTAAATGATCAACGTGCAGCGCGACATGCAGATCATGCAGCACGGCACTAGCAGCCCCGGGGGAGGGGGGGGAATAACTCATTCACTACAGTTTTATTACTGGCAAATATCAAGAAATAAAAAATTAATGAAATGAAAATAAAATTAAATTGTATATCCAGAGATAACCAAACCCAGGGGTTGGCGAGCAAAGCGAGCATGGGGCAGAGCTCCCTAGTCTTAAAAATTACAAAGTGCTAATGCTTTATTTTGTTTACATTGATACATATATGTAACAGTTAGTACGATGAGTCTTGATGATTCAGTTTCAATTCTGTATCTTTTCCTTAAAGCATAACTAAATGTTGTCAAGCACTAATTACTGCTACAGCCACAAAGAATCTGTCACCATATGATTTAAATGTCTAGGTGGTTCTCTGTGTATAGTTTAATTCAAGTTTGGGATTATTCATTACTTTTCTTGTAGGACTTGTACTTTAAAAGTGTTCAAATGATCCAGCTTTCAGCAGTGTGTCAGACATTGACTCTTATTAACCCGAATATCTACATGTCTCTCTTCATGTGGCAGTTGCACACTATTTATGTCATGATAAACACTTTTGCAGCCCGCTGTGAAGATAGCGCATCAAGTCTTATTTTTCTGTATTCTAGGACTGGGCTGATGACATACTGTCAATTGCTTACAACCCATTGACAAATAACGCCTGCCGACAAGTTTTCTTAGAAAAAATGTGAGTATATTGTCACCTGCCATACCAGCCACAATTGTTTTCACATTATGAGTAAAATACAACTCTTATTTTAATAAGTGGCTTCTGTTCAGTACATGGGAGGGTTTCAGGTAATATATGATAAAGACACAAACCAAAAAAACAAATCCTAAAGAAGCGTGGCCTACAATAGACTGTTTTTCCTGCCATGTTTGGTTCACCAGTTATTCCCAATGTAAACTCCAGTTTTCCATGATAATGCCCAATACACGATGAGACCATGAAATTAAATAATTATTAAAAATCAGTAATTATTTAGTGTTGCACAAATGTCATTAAGCATAACAAATTTTCTTCTTACATGTGCTTGGCATTAAATTTATAATTAATAATCATTATTAAACATTTTCTTATTCAAAGCCAGTGTCACAAAGAGCCCAAGTCTGTTTGGTAGTATTGAGCAGAAAATAGGAACCAACAATGAAGCGAGCATTAGTCCATCATAAGCACACACACATACCCACACTCACTCCTTTCAGACCTTTTCACATTTTTTAGTAAGTCTAACATGTACAGTAATAGGGTAAGGTTGAAAATCAGGGTTGTAATACACTTTTATTTTAGTGCAAAAAATTACTCATATTAAGGTCCTGTCATGCACTTCCCAACATTTTCTATTTTCCAGATATGTTCGGATTACTTTGCAAACAAATAAAGATGGGAAAATCCCAGTAAAGAAGTAAGTTTCAAGAAATAAACTATAATAACAATAAAATATAATATAGCACCTTTCACCAGTTTGTCCAGTATTGTTACTTTGTCTTACTTGATTTATGAAGCTCATTTTGATATAAGCTGATTAAATTTGTCAAATATGCATGAGTATGGACTCTGATGCACTGATCCTGGCAAATGGGCACTGGTCCCTACAATTCTTAAGAGAAGGGATGATCTTCCAAGTGCAGCTTCTTACCTGTCAGTGATGTATTAATTGTATTTATATGCTACGTTTACCTTATTGTACTGATTAATTTGTGTATTTGATGTAAATTGATGAGCAATATCATAAAGTGCTTTAAAAAGTTAGGGCTGCAGCTTATGGTATACAGCATATCTCTGTATGAGCCATTTTCTACTCACACAGGATCCACTATACAGTAGTTTAAAAGTTGAATTTAATTGACAAGCTTTGGTGTGATGACTGTTCAGGTACCTTTTTCACATTGTGCTACTGTTCACAAGCACCCCATTGGCTGTTATGACTGTCTTAATCTCATCCCAGTAAGTTGACCTTTCACCAGCTGGTACAGTGGATCACTGCCATGTGAGCACTGCAGTGGATTATTTATTTCTACCTAGCTTAATAATTCTCTCTAGTTCTGCATTCTTGTCTCTCTCAGCTTTTATATTTTTATTTCTTAATGTTAATTTAGTCTGTACATTCTGAGACAGCAACCAAGGTTAGTTTCAAAGGACAGATTTTGTTGATTTTTACTTTTTATTATAAACTATTTTGTAATATCTTTCATTACCCTTCCTCTTATGGACACATTGTGAAAAATATCTCTGTCAAATGTTAAAAACAATTTGTTTTATAGTAGCTCTATTGCTTTTGTGCATTTTTGAAACTTTTTATACGTTTCTATTTCCTAACTTTTACTTAAAAAAGAACCTTCTCATTCTGCACACTAAAATCATAATTGTTTTATTTATTTTGTGGTCATGTTCATGTATTAGAATCTATGGACTGCTGGATTTTTTTTTTACATGTAGTTATACATCTTTTTAGTTTTATTAAAATTATTATGCAGTTTTTTCTTTTATAGAGAAACTAATATTTTTGTGTACTTTTTTTATAACTAGCATATGTTGCTTTTTTCCACCTATGTATGTCTAGCTGTAATTATACACTTTCGTGCTGCTGTTTTGTATTGCCAAATTGTTTGTTCTTAATTTTGTGGCCATATCTTATTGCCATTTACTTGTTATGTGAACACACTATTTTTCTACACTATATGTAATCAATACATTTGTTTTGTAGAAACACTATTTTTTGCATTTTTTTGTGACTTGCAAGTGTTTTGGTGTCTACACAGTTTGAAACAGCATTTTTGTTTTTTCAAAGTATTCCTGTTCCTATATGTGGACACATCATGTTGCAACATATATTTTTTGTAGACAAGTTACTTTTGCAAACGTCACGTACTCAACACATTTGTTTAATGGATCAACGTTTTTGTAAAAAAAAATTTATATTGCCCACTGGTTTTGGGTGTGACTATATTTGTACATATTTTGGACACCTGTTATGAGTTTTAATTTTAATCATATTTTCTGTTTTTGCACAAACTGTTCCAAATGTTTAGTTCATCTGACACATTGATATCTATTCACATTATCATAAACTTCTGCTTACTAATATGTTGTTGCTTTTATGCATTTCATCATAAACTTAATTTGACTCAGTTTTACTGTATCTCTGTTCATTTATGGAAAAGAAAAACTTTATAGCTTAGGCTTTACAACTTAACCCTTTGAGGGCTGAATATTTTTTCCCCCAAAAAAACACGGTTTTCTGAAAAGCACAAAAAGTATTGGTTTCACACAGAAATCAACACAAATGGCCTGTGTGTTTTGGCTGCCAATTTGCCAGGAATATGTGGCAGGCTGGCTGCCAAGCCGTCTTCACATGGCGAGGGGCAGTCACAGTTGCAGTGCATCACAATCTGGTATTATCCTCTTGTCATTGTAAGTGGCAGTACTCCCAGGAAAATGTTGCCATAACCAGCACGGACTGGGACCCCCACATTAATTTTCCAATCACTTGTATCAAAATTGGAGACTGACAAGTAGTAGTCCAATTCAGCGATCATATGCAAAACGTCACCTACAGAGTATTCCACTTTGATCTCTCACCAGGTGTCCATGCTACTTTGGCTGTTGTTTGCTCCTCGCCACTCATGCGTGCGCAGTGAATCTCGGTCAAACTAATGAAGCCGACTTTCCTTCTAGCAAAGAGAGTCCAACTAAAACGTAACAGTGGGTTTTGTCACCGTTTACAGTTGATTACCATCGTCAACCACTTCTTTTAACCAAAGTCGACATCCGCCCTGAAAGAGTTAAGCCACACAACTTCTCACCTAGCATTCTAGTGTGTATTCTGCACATTCTCTTCATATCCATGTGGGAGTCATGGCTTGCACCAAATTTTATTTGAGGCCTGGATGGACAGACAAATTGATACCAGGATGTTCTAACACTTTGTTTTATTATTTAGTATCTATCAGATGTTCCCTTCTGATAGAAAGAAGGTGGAAGCGGCTCTGACCTCCTGTCGCCTGCCAAAAGGAAAGGTGAGGAATCCTGACAATGTAACAACATGATAGGCTACATGTATATAGCTTTTTTAGTTTTTCTGAAGTCTTCCTTCATGTCTACTCTACTGAAGAAGACAATCTGTCATGTGATTAGTCTCTCATGAAAGGTTGAGTAGTGTCAACCATGGCCTAACACTAAACCTAACACTAAATTCAGTGGTATCGTGTGCCCTCATCTTTGGCATGTGGGTGTGTGAGCACGAAGTATGCTCACCAATGTTTTCACAGTTTTTCTCAGCTTATTTATCAGCTTATTTAATTTCCAGTGTTGGTCATTCGCTGTGAAAGTAGATGCACCAGGGATATTTAGTATTTATGTTCAGAATTCCAACATTCAAAATGTTGTTATACTTAAAATTAATTTACTATAGGTTAAACAGGAATCAGAACAGACAGGTCAACTTTGTGAAGGAATGATCAGGATGCCAAGAACATCCTGGATGGATGTTAATATTACAACAGCATGACAGATATCAATGTTATAGTGAAAAGGAGATACTAAAGATGGAGTGATGACACGTATTACCTGTTGTATTCAGGGATAATAAGGATGACCTTGAAGACATGATGGCTCATAATGGTGGCCTGATCCCACATGCTCATTGAGGTCTGATTGAAAAAAATTAACATGATGTATCTGGTCAGATAATACAAGAATCTGGCTAATGTTGTTGTTTCTAATAATACTAATTAATATCAATGTGAGCAGGCATTGGTAGAAATAGTTGAAACTGTGATAGTATATCACATCGAGACTACTATTATCTGAGATTTGCCTGTATTGGTATATTTGTGGCTTATGTGGCAAGTGTTTAGCTTCAGTTTATAACCCATGAAAGGTATTTTTGAGGAATACATCTAATGGGCAAAAATAATTTTCATACTCTGGTATTTTTGTGCTGTCTTTTGATCTTTATCTTATTGTGAATTTCCTTTTTATTGATTCTTTTGTGTGCCATCACAGTATTTTGGATTTGTGAATATGCACAGGTTGTTCCAACTTTAATAATTTTATGTTCCAACTTTTTAATTTTATGGACAAGGTTTATTTTTATCATTCTGGCCATGATTACTGTTACTGTTATGAGCAAAAAGAGGCAGTAGATACAGAAAAAAGAGTCTAAGGGATGGAAGGAAAATGTGGTGTGTCTACTCAAGGATCCATAGCAGTTGCATTCGCAGATGACGTACTTTTAGCTTTGTGATTATAAGATGTCTTAAGAGCTTGCAGAGAAACCTGAGGAAGGAGCTAGCATTGTGTCTACTTCTCCATTATGAGTTTTACAACTATAAAAACCTGCATGGCTGTATTAAAACATTGAATTAAAGGTTGAGAATAAAGGCGCTATACTGTGCCCGAACCAACACAGATTCATACTGAGGCACGTGTAAAATAAAACCAATATTTATTTTTTCTTCACCTGTGGGGCACGTCTTCCCCGTGAACCCCACATGCAATACACAGTCCCAAGCACACACACAAATACCAAGCACTTTCTTCTTTGGCACCACCACCACTCCTCCCAGGCAACCTTGTTCTCCTCCACCCCACTCTGGCCGCTGAGTGGTGGTTGTTGGTTCCTTTTATAGTTCACCCGGAAATGCTCCAGGTGCTTGATCACCGAGTTCCGGCTACACTTCCAGGTGTGATGAACATATTGCCCATAGGGGCTCAGGAGTCCCAAACACAGCACCCCCTGGCGGTGCCTGCGGGACCCAACAGGGATGCACCCAACTCCAATTCCCATGGAGCCCTATGGGAAACCGAGGCACTGCTCCAACCCATGGGGGTGGCCATCTAGCATCCAAGGGCAGGTATTGCACTGTTCAGGGCTGCCCCCCCTGAATACAGTGTGCAGGGGCGTCCCTGCTGGGCATGGACCCCGGCATCTGCCACAAGGTTTACCTCCTGACATGTTCTGTCTTCCTTTTTTGAAAAGCAGTCTTTGAAATTATATTTTAACTACTTTAATGTCTATGATGGGGATGGTTTGTGGAACGTATGGCTCACCTATGTTTGTGATTTTTGTGAATAGAAAATTCATTGTGGGCCTGGATTAAGAATGGCAAATCATCTGATATTTTCCTCCTCTTTTTTTCTGCTATTGTTTGTCAGAATGATTCAATGAAGCCTGAAGAATTTTCTGAATCTGTCTACAAGAGTTTCCTGATGCACCTTTGCCCAAGACCAGAAATTTATGAGATTTTCACATCTTAGTAAGTTGATCTTTCCTAATTTGCAGAATTTTGATTTGTTATATAAAGATGTTGAAGCTCTGTGTCATTTCTTAACAGAATTCCAGTTTTTGTATTTTCTCGGTCATGATTTCATAAATCCAAACAGTGCCTTATAAAATGTAAGAGCACTTTCAAAACATAATTAAAATGTTTGGAATGATGACAGTAATTGGCAGAATTTGGGATTTCCTGAATGGTGTGATGGCAGATCATTGTCATCTCATACTTTACCATTGAATACTTATAATATGGAACTTCAGCACTGAATACTAGTCGTGCACTTTTTTCTTCCCAGGTTTTGGCACCTCTTAGTTATTTTTATTCTTTGAATGTTTTCTATGGTTTTTATCTGGATGAGAGCAAGTTACAAAAAAACAATAGCTGCTCTTTCTATAGCCTAAGTTCAGATAAATGATGAAAATATCTATCTGAAAACCTTAGGTTGTGGAATATAGGAGGTGTTCATTTGGTTGATGCAAACCCAGAATGATAACAAGGAGAACGGTACACTAGACAAGTGAGATATACTTGAAAAAAGAATTGTATTAAAAAAGTAAAATAGTATATGGGTACAAAGAGAGATAAACAGTAAATACGTATTACTTGTCTGAGCTTTACTAGCACAAGTCCCCACTTACTGTCTGTGGGGTTGCTGGTCTACTGGTCCATGTTCCCCAAACTGTGCCTTTGACCCAGAGGTGATTTTAAACTCCTTCTTGGGGTTGCTTCCAGGCTTATTGATGTGGCAGTTTAGGATTTTGGTGTTGTCACCTTGATTTCTGTTTCTATGTACCACTGACACCCTTCCCTGTTATCCTTCAACAACACCATATGCATCTGTTAAATACAATACTTTCTAATGATCCCACCTTGTCCTGATTGCTAGTCTTCTCCCTGATCAGGTCCCTGCTACAAAGTTTAGTTTGTTCCACTGGGTAACTGTGTATTCCAGAATGAGTCTCTGCACCGTCTTGTTTCCAAACTGTAGAGACATGTGCCACATTGAAAAGTATCAATGTGCAACATCTTTGGTTATACTATTCACCATTACAGTTGACATTTATTGTCATTTGTAATATAGTACAGTGAAATTATTATTTGCATGTTTTTGGAAAATTAGTGGCAGATGTAGAATAACAACAGCAGACAAAATGAATGTATCACACATTAAATGTAACATATATAGTAAACATAATAAACTCTGTATAAAAGATACAGCCATGTATTGATCATGTACTGTTTGCCAGAACAGAAAAGGGCAAAAGGTGGCTGTGAAGGGTAGCTGAGATCTCTATTAAAAGCTATTTACTTTTCAAAAACGTCATTTATTATATACTGTATATCCTGAATAGAAGGAGCGTGCCTGTAGTGTAATACTCTGTGCCAACTTCCACCCTCCTCTATTTTGTTGTCATAGTAATATTATATTGATAGTATCACATATGCAGCATAAAGTGAAATTCTTACTTTCATGCAACACATTGACATTTACCTGTGTCGTGGTAAACAAGAATGTATTAAAATACAAAACTTCTTTTTATTTAATAGAAGAAAAAAAAATTACTCCTTACACCTGTTTAGTTATACTTCCAGTATTTACACAACCTTGGCCAGAGAATGGTTCTCCGTAACTGCTGATTATGTTTGATTAACAGACAGGTTATTACACCCCTCTATTAAGCATACAGTTTATTTTCCTGATATAACTCATCTTAGCAGTAGAACTAAACAAAAAAAAAAAAAAGAATTACTCTCTAATGACATGAAAACCAACAGCAATCTCCTGTAATGCTTTGGTGTCCTGACCTGAGCGGGTATCTTACAAGGATATGTTATCTAGGCAGTGAGGACAGACTTCCCTGTGTATCTGCAGAGCATGATGAGCATTCATGTAGACATCCCGTCTTGTAAGACAACTAAGTTAGTAAAGGCATTGGCGAGCATTCTTGGTGGTGGTCGAGATATGATGTGCCCACTTTAGGTCATGGGTGATGTTGACTCCAGCAATTTTAAATCAACCTGACCCCCACCCGCAACTACCATTTTCATGTCAATGGCTGTGTGGTCTGCCTACTGCTTCCAGAAGTCAATGACTAGCTCTTTGATTTTCTTGCCATTAAGATAGAGATTGCTGACCTAACAAATTTTTCTCTGTAAACCGTCTCATCATTTTGGTGATTAGGCTCACAATGGTGGTGTCATCGGCAAATGTAATGTTGGAGTAGAATCTACATTTGGCTACATAGTCATAGGTAAACAAGTAGTACTGGAGTGAACTAGTCAGGTGACTGTATGGAGGCAATGACATTGCACTTGATGAGACACTAAGTCCAAAATCTAGCACCTTGCTGATCAGCTTTGATGACATCTTATTGAATGCAGAGCTTTAGTCTATAAACAATTCTCTTTCATAGAAGTTTTATTATACAGATGTGCCACAATGGTATCAAGTGCAAGTGATGAGGCATCCACTGTGGACATTTAGGTGATATGCATAGTGGAGATAGTCCAGACTATCTGGTATGTTCCATTTAAAGTGACCAGATTGTCAAAGCATTTCATCACAATGGGAGGAATACTACTGGTCTGTGGTTACTGATACTGTCAACTTTTGTTTTGTTTGACACAATTATAATTATTGTCTTCTTGAAGCAGTAAGAGACCTCAGACTCTGTCAGTGGTTCATTGAAAATAACAAAAATGCCAACTGATTGATCACTACAGATTTTTATAATGTATCCTTAAATTTCATCTAGACAGAATGCCTTATGGACAATGACATGCTTAAAAATTCTCTTTACATCATCCACAGAAAAAGACAAGAATGAATTGTTATACTTATGCAGGTGATCAAATGGAAGGCACTTTTTTATAATGATCCAAGCTGACATAGAAAGGATTAAGTTCATCTAGGAGATAAAATGTGGATGTGATTTGATTAGTTTTAGTTATAATCCTTAAGCATCTAAAATCCCTGTTGTACATTAACAAACATCATGACTTATGTGTTACTGAGTCTCTGACTTATCCCTATACTGATGTTTGGCAACTTTAATTGCTTTCCTAAATTTGTACCCAAATTTCTTATGTGTTTCCATATCTACCACCAGAATTAAGTTGCTACGAGTCTTCACTAAATCATGGATGACACAAGTGATCTTACAGTCTAATTACAAAATATATAGCTTGTTTCTCATAAGCACATGGTCATCCACATGTTTTAAAATAATAAATGTTTAGATAAAAAATAATTGTATCCTTTACAGCTTATTTTCCTATGTTGTCTACATTACATTACATTACCTGATGTTAGTGGGCTGTTGGTATAGAAGAACCACAAAATTGTAGAAAACATATATGTTCAATATGAAATAATTTACATTTATTTTATATTTGTCATAGACCTTTGATAATTTCATCATTTACGTTTTCCTGTTTGTTATCTTTAATTAAACATTTTTATTCTCTGTGAATCTTAAATTGACTTGTCTTTTGTCTTATCATTAAACATGCTGTATAAAATAATTCTTTGTTTTTTAAACAATTTTCAACTACCGCATCTTTTTCTTTAGCAATACTAAAGCTAAACCATATATGACCAAAGAGAACTTTTGCAAGTTCATTAATGAAAAACAGAGGGACTCACGGCTCAATGAGATTCTGTTTCCCAGATTGAAGCCTGAGCAGGTCAAGGCCCTAATTGAGAGATATGAACCCAGCCAGGCAAATGCGCAGAGAGGTGAGCAACTTTCTTCACTTTCTGATATATGTCTTAAATGAAGACAGAAATTTGAAGGTAGCAGCAGCAGCATTGCTTACTCTCCATTTTGTTTTAGTCTTCAGATTTGTAATACAGTATTTCAAAATGCAGCTATAACATACAACATATGAGAATGACTTAAATAAGAAGGCCAAATACATTTTTTGGACAAATGATGACCAGCTTAGTGTTTCTTTTTTTAGTGTAGTTGGATTTTAAATGCACAGCCATTCCTGACATCAAGCCTGCATTTATGAGCATGAGACAAATGTCACATCTGTGTCACATTTGAACCACAGTGGTCTGGGTTGTGGGAACAAAGCCCCACTGTTTTAGAAATAATTTAATTTTGGGTGCTTGTGTGTTTTCCAGTAAATGTTAGTTCACCAAGCTCACTAAATTAACAGCACAATGTAGTTATCCAGCATTGGACTTGAGGGTTAATGACGGATTCTGAATTAAAAATGTACAGTGCTCGTGATTGAATCACTAACTAGATGATTTCAGGGAGTGCATTTAGACTGCAGTTCTGTTTAAAGCCAAGGCAGGAAATAGATGAATAGTAATCCTGAGCATTTGAGAAAAATATGGAAAAGTTATCCTACGATATGGCCTTATTTCATAAACTGAGGTTTTGGAAATTGGCTTGTAAAAATTAAATATTCAATTCAATGATTTGTTAAATGTAGTAAAAAAAAAGACACTCTTCCAGGCTCTCACCTCCTGGTATCATGATCTGTGGCTAGAAATCTTGATCTATGATAAACTCTAGGGTCAGGAGTGTCCAAGAGCTGCCTACCAATCTGAAAATCGAGCAGTGTTCCAACATTGTGCAATGAGCATCTTTTAAGTAATATGCGGGTGTTGGAGTTTATCTTGGTCACTGGAAAGATGCTGGGACCCACTAGTCAAAAAGCACACCCACATGGCACATTTATATTTTCTTCTATACTCAGAATTCATTAATGAAGTGACAGAAGGCACACCTATCTCCAGTGTTCGACCATGTCCTGGAAAACTCAGAAAGTCATAACAAAATTGAATACTAAAATTCTCAAAAGTCCTTGAAATTCTAAAAAAAAATAAATATTACTTAAAAGTCATAGAAAATATTAAAGTGAAATCTTTTGAGCAGACTGCAGTTTGTGAGACTGAAGTACCGTGTTTCTGATGTGGATTTGAGCAACAATGGAGCAGCACATAAAAACATTTCTGTCTTACTTTCTCTTTACTCTGTACACTTCACACTATAAATATAACAGCAGGTCATGTAACTTTCTGCACTAATAGGGTGTGTTGATAAGGGGGATGAGACAGAACAGAAGGTCAGGTGCAGAGAGAATTTTCTACATCTTAACATCAACAAAACCAAGGAACTGGTTATTGACTTTCGCCACACCAAAGAGCTTCTATGTCCGGCCACTATTCAGGGAGTGGATGTTGAGGTGGTGCACTCCTACAAGTACTTGGGGGGTCAAAATCAATGACAGATTGGACTAGTCTCGTAACACAGAGGAGCTATGTAAAAAAAAGCCAGAGCAGGCTCTTTCTTCTTAGGAGACTGTGTTCTTTTACTGTGAGCTGTGACATCTTTCAGATCTTCTACAACTCTGTGATAGATTTCTACACTGTGGAGTGCTGGGCTGGTAATATCACTTTAAGAGAGGCACACCAATTTAACAAGCTAATTAAAAGGGCAGGCTCAGTTATGGTACACACTCTGGACCCCCTGAAGGTAGTAGCAAATGAGAGAATTAAAACAAAACTGATTACCATTATGAACAATGCTGCACATCCTTTCTCTGACACACTAACATTGAGTGAATTCAGCCAACAAATTACTAAACAGAAGTGTTTTAAGAAATGCTACTGGGGTTACTTTATACCAACTGCCATACGCCTGCATAATGCCTCAGTGTGACTGTGATTGCCAAGTCAGAGGTTTTCTATCATTTTAAATTTCTTTTCTTTTTATTCATTTTGGTGTGTGTTTGTATATATAAATGTATGTATTTATTTAGAGAGTTTCTGTAAAAAGCCATATTTCCCCCTGTATAGTAAGTCAGTATATTAAAAACATTATATCATCTTTTTAATGTTATTAATGATGTACAGTAGTTTATAATACTTTGCCTTTTTTCACCTGCTTAAGCCTTATTACTCTTCCAGGCCAGATATCTCCAGAAGGGCTACTCTTTTATCTCTTGGGTCCTGAAAACAGTGTGGTTGATCCTGAGAAACTTCTGATATACCAGAATATGGCACAGCCCCTTCCTCACTACTATATTAAGTCTTCCCACAACACCTACTTGACTGGTCAGAGCCCACCTCTCTCTGTTGTTTTCTTTTCATACTTTTTAACCTTGATCTTCACCAATCTAAAAATTAGTTCTTAGCCACTTTTTTTATCTCTCTTACAATTACTGTATGTGTATGCCTATAAAAGTTTCTTTTCCTCTGTAGACCTATAGTTCTGTCTCTTTTTTTATTTGATTTAATCAGATCTGTGTGGTCAGCAACTGAGTGACTTGAACTTTTTTTCCTGAGCTTTTAGCGGGTCAGTTCTCTGGAGTTTCCTCCCCTGAGATGTACAGACAGTGTCTTCTTACCGGCTGTCGTTGTGTAGAGCTTGATTGCTGGAATGGAAAGCCACCAGATGAAGAGCCTATCATCACACATGGCTTTACCATGACAACAGAAATATTATTCAAGGTACTTCCTCTGACAACTTTTCTAAACCTGTAAAATCAACAAACCAGAGCAGAAGCAATATTGGGTGTTCCTTTTTTAAAATGCTACCTAAGCCCTCTATATAGTATGGTGGCCAAAAATGAAATCATTAATTAATAACAATGACTACATGCTGCCTTCCTAATTAATGGATGGACTGCTCATTAGACATGGTTTTCTCAGTTTTTCTTGATCCTTTCTCCTTTTGTTATAATCTGTAATTGTTTCTCCTTTTATGATCTGTTATTTCCTGTGTAATTTTCATTTGATGCATCAGACTGCCGCTTTTGTGTTTTGTGTGTATGGCAGTTGTTTCCCTTCAATTCTCACCACATCATTCTGAGAGATTTTTCTTTTACAGTTTATGTGTACCTTTCTTATTCTTTATTCTCTCCTCTGTCATTTTCCTCAATCTTTGCCCTTTGTGTTTTTCCACCTTCATGTTTTGTCTCGTTTTCTTCTTTCAACTACCAGAGTCTTCATGTTTCTTATACTGGTGCATAATTTTTATCTTACTGTAATGTTTTTTGCAGTATTTTCTCTGAAGTAAGATTGTTTTTCTGTCAGTTTTTATAGATTTTCTTTTATGTCTTCTTTCTACCATTCAGGATTGTCCGTATTAAATGTCTATTTATCCTGCCTGTTTTGCATTCTCCATTCATAGCTCAGAATGCCTTACAGTTACTAATCTGTTTGCTCTTCTTTACCAAATGATGATGTGATGGTGTTCCTGCTGTAGAGGCTTCCATTCCTGAATATTTTTAAATGTTAATACACAATTTAATTCTTAAATATACAGCAATTAAATGTACTGGATTCAGAGTTTGCCACTAACTTATCTTAATGCTATCAGTAGTGTTGATGAATAAAATTCACCAATGTGTTCTTCACAACAAATATGCTGTATTTGCCAGTGACCTTGTTCGACGAATATTTTCCTGTGAATTTGCTTTGCAGTTGGCTTAGACATTTTTTCCAGCGCCCCATGATGCTTTGTGAAGCCACCATGACATCACAGTGCTTTAGCAGCAATGTGCAGAACTTTAATGCATGCCTACTGTAAGGTTGT
Organism: Polypterus bichir lapradei; assembly: GCA_026402145.1. Lineage (NCBI taxonomy): Eukaryota > Metazoa > Chordata > Cladistia > Polypteriformes > Polypteridae > Polypterus > Polypterus bichir. Next base: position 15,113,693 of record JANRMT010062797.1, on the reverse strand, counting down.
ATTTTCACACTCACACTCAAATCGTGTTATTGTTTTTTCATAATCGGCATCTTATATACTGTACAGCCAAGTTCCATGTTTCTTCATTCTTCCAGTTACAGCATCGGTGCAATCTTGGATGTGTGTTGGCATCGACCAAAGAAAATTGTTTATTGTGGCATTTTCGTACATTGTCAGGTGCCACATTCCAGCATTGTACTCTTGCTCCTTTCACTCTGTGCTGTCTCTTTTCTCCACATGGATACTGTCGCAGGCTGTGTACTAATTAAATCAAGTTGTATTAAAAATGCCATTCCTTGTGATTTATATAGTTTTACCTAACTGAAGTCATGAAACCCTGAACTCATTTGGTGGATAGATTGTATTAGAAGCTATTTTAATTTGGAGTCTGTGTTGTTATATTTTACATAACCTATGGAGTGAGATTCACTTTGAGGGGCAGCATAGTGCATGTTGGTCAAACATGGACATGAGAGTTCCATTATATTTTGTACACATGGCGATAAATCTCAACTGAACTGATTGCACTGCATTGCAATTCTTATCAATGTGTTTTGAAAGAGCCAAGACCACCTGAATTTCAATATGAAGTTCACAGTGCCAGTCATCCCTTAGCATTATGCACTTTCTGTAGAATGTCATGTTTATGCATAATAAAAAAAATACAGTGGAAATAAAACGGCAGATTATGTGATAAACCTAAAGCATGACGAAACAGACTGAAGCGCCACAAACCAGTTTTATGGTGCATGTTGAGTTGCTCTTACTGAGAATATTGTAATGAAAGAACACAATAGGGCTAAGTAAGTACTAAGGACTATAACTAATAGTACTAAGTAAGTTTCACGGTTTCTTCTCTGTAGACATTTATTCATGTTGTGATTTGAGTTGTGATTCTTATCAATTTTAAATCACTTTTATTAAAAAATGATTTGGTTATTATAGCATTGCTGAACACCACTATTGGTGCTGTCCCACATCAGTGCAGATCCCAGTAGCAATATCTGTGTATCCCCAATTGCCCCCCTGCTGCAGATGCTTTCTGCAGTCCACGACTGAAGTAATTGGAGACCCGACAGTTTTTCAGATTTGTCTACGATCTTCTTCATCAAATGTAGTGAAAAGTCTGAGTGCTTGTGTTTGTGATTATTTTTTTTGGTGATTATTGCCTAGTTAGCTATAGAACAGAGAAAGCATTCACTATTTTAATAATGTCAATTGAAGGTCTTGGAGACTGCTTTTCAAGGTGAGACATTTGTGCTAGAGGAAACACTCACTCCTGGCTCTGAAAATTAGGGAGATGAGCAGTGAGGTGAAACACACATTTTAAATGGCTGAATCTCACAAATATTTTTTGCTTTTTTCTTCCAAAAACAACATGGATACATTGTTTTGCAATATGTATGCAATATCACTCTGTATATTAATTTTCACTGCAGTGGGCTGGCGCCCTGCCCGGGGTTTGTTCCTGCCTTGCACCCTGTGCTGGCTGGGATTGGCTCCAGCAGACCCCTGTGACCCTGTGTTCAGATATAGCGGGTTGGAGAATGATGATGATGATATTAATTTTCATGATTTGTGTATATCAAACTAAAGAGATTGAGTTTATTTTTTTTACTGTTTATATACCTTGATATGTGCTTTTACACAAGTAAATATAAGGTTTGTACTTGACTATTATTCTGTTCTACAGTACTTTTCTTTATTTCTGTATATGTTTATGCACTCTTAGCCTGTACTCGGAATACATGATTGTAAGAATAAGATAAACTGAGTTGAATTATGTGCTCTACTTTACCAAAAATTGTACTATTCTACCTATTCTAGTCTGTTACAAGCAATGACATTTTTATTTACATTCCTCTTTATTTTTCTCTGAATTCACAGGATGTCATTGAAGCCATCGCAGAGAGTGCCTTCAAAACGTCTCAGTACCCTGTAATCCTGTCCTTCGAGAATCATGTGGATTCGTAATAATCTTAATGTTTTTATTACCAGTAGAAATATTATAAGCATGATTAATTCATACCCTCTTTGAACCTTTAAAACAAATATTGCTCTGTGGCAGACCAAGATGAGTAGACGCCTGGAATACAAAAACAAGTAAAAGAAATGACTAGGGGTGGCGCTCCTACCATTTTCAATTTTTTTAAACATCTAACAACCTCTGTGTAGTAACTCTTGCTAATAACCATAATGAAGTAATTGTTTTTGCCCTTAAAGAAAGACCTCCTTCTATTTCTGCTAATTGTTATAACAAACTTTCCATTGCAAGCATGAGAGTTCTATTCATGTGGATTTCTGGTGTGGACATGGCCCGGACACAGACAGGCAGACATGTTGTAGAGTCACCACCACACGTTTATTTTACAACTATTTACAAATGCACACACCCCAAGTCCCCAAAGTCCTGGCCAAACAACACTTTGCCTTCTTCTTCGGGCCGCCTCCACACTCTCCTTTGCTTCGTCCTGCTTCCACCCGACTCCAGCCTTGAATGAAGGGAGACGGCCCCTTTTATCTCATCCCGGATGAGCTCCAGGTGTATCCCGGCATTCCTCCCTGCACACGCCCCAGTGTGACGGAAATGCCGGCTGTTCTCCCGGAAGCTCTCCGGGTGTCCCTTCTCTTCTTCCCTCCAGCACTTCCTGGTGTGGCGGAAGTGCTGAGGTCCAGGGTCCCCAAGGCATTGGGGTGCCCCCTGGCGGTGACCACAGGTCCCTACAGGGTTGGGCTTCCAAGCCCTCTACCCGTGGCCCCCAAAGCAACCAGGAAGGCAGCCCCCACGTGATCCAGGGTGGGCATTGACCCTTTTCCGGTCCCTCAAGGCGTCCCGGCCGGGTCGTTGCCCCTGGCATCCCTGACACTGGATAGAGTTTTGTGAGAAATGCAATGTCACTATTGATTTGCCTGTGGATCTGCACAAAAAAGCAAATTAAGATTAGCTCTATTTTTTAAATTAAACTAAAAATCAAAAAGGGTTTTACATCACTACATATACAACATATCCAGCAAATACCATTACTTATGATTTTTTGTTATTTTACTATATATAGTGAAATTTGTTTAACAAAGTCACACTGGAAATAACCACTTGGAAGGACATTTGTGTGAAATTTCACATAGCACATAAACATAGCATTATACTTAATGATTTGGATAAATTGCAGGCATAATGTGTGTTTTATTTTTATTTTTCTCTTTTTTGGCCTTGGAGTTTTCTTCTGAAATTGGTTCTCATCAGAACTCTTTATTATGTTCCATTATCATTGCCACTCAGGGTCAAACAGCAAAAGAAGATGGCAGATTACTGTAAGAATATTTTTGGTGAGGCACTGTTAATAGATCCCTTGGAAAAATATCCGGTGAGTGGGTTTAGGCTTTTCAGATAGGTTTATTTATGCTCATCCCACCAAAGAGTTTAAATAAGTCAGTCATTTGGTTTCAATGTCTTGGTTGTTGCTGCTCTTCTTAAAATGCATTACAATGACATGGCAAGAACTTAGCCAAAATCTATGGATGTCTGTATCTATAAAGAGATCAAATACTAGGAAGTCATTATGTTCTGTGAGTCATTTCCTGCCTAATACTAGTGTGTCAGCCTTTCAGTGAGCTGCACATCAGGCCTGTGGAAGCCTGGTGCTTTTGAGTCAGCCTTACCCTGAGCTCTACTTCAGATTATCTGGGGCTTTATTAGCAACTTCTGAATTGGACACAAAACCCATTGAAGCCTGATGCTATTGTGTTAGTAATACTTTTAGACTACTAGGGGGCTTCGCAAACCCCCTCCCCCCCTTTGCATCTTTGGCGCTCATGTTGTGAAGAGGAGGGCTGAACGCACCCCAATTAGACGTGATCGCTCTTCTGACACCCCCTCTTAAACGGTGATACAATGGGAAACACATAGTTTTTTTGTTACCGACTCTTTGCTCGATCAGCTGCTGTTGCCAAGCCGCGTGATCTGCATTTCGCGCGGCGCACTTCTGTCATATCACCTATGTCCATATATTCAATCTCTTTTCGCTTTTACCTTTTCATCAATATCACACTGAATTTTGATTCCGTGTTTGGAATTACATCATGACAATGCAACGTATAACTGCCTGTGAGTGAATATCGTTTCTTTCTCTCTACAAGAAATGTGTCTCACATAACCACGCATGACTTTTCCAAATCTCTTTGCATAAGCTCTTGCCGTCTCACGGAATGTGAAAGTGTCTCTGAGACAATCATGTCTCGTCTCCTTCCAAGATATTTTTTTTTATAATAGAGAGATTTGGAAGGGTTTAGATTATGGCAGGTTGATTCTGCTAAATGAGTCTTCCCCTAACTGTGTGATAGATCACTAGTACCGGGAATTTAAGCCTTCTGCAAGAGGAATGATACTTAATGTCTCTTCTGCTCTAACATGAGCTTCATATCAAATCCTTAGGAGTGTGATCACTAAATGACTAGTGACCTGCCTCTAGCGACTCAGCCTTGAAGGATACTTGGCTCCTGACTATACATTTTCTACCCCGCTGCATCCAGGCTATTATCCCACAGTCACTGACAGTTTAGTGATTACAGACCACCACTCAACAAAATTCTCTAGCCTTTTTTGTTTCAGTTTTGTGTTTTTCTTATGTTTGTGATCTTTGGATGTAGTTTTCTGGTGTCTGATTTTTGCCTTGACTTTTTGCATCTGTTTTATCCAAATCTGACTACACCCTTGGCTTTATTTCTTTTCTTCCTATTTTTTCTTAAGCGGTGTGTACCAATCTTACTTAACACAGTTATATCTCTAAGTACCAGCAAATCCATCCTGCGATTTTGAATTTTCAATTAAACAATAATGCCTGCACATGTTATTCTTTCATGGTCAGTACTTATTAAAATCTAGTTGCCTGAGTGAAGATTAAAGGTGGTCACAAAAGTGGAGGTAAAAGATCAGCTTGGTTTGGAGTGCACTCCCAGTGAATTGACAGTAGAAGCCTGTCTTACCTTGATCTGGACACCAAGCCCATAAGAGCCTTAAGCACTTTAGCTCAAAGGAGCCTAATATTAGTGACATCCTCTTCCCTGCTCTTCTGGGTTATACTTTTCTGCCAAACAGTACACTAATGAATCAGTTCTAATCCATGTTGAATATAAGACTAAAGGATTCTAGAGAATAATAGGTTGTCTTTTTCCTGGGTGCAGAAGGATAGAAGTGGGTAAGGTCATACTGTTAAAGGTCTGTGATCTCAGTATTATAGGTCTGCACTGTTTCACTTATATAGCATTTCTTTTTAAGTCACCACAATCCAGTCTTATATGAGCTGATATTCTTGTGCAGGCAAACATACCTTACTTCTGAAACATACCTCTGTTTGCCATCCATTCTGGTGGTAGAGTGAGTTACTGAGTGGGCAGAGATTGACACTTTTTCTGTATTCTCTATTTCAAGTGCTAACTTATCTGTTAGTGACCTATGACTTAGGCAGAGTAAGAAAACCTAAGTATAAATTCTTTGTGGCCTGCTGAAGTGCTCACTTTTGTAAGGCATTAGACATCCACAATTGTAGTATATTCCTAGTGGCCAGGTGATGACTGCCCCCTTTATCCTAAATTAAGAGACTTTTGGGCCTGTCTATTGTTCCTCCTAAATTTCTTGTTGATTTATTTGTGTGGAAGAACAGCTGAAACCTGGACAACAGATACCTAGTCCTAGCGAGTTGCTTGGCAAAATTCTGATCAAGAACAAAAAGAACCAGTCACGCAATGAGAGTGCTCAAGGCCCAGCAAAGAAAAATGTAGCTGGGGATGCAAGTTGCCCAGAGCAGGACTCCAGTCAAATACCCAGTACCCAAGGTGAGTCACTTTCCTTCTAAAATGTGAAATTAGAGGCTTGCCTCCACAATACAAACTCATGATAGGGCACTAGTGTCATATTGCTGTTATGCTGTTTGATATCATGATTGACTGATCTAAGTTTGAGAATTGTTGCTAGGCTTAGATGTTTTTGGCACGGTTAGCAGCTAATAAATATGCAGAAGCTGTGAACTGCGGGGTATGCCCTCAGGTGGGGCCCAAATCCAAAAGAACACACAGACATAAAGTCCAAAAAAGAGGGGATTTATTGAGGTTGAGCAGGATAACTAAGTAACAAAGAATAAACAGAAGTAGGGAAGCAACGTACACAGCAAAACTAACCTCACTCTGGCTTAACCCTGCCTTATTCAATACTCTTTTTAATCCCACCTTGACTCGTGAATCCTGTCTTGTCTTGGACTTCCATGCCTGAGTCCAGATGAATTCAAAAGAAGTTAATTAGCAGCAAAAACAGGTCACTAATTAAGAAAAGGGTTACAATGAAAACCTGCAGCCACAGTGGCCCTCCAGGACTGGAGTTTGAGATTCCTGGTATATACTATTAGAAGCTATATAACTAGTCCGAAATAGGTACAGTGGAAAAGGTTTAAGAGCCCTAGCTGTAAAGCTTACCATTGCTACCAAGTGAAATGTTTTTCATGCTTCATAGTGTTGAGTTTTGAGATTTTGTTTTGGTGAATAATGCAATTGGTCAGTTAAGCCTGATCCTGATAACCGACTGAAAAAGACGCATTTTCTTTTTCTCATTTATGTTAGAGAGTGAGCCGACTGAAGAAGCAGAGGATCGTGAAGAAGTTGATGAGGCAGTTGAGGAAGACGAGGAGCAGATGAAGAATTCCGATGAGGTGTGTGCACCAATTTGCACAAACATTCTTATTGCTATTCGTCTTTTAACAAGTTTTCCCCTTTTTGGTCCAGGGAACAGCTGGACAAGAAGTGACAGCTTTTGAAGAAATGTCAGCGTTGGTAAACTACATCCAACCCAACAAATTTGTTTCTTTTGAACATGCAAAAAGTGAGTATGGGAATATCTCTTTTTGCCCCTCTCCTTCGCCCAAACCCAATCCACCACATATCTGTCCAGCAAATAAGTTGGCTGTCAGGTCTCCAATTACTGTATTAGGAAGGCATTTTTTCTCATTGTTCCATTTTGAATTGACTGATTATTCTTGCTGAAATTGTGAATTTAGTGAAAATGTCTGATTGTTATGTATTGAGTTGCCCATCTGTTTTTCTATAGTTCTGAGCTTGCCATTATGGATAGTTATTGCATGTCTGGGGGTGGTTTTTGACTGGCATGCACTTTAATATTTGTGTTTTAATGTCCTCCTTTTAGAAAAGAATCGTAGCTATGTTGTCTCATCCTTCGTTGAAACTAAAGCCATAGAACTGGTCACCAAGTTCCCAGTGGAGTTTGTTGAGTATCCTTTATGTATTGAACCACCATCATCATCATGTTTTGTATCTAAAGAATTTTTCAGACACAACTGGTAGAGCTTCCTGTGCTGAATGGCCATTGGGAACAAGCTGTATGTGGTAGAGAACAATACCTTTCGGCCGAAACATATAAACAGCACTGTAGAGCAGAAATATAGCCAGGAAGAAGGTGAAGTTGAATTTGACCACAATGGGAAAACAAAATCATAGTAAATACTATACTATGGTTGGGTTGATGACAGCATTCCTAAATGTTGATAATTATAAGAAAAAATATCTGTAATATTGATAATATCAAGTTACAAGTATAGTTATGCACAAAGGCAGCGGTTGGTATGCTCAGTATTAGTATCTAGGGACATTTATATTAGGGGAGTCAAACAATTGCAGTTTTTAATTGCCCCTTGATTAATCACATGTTAAACCAAGGTAGCTCAGCGATGTCTAGCTGTCCACCGTGAATGTGACTGCTGTACAACTTCTTAGCTACTCAAACTGCAAAGACTTGTGCCTTTCATATAAATCTTGATACATGACACAATTGTCCAATGTGTAAGAATTATTAGACCTCACTGAATGATGTCTCCCTTCCCTGTGTCTTTAACAAAATTTAAAGGTCTGATGTCATCCATTTTGAAATAATTAGCAGTTGTTGATGATTTAGACTTTTGTTGTATTCATGGACATAAGCTGAGTTTTACACTCAGATCGTAATGTAATGTCTAACTTTAGAGTTTTTAACAGTCATGTTATGCATGTTTTATTCTTAAGTTAAAAGCCAAGGTTGTTTTACTTCTGTGATATTTTAATATCAAAATATCTTTTGAACAGTCTGGGAGTTTTAAATAAAAAGCAAATATCATAAATTTCATTTTTCTCATCAATTGTTAACAGATAGCTTAGGTCAAAGGTTCCCAAACTTCAAGTCTAGGCTCCTCAAAATGTACCATCTGATCAGGGCCCCCAATGATATAAACCCATTACGATGACATAGAGCATGATCTTTGATCTTGTTTACTGTTACAGTAGACTTTGTTACAGGAGTTATTATATTAGTCACACTGCATTATTTTGTATAATAGTGGACCTCTTAATCTAAGCAAATGCTTAACTATAACAGACTATTGGCATAGTCATACATTAGGTGTTAATTTTGGCAGCCATAATATATATATTTATATTGTGTTTACCGTGTGTTTGGGGGGGGGGGGCCTGTAGCTCCCCAAACTCCTGACACACAGGTTTGGGCAAAGGTTTACAAACACAAAGGTTTTTTATTCATGTGAAACTCTTATAGAAAGAGTTTCCCATGTCACAAGCACAGTCACAGTAAGAAGTAATGCCACTCTGTCATCTCCCTGTTGCGTTCTCTCTCTCAGCCTCCTCCACTCCTCCAGCAAACTTCATTCACCTGATCCTGATTCTGGCTACCGGAGTTCTGGCAGACAGCTACTTTTTTGTAACACTTGGAAGCACTTCCGGTGTCCCATAGCTGTGGTTTGGAAGCATTTCTGGGTGAGGTGGGAGCCTGACAAAGTAGGAGTCATCAGTCCCTACAGCACCCTCTGGCAGTACCCACAGATCCCAACAGGGCTGAGTCGACAAACTCCATTTCCCAAGGTGCCCTGTGAGAATCCATGGCAGTGCCGTAACCCAGTGGGGCCACCATCTAGCATCCTGGGGGAGACAGAGCCCTGTGCAAGTTGTCTCCCGATGTCCTTCCTTCCTTATTACAATATTACACAATATCTTGGCAAACTTGGCGTGCCCTGCTGTTTCATTGAAGGACATGCGTGGCAGATTGACCAATAATATCCACTGGATGTATCTTGCTACATCCAAACAGTGCCATCTTTCGCCTTTATGCCTGGTACAGCTGCGTTGTTCTTATGTGTGAGTGGACGTTTCTTACGGGGAGGGCTTCCGTTCTTTTTCTCTGATGTAGAACCCTCATCCTCATCTGAGTTCACCACTGTTATAGCACGTCTTTATTTGAAAACAGCAGTGTCAGATCGAAGGGAGCGTGAACATGACTGAGAGAATAAAACTGAATAAAAAAAAAAAAACACTAACCTTTACAAGTACCATAAATTTACACAGGCTGTTACAGACTCAAATTGAATGTCTGTTTTTATTATATAATAGTAACAATAAGAGCATCTCACTACTCAAAACAGTAATTCTGGGAAGCGGACAGAATCAAACCTGCAACCTCTTGATTATAAGTCAGCAGTTCTTACTGCTGCACCACCCAAGCGGTTGTGTTAGCGTCGTAACCTAACCCGATTTCTTTTTCTTCGGTTTTACTCTTGAATAAAAGCACACTTGTTTTGTTATACGTGTACCTTTTGTGAAAGTGTTTATTTGATATTTGGACTTCAGTCTTCACACATTATATACACTTCATGTCAAAATTTTGTTGTTAGTATTTTAACATGAAAAAAGTTTCTGTTTTAGCTATTTGCATGTCTTACATTTCCTGTCATCCTACATTTACATAGATCGTTGTAGACACGGAACACACATGAAATGCATGTGTTCCAAATAAATATACATTATTTACCCTATACAACTCCAGGCACCTCACGCCGAGATAAACAAGACTTGAGTTGGGAGAATTTTTGGCTCGAGTTGAACTGTAGCAGTGGAGGGATGAGACAGCAGGCTGCTTTCTGCTTGTGCTGATTGACACATTTACAAAACAAAAGATGCTGATGGAGAGGTGCAAAGGAATTTAAGGTGACCCAGGATTACAAATGTTTTCGTAGACTTTAGGGATTTGCAAAATTTTTATAGGGACAAAACTGAAATCAAAGCTGTAACAAAAATCAACAGTTTTCTTTTTCTGATTTTGTTTTGTAGATTGCTGGAGTACTAGTTTCTCACAAGGTTTATATTTTGCAAGTAAAATTTGGAAGCTGTGAGATGCATAGCACTACATATCATCACACGTATCAGATATGTTACTATATTGTGCATCAGAGAAACCAAGAACTTCAAAATGCCTACACCTATAGAAACAGACATATAAGAGGCACACACAGGAAAACAAATTCACAAAATGATGACATGAGTACATGACCATAATAACATTAAAAATATATTGTTGAAACAAAATAAAATCTAATAAGTCAAAAAGATTAAACAAAAGCAGAACACAAAACGTAAGTCAATTACACATTCCTGACACAATGTAGAAACATTGCCTAACAATCAATCAGATCACTACTAAAAAAGTAAAAAAAAAAACATGATTCTGACACATGTAGGCCACAGGTTTATAATGACATTCTCCCTAAAAGTTTTTTGATGGTTTTTGTGGGAGAATCACTGTCTTCTATGAAATGTTTTTTTTATTTTCTTGGATTCTATTGAAACTGAAATGTATCATTGTATTTATTGGGAAATTACCAAATATTATACACAGTTCAGTATGGTTTATGAATTCCTATACAGTCTAACCTAGTTATAACAAGAGGCAGATGAGCCGGATCTATCCCAAAGGAACTAGGATGGATTCGTCCAACTACAATCCACAGATCTTCTGGAATGCTGGATGCCAAATGGTTGCCCTAAATTACCAGACCATGGGTGAGTGTGCATTCTTTCAGACAGTGTATCTAGAGAAGAGAAGTCAATGCAGATGTCATACCTTGAAAACATTGTGTCACAGTTGCTGCTGGGCAGTAAGATGGGAGCTAAGTGAGAGAAAGTGCTCAGCTGTCATCATCAGGAAGCGCTTCACTCACAGTGTTTAGAACACTATATGCTTGGCCCAAGGTTGAGGAGCCTCCTTCAGTTTAGGTCAGTAAGAGATTGCGTCTAAGATCCATTGTAGTCCAGACATTTTTGGCTGGCCACCAGATGTTACCATAGTACAAATCTGCAAACTGAGATAGCTCATTGTGTGTATGAGTCCATGATAGAACAACAGTATTTTTTAGGTTTTGTATTAACACTATACATGTCTTGGTATTTCTCAGTTTTGCTTTTCAAAAAAAAAATAGCTTGCAGATTAAAAGAAAAAGAAAAAACATCTGTAGAAAAAGTCTTTGCAGGTATTAGATGAAAGTAATAATCAGCCTGGCTTACACTGAATGACAATTTCTATAACACATTTGGAAATTTGTATTATAATTAAACTTCAGCCTGTCAGAATAAGATACAGTCATATTGCACACCCCTAGTTAAGAATGAATATCTGTCAATTAATCAAAGAAAAGCAGGATGTCAACCAATATGCATATGCCAATTCTTGATTGTCTGAACAACAACATTTTTTTATATAGCACATTTTCATACAAATAATGTAGCTCAAAGTGCTTTACATGATGAAGAAAAGAGAAATAAAAGACAAAGTAAGAATTAGAATAAGACAACACTGATTAACATAAGAGTAAGGTCCGATGGCCAGGGAGGACAGAAAAAAAAAAAAAAAAAAAAACTCCAGATGACTGGAGAGAAAAACTAAAATCTGCAGGGGTTCTGAGGCCACGAAACCGCCCAGCCCCCTCTGGGCATTCTACCTAACATAAATGAAACTGTCCTCTTTGTATTTAGGGTTCTCTTGGAAGGACTTGATGATGGTGGTCATGTAGACGTCTGGCTTTTAATCCATCAATGTAGGAAATCACGGTGCTTTGATTAGGTGGTGATGGCGCAGATCGCCACCACAGAAAACCGGGAAAAGAAACAAAAGAGAGAGTAGGGGTCAGTATGGATTTTAAAGCCACCATGAATAGTTATTATAATGAACTGAATATACAGAGTATCAGGATTAAATGAAGGTGAAGTTATCAGAAAGCCATGGTAAAGTATGCAATGCGTGCAATACCTTACTGTTCATTTATGCACAATGTGACACCTAAATACAATAAAATACAATTTGTTTTTGTATAGCTCAAAATCACACAAGGAGTGCCGCAAAGGGCTTTAACCGGCCCTGCCTTTTGACAGCCCCCCAGCCTTGACTATCTAAGAAGACAAGGAAAAATTCAAAAAACAAACCCCATGTAGGGAAACAAAAATAAAAGGAACCTTGGGAAAGGCAGTTCAGAGAGAGACCCCCAGAACAGAACACAAGTAATCCTCAATACAATACAATAGTGCAATAGAAATATTACAAGTACAGAGCAGAATTCAACAGTAGATGATATAACAGGATTCGGATTTGTTCAGACAAATAAAATACCAGTCCTTCGGTATAATTGTTTGCCTCATTAAACTTATCATGGGAGACCAAGGTTTACTTTAAGGTGTACTTGACTGATTGAACACCACAGAGAGACTTGGAAAATGCCAGGCGCACAGTTTAGCTAAGTATTTTATGCTTTGTTGTTAGACCATCTGCTGCTAATCAATATTTATTTAATGTACACATTATCTTGTTCTGTGAAGAAAGTTTTCTGAGGGTATTGACTATACACAGTGCTATATAAAGACTGATTCATTAAATAAATTTAATGAAATATCACACCTTTTAAAATAGTTTTTTTATATGTGGAACTTTCTACCAATTTCTCAGAGCGTTTGCTCCACTAAGCCTCTGAATGAAAAGTTTAAGCACATTTTGTTTGAGTTTTTTGCAGTACCTGCCTTGAATCTGGCAAAGCTCCATCTCATTTTTCTTCTTCCAGATTTTCCAATGCAGCTGAACATGGCCTTGTTTGAGTTCAACAGCAGGACTGGCTACCTGCTCAAGCATGATTTCATGCGACGAACTGAGAAGAGATTTGACCCTTATGCTATGGATCGGATTGATGTTATTGTGTCAAATACACTATCAATTAAGGCAAGCTTTCCTGAAATGCCTGTGCTCTTCCCATCCTGCAGGACTTATATGCTCAGAATGTCTGCCCACTTGTTGTGTTTACTGTTGCATTGTGCCTTAGAAGGCTAATAGGGGCAGCTAATAAACTACTCAGTTATTGAAAATGCAGTAATGAGGCAAAAAACAGTTTTAGTTTTCATTATTTTGTCTACTGGTCTCTTCTTTTAGTTATTTAATGAATTCATTTAACCTTTTCTTATCATGTTCTGTTTTAATTTACTATTTTTTTTAATCACATTAATATATAGGGGTTTCATGGTGGCACAGTGGTTAAAGGTATTGTTTCACAGATCCAAGGACCTGTCTGTGTATGGTATCCTATTGTTCCACTGTAATCATTACAGGTGGTTCATTGGTTGGATTAATGATTTTACTGTCCTGTAATATATTGTATTATTTTTAATTGATACATTTCTTTGTCACTTACTAATTTATTCATCCTCAAAAACATACATTTTATATACAGTATGTGCCTATTCAGCTCCAAGCAGCATGAGACATAAAGCTCAAACAAGCTCAGAATGTGATACCAGTCCATCACTGACTTAGGGCCAGTTTAGAGTCACTACTTAACATTCACATGAAATCAAAGTGCCTGTAGCACATGAGCACCAAGAGAACCTTCAGAATGCACAAAAGCTATGAGAAAATAAAACTAATTACTCTGTTACTGTGCTGTTACTTCAAACCAATTTAAATTTGCCCATTAAATTGACCTCAGGTCAGTTAATTGTCTCATTCTGTTTGTCCATTGTTATACATTTAATATATTTATTGGAGGATTGCCTTAGTTTAATCTCTGCTTTTTCTTCACATCTCCATGATAGATCTATTCTGGACAATTTCTGTCTGATAAAAGTGTTAAAACTGCAGTTGAAGTGGAGGTGATTGGGCTACCAGGTGACCCAAAGCGTAAGTACAGGACCAAGTGGACATCAACGCCAAACTCAATAAATCCAGTTTGGAAGGAAGAACCTTTTGTGTTTGACAAGGTGTGAATGGTTCAGCTTTTTCACTTTTGTATTTCTTAAATTTGCCATAAAAAATTAGAAACATATGAACATGTAGTAATTATTTAGAAACACTGCATTCTCACTATAAACCATGCTGTGATTTTTGTTTTCTTCATGTTTTTTTTTCCTTTCTTTAATTCTTGTGTGTTGGTCCATTCAAAGTGAACTTCATGCACAGAATCATTTATTTGAATGGTTTTCAAGTGTTAGTGATGCGCCATCCTAGCAGACTCCAAACAAGATAATCAGTCATGAGCTGTATGAAGCAGGAGCTTATTCTCTTGTTCCTGCATGCACACTCTTATTACTTACTTCAAAACTCCTCCATACAGCTAAAAAAGTCAGTTTATATGTAATTTTATGAAAAGCCATAACTGTCTCAAGTAATGTAATTTCATCTACTGTTTGTTCAAAATACTTTTTCATAGTTTTTTTTTATATATACAGTAACTAACCGTCCCCCCACGGTTCTGCCCATGTAGTAGTGAAACAGTAAAGTGAGGAGGGCCCTGCCGTTCTCCCCACTCCTGAAGTTCTGCTTCCCCCTTGCCTCGGCTCACAGCCTTTGTCTCGGATTAGCGTGACTATATTGCTCCTGCAAGCAAACAGTGATTCTTAGTGTGATGACAGAAATCACAAAATAAACCAGAATGTTCAAGCAAATTATAGAAAAAAAACCCAATCTAAAACCGTTAAGTAGTTCTCTCGTGAAAAGCAGACAGACATACTGACAGACAGACGTTGGATTCTATATATAGAGAGATGCTGTTTTTTTCCCTATACAGTTCACCTACTCATCCATCAATTTTCAGTACCTTGGGGTACAAAACAGAAGCCAACTCTGGATAGGATACCAGTTCTTCATAGAGCACACTTTCACACACACACACACACATGCACGCACACTTGCTCACAGCAAGCTAATACAGAACACTCACAAAGACATGAGGAGAATGTTGCCAGGGAAAGAGCCCAAATTTCTACTGTAATACTGCTTTGCTGTATTATACCTCTTTTTATAGTTTACCTAACTACAAAACACTCTGCAGTGATTTTGATTTTCATATTTATCTTAAATCATTTTATTGTCTGTTTTACATTTATTCATTAATTTTTAAACCCTGCAACATAAGGTAAGGGGGAGCCAAAGTATTAAACATAAGGAAGGGAACACCAGCCCATCGTCCTGAGGCACATATGTACAAAATCATATGTGTTCATACTAGGCCAATTTTGAACTATTAGTGTTTTTGAGTTTATTTAAGTATTGTTAAGAAATATGTTTATGTAATTTAAAAACATAGATCAACCTAATAAAACTCCAGCATTTTGCACATTTTATTGAATATATTATGAAAACTTTTCATACCTTGAAACAGAGTATATTTAATATAAATACATAGATGCATAGTTCCTTCAGAAAAACAAACTCGCTTTTTTGTTTCAGATTCTAATGCCAGAAATGGCTTCCTTGAGAATTGCAGTTTATGAAGAAGGGGGAAAGCTTATTGGACACAGAATCATACCAGTCCATGTGTTGAGATCAGGTAATGTGCAATAATTCCAATCACCTTTCACTATTCACGATGCACAAAATCCAGTTTTAGGATCACAGCCTCGGCCTGGCATGACAAGCATTTTGTCTCTCTTTCCTTCCTTAGCCTTTAAAAATCATCAAGACCTCTTTTTTGGGAATTTTGAAGGCCAAGGAACCCTGTGGCAGCATTTGATTTTGTGTCTGTTTTTCACAATGTTGAAAACTATTAATATCTGTCCTGAGGTGCCTTTTTTGTTTTCTACGTTGGCACAACCATTTTGAGCATTTTTGTCTGCAGGGTAAAATTATGTCAGGATGCCCTAGTTAAGCAGGCATGCAGTTTCAAACACATTTTTCCATACAGATACTTAGTGATTTCTGCTTAGTTGGTGGTAAATAAAAGTAACTAACCATGCCGGTACACATTTATTTCTATCCAGGGTCTTTCATAATCTTACAATATGCATCTTCACAACCCAGTTGCAGAAGTGTGGCTTGCTCTGCATTTGATCTCTGAAGTGTCAATTTTCTTTATTCCAAGTTATAACTGTGTCCAGCTTTTTTGTTAATAATTAAATCTATTTTTGTATAGTAGTCTTCTCTAAGTATAAGCTCAGAGTGTTTGCAATCATTTTAAACTATATACTAACTGTGAATTATGAAATAATGAAATATATACACACATTATGCTAAAGACAATGTAGAAAATAAGTAATGTCACTATATAACATAAACATATGTAACAATATAAAGTCAATTAAACATTACACTTGAGATATGGCCAGTTAGAGAGAGAGAGAAAAAAAATTCCAGTCATTCCTGAATAAAATAAAATGCACACTCTTCTGACTTTTGTGACCCCATGCCAGGACATGTGCATGCAAAATGAAATAAGATCATATGTTATTATATTCTTGTCATATTTTATGATGAGTCTCACAGAAGATAGAAAACTAATATAACTCTTCTCCTAGTGTAGCCATGAGAAATCAAACTAAAGGGGTAGCAAGGATGTTAATGAGCATTTGCTAAATCCATTCTGTCACAGTTTAGATGTTAAATGTGTCACTGGTTCTTGTTTCACCTTCTTCTTTTCTAGATTTGTCTCCTAATTTCAGAGTTCACCTGTTGTTTTGTGTATACATGTGTTTTGTCTGCATGTGTTATTTCTTTCTTTCTCTCTCTCTTTTTCTTTATCTCTTTCTCTTTCTCTCTCATTCTTTCTTAAAATGAAAAATGACTAGAAGTGAAAATGTATGTTTCAGGTTTTCATCATGTTTGCCTACGAAGTGAGAGCAATATGCCTTTGACATTGCCATCCTTGTTCGTGTACATTGAAGTGAAGGACTATATCCCAGAATCCTTTGCAGGTAACAGATGCCACGGATTGGAAAGTTGGGTCACTTAGAGAGTCATGTTACTTTAGACAAGGAAAATTTTCTAATGATTGTTTATTTTTATTTTCCTACCACTGGAAATGCTGTATGACCTGGTCTGTGTTCACAAAACAAATTGAAGCTGTAATGTTCAAGTCAAGCTTTTGTAAATAGTCACTTGCGTCATAAGTGCAAGTTTGTTATTTTGTAGTCATGACAACCATATCGGCACCAGCAGCAGTTATCCCTACAGCATCTATGCCCACACTAATAAGGCAGTCAGAATGACTGGGGTATTCTCCATGAATGCCTCATTTAAATTTCTCTAGTAAGTAGAGCTTAGGAAAATTGATGGTGACTTCAGAGTTAATGAGAATATAGGAACACAGGGCACACCTAATCAAGTATCACCAGCTCACTTCACACCAGTCATGTACCCATGTGTGTAGCATGCAGGTGTTTGGACTTACTTTTGAAAAATGGCACACCACATGAAGCAGAACTGGTTGCCATGCCAACACATATGCTGCTCCAATGGCACTCTTGTTTGCTGTATTCTGTTCTCGTTGCTTTCTAAAGGATTCTGTAAAGGGAGCTATATAATATATGGATGAACTGGCTGAAAAACTAAGATGTTTGACAAACAGACCAGTAACTATATGTTGATAGGGGCAGTTTTGTCAAATCATTTGTGTGTAGCTGTGGATAAGCGAGCTAGGAGACAGAACCAAAGGTAGCAAACGCTTTTTCTCTAGCTAACACCTCCAAAGAGATTTCATTACACAACTAGATTACAGTCTGTGATCTCTCAGTTATTTTCTATTTATTCATCCCATCAAATAAGTCAATATTTTGCAATGGTAAAAAGGTGTGATTTTTTTTTTTCTCCCCAGAACTTTCTGATGTTTTGTCGAATCCTCTAAAATTTTCAGGATCAGAGGAGAAGTCATGTATTAAAAAGAAAGCAGAGGAGGTAAGGGTCACAATTAAACTATGGCGTCTTTGTAGGACTGAAAAAATAACAGTCAATCTGTAATTTTATTTGAACTGCTATTTATTACATAACTTTTCTAGCAATGGCAATGACATCTTTGGACCAACAAGCTTTACAGTGTACAACATTTCAAAGTAATTTACTAGCGTAGTACTGTAGTATGGTCTAGCAAATGGCATAGAGCTCTTAGCACTTACCAGGCAAAATCTAGAGGCAGTTTTTTCCCTTATGCCAAGAGCCATCCACTAACATCTTAAAGATACCCACAAATGCATGAGTGCACAATTGTTGTGCTTATACATATTTATCATCCTAATTTGTAATTAATGTTTAGTTAAACATGTTAGATTTATATATTGTCTAAGGCGTAGTGTTGGTTCTGAGGCTTGGGATCTGCGCTTGCAATCGGGAGGTTGCTGGTTTGAATCCCATAAATGCCAGAAGTGACTCAACTCTGTTAGGCCCTTTGAGCAAAGCCCTTAACTTGCTTTCTCCTGGGTATGATGATAATCTGCATTCAGCCCTGCAAGCAGGTCCTATAATTTGCAGGGAAAACTTGTGGGTTGGTGGCAGGATTGGCACTCCAGCCACCATTAAAAAAAAAAAAAAAAAACACGCACATTATTCCAGTGTGGTGCTGAGGTGTCACCTGCTACACTCGGGTCCCAATCCAGGTGGTTTGTCATGTGGTGGGTGCAAAAATGTGCTATCAGCTGGTGCTCCCAACCTATCTCTGTAATTTATCATATTGCTGCCACTAGTGAATGACAGACTTGAAAATTAGAATCTCTTTATACCTCTGTACACATAACAGTAAAACCGTATTTTTATAACTAAAGAACAGGATAATTAAAGTAGCTCACCCAGTGTCACACAGTGAGTCAGGAATGGGAACTAAAAGAAGAGGCTTTTACTTTTTTATAGTACCTTTCTATGGTAAAGAGTCTCCCAAGGCATTTTACAAGTATAGAGGTACTGCATAATGAAAATATATACAGTACCTCACCTCTTCATAACTGTGGTCATTTCATTCCTGTAAAGAAATGTGGCATCAAAATCATAAAATATTCATTATACTGAACACCATAAAACCGATGGAAAAAAAGAATATAAAATTCAAAAAGCACAATAACACAGCAACATTTAAGAAGAAGGTACTATAGAATGAGAAGGGGCACAGCAAAGTTTACATCAATTTAATCTCATAGAACAAAAATGTCTTATTTACACTGATTTTCTGAGGAATGGATACTCAACCAAAATCTCTCAGAGAGGAAGATGTATAATATTTATTGAAGTCACAAAGAATTTATAACTAGGGATCTGCAGGCTTCACCACCCTTGGCTAAGGTTAGTGTTTTTAAGTCTGTCATTAGACACAGTAAACATGGAATCCAGGAATGCTGTAAAAAAAGGCTACCACTTCCTTCTGCAATAGCATTAATATCCCAGTATACTGATGGTTGTGTCACAGTTTGGACTGTTTTGCTCAATGAAAACTTAAAAGCATCTGCCATCATTGAAGTAACCATTAATCTAGCCAGGTTTTGATGAATTTGGGGGAGAATATCACTCTATTCATCCATGTGCTAAAAACTTAGGTTGAATCCCAATACTGTCACTGTCTTTGTTAATATTTTAACGGGACTTTGTTTTTTCTACAACATTCTAAACATCTGTAGGTTAGCCTTAGTGGTGATTCCAAATTGGTCTGTTATGTTTACAGCAGTTGGACTATGTAAAGATTGCTATATACCGTATATACTCGCGGATAAGTTCTCCTACGGATAAGTCGGGACTTGATTTTACTGTATAATTTCTGGTATTTCATAATGTCGGTCGTATAAGTCGAATCCGGTAAACTTGAGCTATTGGTCCAAAAGATTATATGCTAACACCCACCTGAGAGAGTAACCACGGAGCACACAGCCTTTTTTTCTATGTATTGTGCCTACGTGACCACACAGTAATACCCAAACTATTTTGAAGCGACATTTGCACTGATTTGTGTTTTTTGTATCTCACACCCTCATACACCTTTATCGTAAAAGCATCCCTTATCCACGATGGAACGTTCATTAAGAAGAAAATATGAAGCTGGTTTTAAATTAAACGTTGAAGCGGTGAAAGAAATTGGTAACTGCGCTGCTGCAACAAAATTCAATGTGTCTGAGAAACTGGTGTGAGATTGGAGGAGGCAAGAAAAAAAAAATGTAAGTGCCTCATTTTTGAACGGGCATTTAAGTTGGAGTCTGATTTTGTGATTTATTTTTTGGGTTTCAAGACACGATTTATATGTGAGTATATACGGTAGATGTTTCCCCATCTCGGTTTGGATCCTTTCTTGTGCCTGACCTTGAAATGAAAGGTTCCAGCCCTCCTGTACCCTGGTGACTGCAATAAGTGGGTTCTAAGTTTAAGCAGTGAAAAAAGCGGTTCTTTAAAACCCAAATATAACTCACTTGAAGAACCTCTACAAGAAGGACAGAACCATTTTAGGGATTAGAAAAGATTAGATATCTATAGAAAAAGATGATCCGTTGTGGCAACTTTTAATGGAAGCGGCAGGAAGAAGAATAAGAAGAAGAGGACCATCACATACATTGCAAGACCATCGTAAAATTCATGTGCTACAGTTGTGGTGATGTATAAATAAATACAGTAAATAAATTAGAGTACCTGAAATAAATGAATAAATAACTGAAAGTTCAGTTCAGGTATGGCCTGGGGAAAGAAGCTGTTCCTGAAGTGGATGGAGTAAGTGGTGAGGCCCCGGTAGTGCTTCCCAGAAGGTAGAATTGAAAGCAGGGGATGAGCTGCCATTAGTGACGATGGATTCAGCTCCCCTCATATATCTTTTTGAGTAGATGGTATGAAGCTGTGGTAGGTTGGCCCCAATGATTTTAGAAGATACTTTCAATAGTGCAGCAGTAAAAGGTCACTAGTATTTTGGTTCCCACCCTAAGCCTCCTGAGGCGCCTCAAGAAAGAGGGCCTTTGCTATGCCTTTTTGAGTATGTAGGTGTAGTTGACTGTCCACAAATGACAGTTGCTGATATGGACACCCATGGAACCTGAAGTTGTTACCTGCCTAAAAAGGGGAGCTGTAGATGTGGAGTGGAGCAGAGTTTGACTGCCTTTGTTCTTTCTGAAGTCAACAACGACCTCTTTTGTCTAAATGTGAGGAGAGGTTGTTGTTATGGCACCATGCAATCAGGTCTTTTAACATTCCTCCTGTTGGCAGCTTCATCATTGTCATTGATGAGGCCACAGTGGTGTCGTTTTGTGAACTTGATGAACCTGTTGCCCTGATGCTTTGCTGCATTGGCCATAGATGAATAGACTGTATAACAGTGGGCTGAGGCAGCATCCTCGTGTAACACCAATGTTGAAGAACAGCATGGAGGAATTATATCTGCCAGTCCTCACTGACTGGGGTGTGTTTGTCAGAAGGTGCTGTGAAAGACACATCAATTTTGACAGGAAAAATCAGGTGGAGAGGGGACTGTTTGATAATATGCGGCACTGGGTACTGTGTAATCTTTTATAAATATATCACTGGTACCCCGTCCAGGGATGGTTTCTCCCCTCTGTTTTAAGGTTGCCAGGATAATCTCCAATCCCAACATAATCCTAAATTAGTAAATTAGATTAGGTAGGTTTGATAATATCATGCCATAAAATGTAATTGCTTATTATGTTATGGCTATTTTAATCACAGTGTCCCTAGCTGGGGATATGGGACCATGTTATCTACTTGTACATAAGGCAACTTACAGAGAAGGATTTCAGGGGGCCAGTATTGTCCTGCACATCTACTAGGAGGTTACTTATACATCTTGGTATGAAAGAATGGGATCATGTTAATCTTTCAAGGGAGTGGGAAGATAAGAACCTGTGGATGCAGACTAGGACCTTTAGGAGCTACTGAACGCTTAAAGGGAAGGATCACTAGGGGCTGCAGGAGATAAAACAGGGCCAACTCTTACTTAAGAAGGAACACACTAGGGAGTCATCCTAAGGTCTTTAATGTTATATACGTGCTCTGTTCCCAGGAGGGCAATAGGTAGGTGTGAGAGAAAGATTGGCTGTGTGAAAGTTTGAGCAGGGGCAGTTATTGCTAGAGGTGGTTCTAGCCTAATGTTAATTTCATCAGCAACCCTAAGACTAGGTTTACGTCCACCTCATAGCCAGGGAGTCATTAAATGCAGAGGTAGGAGAAAAGTGTGGGAAACATTTGACCAATGTGAGGGACAGAGCTCAATATCCATAGGGAGCCATGTGAGGTGAAGAGATTGTTGAATCTGGCATTCTGGTGGCTAAATGGATGAATGAGCCCACAGGGTAGAAAGGGTAAAACTCTTCTTTAGTTAAAGTCAGAGAGACAGGACTTTTTTTGTTTTATTTTGTTCTGTTTCCTTACTCTTTGCATTTATCCCTTCCTTTAGTATTTGGCTTAATAAATATATATTCACATACATACAATAAACACACATACAGTATGTATATATAGAGAGAGAATATGTCCATTTTAAGTAGATTACATTTGCCTTTTTTATGCTACATTTAATTTTATTGTTAATTATTTCCTACCAATGATTCCTCCCTTCCTCCCATATCACTTCATAGATATAATCCCGGAAGCAACCTTTCCCATTGCTTTTTATGAAATAAGTTACCTGAGAGTTTTAACATAAACCAAACATCACAATCAGTAATCACTTACTCATCACTGTTAATGATTATTTTCCATGTTTTTTCCGAAACAACAGCTACAGAGCCAGTAAAGCTGTACAGTATATACAGTGGTCTCCTGTAAGGTTCTCTAATCATAGCAAAGGTTTCATATATTCCACCTGCTTTCCAGTAAATATAAATACAATAGATGAAAATAAAATAATGTAATTGAACAGATCTCTACAAATAATGCTAAAAAATTACAAAACAAAACTTGCTTCAGTGGGGATAGCATTTTTTTGATACGAATGCTTGCTATTAGGAAATATGAGCGAAACCTATACAGTACATCAGAAAGAAATGGAAATAATACCATAATACATGAGCAAGTGAACATTACTTACATTACTGTGTCTACTTCTTTTTAACAGCCTCTGATTCAGAAGACTTCTGTCCAGCAGGAATCCACCGGAGCATGTGTCAGTGAAATCACCACATCAACGATTGCTCTTGTGTCAGGTAGCTCTAGCTGTGATACAGTTAATACAGGGCTACAACAGTTGGGGGTGTTGGGTTGGGGGCATGTTATTGGGGACAATTGACATGGGTTAGGATCTTTGACTGATGTTTGGCCCTCATTGACATGGCTCTTTGACAAAAAGTTGGTGACTTAAGATTGCTTTTCAGTAGGCTAACATTGGTGCTGTTATGATGGAGACAATGGAGTATTAATTGTGAGACTTTATAACATTAAAGGGTGACATTATAGGTCAGATGCACTGCTAATATTAGCTCATGATTAATATTATTTCTTGATATGACAGAGAATATGGTGTACAACTAATTCTAATAAGCACTTGCATATTCAGGTAGTTTATGGAAGGATAATGATGAATGACTAACAGTGAGATATGTATGGCATTTTGGACAGATACTATGTATCAGATGAGAGCTGAACTGATAAAGGACCATTTGTAATTTAGTTTTTAGCAATCCCTAGAACATATCATTTCTCTGGCTCATGACAATTTGCATAAGTTTACATGTATTTATTGCTATGGGTACCAAAATGACTAATATTAAATCATTCCCCATACTTCCAAGACCCGCAAAAATAGCACAATCAGTGAATCATAGTTTATCTCTCTATTATAAAAAAAAACTTGCGACAAGATATGGTCTTTTGAAGAGAGACAGAGAGACAGTTTCAGTTCCCGCAAGACAGACAAGTCACGTCATACTTGCAACCTTTGGAAACAAGTCCCGTGATACACATGCAAAGCAGGTTAGAGATAATGGAAGTAGGACAATTCGAAAGTCTCAAAACATGAGAGTAAAGATCACATTAGCGCAAGCAAACTGAAAATATTACTCGGTGAAATAACAGAACAGCGAAAAGAGATTGAATATTCAGGTGCTGTACAGGCTTTTAAACGTTTGAAGCAGCGCACAAGATGCAGATCACGTGGCACGGTGAGCGAAGCCCCCTAGTGCAAAAATAAATAAAATGCATTAAAGTTCTGGAAATATATACAAAACATTAAAGTAGAATGTTAACTACAGACATACACAATACATATAAAAACAGCACCATAAATATTCTCATAAAACAGTGTCCAACAAATTTTATTAATGAAAGATGACATTAATAGCAGAACTTTTCAAATGGTTGTGACTATAATGTTCACAAATACATTGTGAAAACAGCTTTCTAATAAATATGCATATCTCATATGTGGGATCAGGTGATAGGCTTTCCATTTCTATATTGACACACAACACTGTTCATAAGTCAGATACTTTGTATTTCCTGGAATCTTCAAAACATTTTGACATTCAGCATGCCTTCAGACTACATCAATGTCTTCTTTTCATCTCAGGCTCCTATTTCTCCTGTTCAGATGGTGCAGATAGCCATAAGCTATGAAAAAATCCCGTACGGTTTACTCTGTTGTCACAATAATTTGAAAAAAATAGATTTTGAACGAGAAATGATTTGCAAAATCATAACAGCAGGTTTGCTGTAAAGTTGTTTCGAGTGGGAAATTCTAACAAGATATCATGGAGTTGTTTATGGAAGAGTTTCACAGGTAGCTTGTCTCTTCAAGTGTGGATATACGAGCTTCTTATATACAGCACACACTAAGCAACATGCTAGAGGGACAGTGTCCTTATAATAAATCAGGCTAAACTGCCTAAAGTTGAGCATTACAAAGAAAATTGGGTTTTGATGTTCTTCTGCCATACCAGGGTACCCCCTATAGTAAATCACCATAATGAATGAGGTGGATGAGCTGCAAACTTAAAAATATTTGTGGGTCCTTCTGAAAGGTACACTAAATTGAACAGATAATGCACACATGATACACAAAAATGTCCAGAGCAGGCTTTTCTTTCTAAAATGCCGCCAGCCTATTAATGTGTGTAGCAGGCTGCTAGATATGTTATAATAACAGAAGTGCATTTTACTTGTATACAGTTTTCATGATGCTCCAAGACACTGTGCATCGGGGTGTCAAACTCAGATCCTGGAGGGCTGCTATGGATGTAGGTTTTTCTTCCAGTCACTTTCTTCTTTAGCAACCAGTCATTGGTACTAATAGAACAATTTTTGTTGCCTTGATTTTGTTCTTAAGATGTAATAACCCTTAATTTTTTTCTTAACCAGCAGCCAAACAGTAATGAAATGTAAAGGCAGCCATCACACAGTATGTTTCAATAAAAGATTAAAAAAAAAAGTTAATGTCTGAGAAAGTATCACTCTGGTCTTGTCCAGAAAATATTTTGATGATACTCTTAGAAAAAAGAAAATCACAAGTTTTGGAAATGGCTGGTGTGAGAGAACAAGAGCACTAAGAACCCATAGTATTAAATAACACCTTTGACGCCCCTGTTGTACCTAAATAAGTTCAAAGCAAAGGTAAAAAATACAATAAAACGGATAAATAAAATAAAAAGATTAAAGGTACAATAAAATACAATCCACACATACAAGCATGTTTAAGTCTTTATGTTAGTTTGAAAAGGTGACTGTTAGATATAAAGATGTAAGAAGACCCATACCTTGGGAGCTGCATTACTTATTGTTTGGTCACATGGTGACATGTGTTTAGTGTGAGAATAACACTCAAGCTCCATATGTGCAAAGTGTACAATCATTCAACCTAAAATCATCTATTGAGCACATCTTTCCTATTTAAAATTGCCCGAAATGTTTCCTGGGCAAGATCCAGCCTGTGAACGTTGCAATCAAGCACCAGCCTGATTGGGTCACATGTTTTGGGTGTTCACCAAATTAACATCATTCTGGACAAAAATCTTTAAATGCCTTTCAGAGAGACTTGGTGTCACAACCCCTCCTAATCCACTAACAGCTGTGTTTGGGGTACTTCCATATGGGCTTAAAGTGGAGAAGGACAAACAAACTGTAATTGCCTTTACTTCACTATTGGCACGCAGATTTACTTTGCTCAGGTGGAAGAATCTTAATTCACCTCTTTTCAGTCAGTGGGTAACCAATATTATATACTACTTGAAATAGGAAAAATCTAAATACTCACTTAGAGGATCTGTGAAAAAGTTTTTAAAACCTGGCAGGATCTAATTAATAAAATTTTAGAATAAGCATTTAAATTGAGGAAGCAGATTCTCTTCCCCTTTTTTATTCTATTTATTTACTTACTTATCTTTTCTACTATTAAAGTTTCACTCTGTTGGCCTAGCTCTCTTTTTCATGGGTTGGGGTTGAATGGACTTGAACCTAGTTTTGTAAAATTTGACTTGCTTGTATGGAATGTTGTTTGATTTTAATAAATTCAATAAAATGTAAAAAAAAAATAATATAAAAACAGCCTATCCATCTATCTGTCAAGAAAATGTTTGCTGAATTCACACGGCAGGGATTACAAACTTTTTGCTGTAGTTTTGTTCCAAATTGTGTGAACTTATTGTTTCTGTTAATCTTTGTGAAAAATGCATTGGTGTGTACAAGTTAAGAGGATAATTAAATCCACAGCATGCTATTGTAATTTTATAGTCAAGATACATTTTAATGCAAAAATGTAAAATGATTGTTTCTTTCTGTTGGTTGATTTCAGGAGGTCCTTCATCTGCCATTGATTCATCTGTTAGTTGTCTGTCTTCACAACCTGCTGCCCTTGAAAACACTGCAAAACCAGTGACAGGTGCCAAAGTATAAGCAATCTTCTTATATAGTACACTACCGTGGCTGTCCGTTTGTCAGTCCAGGATTTTAAATCACCTTTAGCTCACAAACTGTTTGAACTATCGACCTGAAGTTTGGTACACTTATACTACGTGACATCTACTATCCACTGTCAGGGTGATGATTAACCTCCAAGGTTATTCCTTTTTTTATTTTAATTTTATTTTATTGTAGAATCAACTACCGGCAGAGGCCAGCAGGGCAGCTGTGCGGCGCATGTGTACGGGCGTCGTTCTCATCCCCTACCACCTTCACCGTCACTTCCCCTACCTCTTCTTATCTTAAATCATTCTTGAGGCAAATTGAAGACTTAAGTGCCAGCTTAAGTGAAACATTAAGAAAAACATACTAAGTAATTGCAACACAAACACTGACTTAATCAGTTTTAATGCGAAAAGATGCCGAAGAAAGAAGAGAAGAAGCGGGCCACTAGGGTGGAGAAAAGAAGAGCTGCTCAGGAAGCAGCAAGCGCATCAATCTCTGAGCAAACGAATGATAAACGCACAGAGAAAGAGGATGAAAACTAGGAATGATCAAGTCAAGTGTATTCACTGCACATTATCGTAAAGTGTGCCATTACTGGTATAGTAAATAAAGCCTATTATGGTGACAGAACAATGGCACCTTTAATCATCCCATCTTCTTTGCATTTAACAGCCCAACTGTACATGTGAATTACTTTGCAGAGGTAAAAAAAAAATGATTAAACTTTAGTAAATGAAGACAAAAGTCTAAGAAGCAGATTTTTCTGTACTCAATACCAACTGCTTTGAACGACAGTAAGTGAGAAGAGGAAAACTAAAACATGCATCCCTCTTTCTTTCCATGCCCCTTTCTGAAAGGCGGTTTGAGATGGCTTATTGCAGAGATTTTTACCCACTTTCCCAGTATTACCATATTGTAGCATGTCACCCAGTTTGGGGCGGGTATGAGGTGTAGAGTTACACATTTGTGCTTGTAATAATGCATAAGAAAAATATTATAAAAAATTGTTTGCTGTGTTTATTATGCTGAACAGAGGAAAGTTCCTATAAAAGTCAGTGATCTTTCTTTTGACCTTTACAGTATAACACACAGTAGTTACATAAAAAAAAAAAATCATAATCTTTAATGCTTTGAGCTATTCCTTGTTTCACTACTTCAATGTCAGCGTATGCTTTTTACTCCTGCAACTTGCTTGGCTGTTCACTAACATTTAATCTTAACAGCGATTTAAGGTCTTTTAAAATATCATTTTAAAACTGGTATCCCACAGTTTCTATCCTTTAGAAGGCCACAGTCTTGGATTAATTGTCCCCTCATGTTTCTGGGTGATATTTTAGCACATCCAGAAACCTCTTGTGATCTACTCTGCAATGACAAAGTGATTGCCTTATAACAGCTTTGATATTAAATGCTAGCATTTAACTGATTGGTTACTCTGTTCTGTTAGATGCGAAGACAGCCTCTATTGAGGAGCTCCAACAGAGTAAAGTGTTTGGAAAATTCCTCAAGAAGCAAGAGAAGGAAATCAAGGAAGTGGAGAAGAAGTTTCAGAAGAAGGAGGAAGAACTAGCTCAGAAATACACCAGCCTGTTTAGTGAAATGCATAGTCAGCTGAAAAAGAAGAAACCTGGCTCCTTGAAGAACCAGAAAAAGAAGAGGTAAAAGAATTATAAATTGGAATTTGTTATCTCTTTACAGTACACCTCCAACATGCTTCAGTACACATGTGCTGAGGGAACATAAAAATAATTTACAATTTTATAAACATCTACTGAACAGTTTGTCAATAAAATACTGATAATTCTTATACCCACACAAGACCAATACTGTCATCACTTTAGACAGCTGCAAAATAAGGATTGAAAATAGGCCTGTGAACTAGTAAACGTAATGAAAAGCCTGCCTGTGGGCACTCCCACTTCTGAATTTGTGAATGCACAATCCTTTATAAATGTGTTAATTATCTTTTTTACTAGTTACAATTTGTATGTTCCAAATGACATTCAGTGGGATTTCAACCCAGATTAAGGATTCTGAATGGTTACCATTAGTAGCTCTAAAATATGCTGTTGCCATGAAGAACTTACTTTCCTATTTATTTTTTTGCCATTTTACAAGTTGAAAAATAAAAAACTTAACTCTTTACTTTTTAATCTGAACTGTGTCCTTTTCCCCAGTGACAGCATTGACCTTTCTGAACCAGCAGTTTTGCCAGACAGCAGCTCATCTCCAAGGGTCACAGAGCTGAAGGAGAAGCTTCGGGCAGAACTAACAAGGCTACATGAAGAGCAGCATGAGCTTGTCAAAAAGAAAAGAGAGCAACATGTTTCTGAGGTAGGATGCCACATAGTCAAGGATTTTCAAAAGCATTTAGTTGGGGTATCAGAGTTGTGTTTTTTTCCATTCAATTTTGCTGTATGTTAATGTAAACGTCTGATGTGTTTATACATCTAAATATTGGGTTTGAATATAGTAGGAAGTTGGCTTATTGCTATACCTTATCAGGGATGCTAATAAATGGCACAAGCCTGTAGTCACTTTGTATTTCTCTATTTGTACCTGGGCAGCAAACAGCCAAGCTTCTTGAAGTTGCAAAAGAGCAACATGCCAGTGAGCAGAAAGCTTTGAAAGATTCCCTTGACAGGTACAGGATTTTTATGAATTTCCTATTTAACACCTTAAATAAACTAACTCTCGGATTCTTCTTTCCACAGTCAAAATGTAAATGAGTGCATAGTGTGACTACTGTGGGGTTTTCTTTTTGTAACTCTGTGCCCAAAATAATGTTAAGAAATCCAGACCTTGTAAAAATAGATGTTTTTTTTCGCTCAGCCTAAGGAAGAGGTAAAATCAGAAAAAGACACAGTACGATGAACTCACAAGATAAACTGAACTAAGCTGTCTCTTTGCGTATCTTTAAGTACATTTTTGTTTCAGTAGCTACTGTAGGTACGGTGGCTTCCCCACTTTCCAATTGTAAAGTGCTATTTGAAAGTCTTTCTTTTCTTTTTCCTTTCTCTCTCTTTCTCGCTATCTCCCTTCCCCTTTACTCACCTTCCCCCAAATAACCTCTATTAACTTCTGCTTTTAAACCAAATCCAGTTGACATGAGTTGGGCAAAACCTGGAATTGCTTTCAGGAAAAGAAATAACCCTTCAAATTCCTAGACCATTTCCCCCAGATTTTCCTTTGGCAACTCCAGGTAACTCAGCACTGAACCCCAGTAATAAACTAAACAGCCAGGTTGCCTGACTTCTAAAATGTAGAGTGAGGTGCGTTTGTACTGTAACGAGTGACACCTTTTTACCACTTAGCAATGAGAGGGATTTCTCCTGTACTCATAATTGTCCTATTTTAGTTGGAGCAGTTAGTTCACGGGCATTATTTCCAAGTTATATAATTTCTGTTGCCTTACTATGGCAACCTTTGTTTGAGAATATACAGAACATTTCTAAGGTGAATAGACTACCCATTCCATTAGTTTCACCTTTGTAAAATATCATACAGTTGAAATTTATAGTACTGCTTGACAACATATTCCTCATAACCATGGTTCTCTGTGAAGAAAAAAAACTCATATACAGTATTTGCAGGATTTACCCATAACCAGCATATATCTGTATCCCTAAATTGTTGTTGAAGAACTCATTGTACAGTAACACCTGGTATCCAGCTTTCTTAACTTTGAACATTTATGTCAGTTCACCTCTAAGTTTTCATTTACTTCAACTAAAACATTCTTCCTTTTTAATCTTTCATAATGGCTTATAGCACTCAGTCCTGGAATAAGTCTTAAGAGATTATTCAATATGTATATTTAGTAAGTTAATTTTTAATATAATACATAAGTAAATGACCAAATAAGTAATTATTTTAAGGGGTTAGTGAAACTGTTGCAACATAAGACCACTAGATGTCAGCATTGTCATTAAATTTAAACATGCTTTTTTCAATTCTCAGATCAATTAAATACTTTTAGTTTATGGATTAAATGTGTATTTGTTAAAGGCTGATTTATATTGACAAGGAGTCGCGTGATTTTGTCCCAAGAGAGTTCTGTATTGTCAAAGCTCAGTTTACGAGATAAAAAATGAGGACGGTTTTCTTAGATCCTGAAGGTCAGAAACTGAAAATAATTAGTAGTAGGCATGTCTGTTTTACCAGTAATACCTTACCTTGTACCCACCCTTCTATGTTTTTTAATATTATATATGATTTTAGTTAGAAATGTATACATTTGAAATTCATCTTACACAAAAGATTATCCTTAAATTGGATTAAGTGACTCCAGCCAGTGTTCATGTACTGCTGAAAACTCATAGCATATGACCTTTAACATATAGTAAAGTAGGATCATCACCTATATGTCATGGTCAAGGATAAGGTACTAAAAACTCCACAAAAGTATTAAAATGGTGAATAGGTTTAAAAAAAACATAAAAGGACCAAAAAACACTAAATATTTACTTAGGCAAACAATTTACAGATTTGTGATCCCTGCCTTACACTGAGCTCAAAAAGAGCATACAGGTCTGGGCCCACTGGATAGGCACCACTCTAGGCTAGCCCTATATTTTAAAGGCAAGCATCTAGCCAGCACAGGCCCAGAAATGGAGCTCAGGCCTTTAACACTAGACAACGAAAAAACTCGTAAATCCGGCCCACCTTAAATCCCTTCGCACCTCTCCGTCACCGTCTTTTGTCTACTAAATGTGTGGAAAAGCCCAAGCAACAAGCAGCCTGCTGTACCATCCCCCCACCACCTCAGAACGGGCAAGAAGTTCTCCCATTTCCTGCCTTGATTGATTATCTGGGAGTGAGCTACCCAGAATTGTAAGGGGAAATAATTTGATGTGTGTTTTGTGTCTACAACAATCTATGTAAACACATCGTTAAAACAGAAATGTTTTTCATGTTTTAGTAATAAATAACAAAATGTAGACATGAACTGTATAATGTGTGAAGGCTGATGGCCAAATATCAAATAAACACTTTCACAGTCCTGGAATAAGTCTTAAGAGATTATTCAATATGTATATTTAGTAAGTTAATTTTTAATATAAGTACGATACTTCCGTGGTGCTGTGGTTAGAACTTCCGACTTATAATCCAGACGTTGAGAGTTTGAAACAAGCTCCCGGGCAAATTTACCATTTGAGTAGTGAGCTGCTCTTATTGTTAATATTATACAAATAAAAACATACATTTGATTTGTGTCTGTAAGAGCCGGTGTAAATTTATAGTACTTGTAAAAATCAGTGTTTTTTTTTTTTCGCTTTTACTCTCAGTCACAATCATGATACAACAAACCCCCTTTGAGGAAAGAATAGTACAGAGAGGTCAGTTCCGCGCTATAGGCAATCGTCAGATTCAAATGTTAACAGTTCACACACAACCAAGGGCCGTTCTTTCTACATTTACGACATGTGTACCTGTTGCAAGGTACACATTTCTCTCTGTGCAGTGGTTACTATTACACTGAAGGGGCTGGGGAAGTGGCGGTCTTGGAACAGAAGCTCCTCAATGTTGCGCCTTCTCTTGTAAGAAGCGACGACGAAGCTCCTCTGCAAGGTGAGCAAAGAACACTCTTCTTTTCTCAGTGGCCCCTGTGCATGCCTTGTACAGTACATGTGCGTTGATCGCCATCAAGTCAAGTGTGTTATAGTGCAAGCAGCTACCTGCGTGCTCCTGCCGCACTGAATAAGCTCACGCCTTCTCGTGCACCATGTCAACGCAGCACTGGGCAAAAAACAAACAGACCTGAATAGTACCAATCAGAAAACATTGTCGCACTAATGCCATATTATTTGAAAACGAACAGCATCAGATCGGGTGTGAATTTATACTGGCGCTGTTAGTTAGAGCAAGATCAGAAGGGGATGGGAGGAGAGAGTGAACGTGACTGAGAGAATAAAACTGAAAAAAAGCTAACTTTTAGAAATGCCATACATTTACAGCTGATCTGATGCTGTTCTTGATGCTTCCAGTGTGCTCTCTTCCAAGGCACCCTTGTCACAGACAGACCTTACTACCTCCTGGTAGGAATTGCCTCAACACACTGACATACAGTGGTGCACTTTGATCGACAGTATCTTCGTCTCTCTCTCTCACTCTCTCTGTCTCTCTCTCTCTCTCTCTCTCTATCTCACATGCACACCCCATAGTTCTCCCTCTATCCCCTGACCTGTGCTACGTCTGTTCCTTGCTACTCTTTATTAGCTGTACAACTTCTTATATTATGAAGAACCACACAGAAACATTCCACTAATGACAGGTGTGGGAGAAAAGGTAGAGGAGATCAGAACCACAGAGAAGAATGTTTCTTCAGAGTCATTTAACAGCAGACCTACCGCATGTACTAGAAAGCCAGGGCAAATGTGTAAAATAAGGTCCAGTTAAGCACACTAGGGATAGCTGAATTTTAAAGTCTTTACTATGCATTGCATATTCTTGTTCTGTCCATAGTGGTACATTCCTATAACTTTGGCATGCAATACCAACACTCATGAATATATAATTTATAGTGTATGTGCAAGATGAAATGTCCTGTAGCTGACAGATTTGTGGTTACTCTACATTATTGAATTTGTCTGTTTAACCTGCTCAGCACTCTTAGCAAAGTGGAAAGCATAGTTAATGGTTAAAGGACAAAAGAGGAAGGAAAGGGATAACCTCATTGTTCATTTTTATGATCCCATAGCTTAAAGTAGGAGATGAGTGGTCCCCACACATGCATGATGGACTTTAATGATAAGTGGAAAGGTGAGAGTCACAAATGGCAACTGTGAAATATTTCTGTAGTATGTGAATGTAGCATTAGTCTAGAGATCACAACTCCATGCATAAAAGGATAAAGATGTTCTTCTTCAAACTTAAGCATTAGCAACTGTGGAAAATATTTCCTTTACATCTTTGTTCTTCCACCTGTTTGGTCATTTACAGTGCAATGCTTTTTATTATTTTTTAGTGACATGAAAGAGGTTAAGAAGAAACTTGAGGTGAAACGTAATGAGAAGATGATCAGTCTGGCTAAATCTGGTAGTGACAAAGTGACCATGGAGAGGTAAGAGTGAGGGAGTAAACTATAAAAGATCATCCTTCAACTCCCTGATACTCTTGTTATCTTTACAGATTTAGCTAATTTTATTTATTTTTTGCTCATCATGCACTCATTTGCAATGTCGGGAGCTGTCTGGGGCTCTAAGCCTTTCCTTTTGCCAGTTATTTACTCCTCACCCCTCCTATCTGTGTTTATTTCAATGTAATAATAATTATGCAGTGGTAAATAGTAATGAAGAGCTTGGATTCTGGATTCTTGTTTTTGTGTGCTTTTTGATCCTCATCTGCACACCCTCCAGGTGGGTGCTTACAACTGTGCTTCAGGGGAGCAGCATGCTGTGCATGGCTTCTGCTCCTGACTCTCTGAGTGTGACAGGCAAACAGTACATAAGGTCATTTAGTGTACCAGTAGTAAACCAGTTTCCATCAGAACTGAAGAAGATCATCGTAGACCAGAAACCTCTATTAGAAGATTAACAGGGTCCTCATGATTCTGCAACAATCTTCCTTTCACATTTGACTATAATGATATCTAACAATTCAGTTTACTTAGACCTCTACTCTCACATTTCAGAAGCCATTCACAGGAAAAGCTTCTTACACAGGCACTTAACACAAAAGCTGGTCTTCCAAAATTACTTTGTTTGCCTATAACATTTAATATTTTAAAGGAATACTCCACCCAACAATATTACTATGGCGTCCAGCACTGGACCACAGCAAACAATATAAAAATGTCTATGAAAAGGTCTTGTGTTACTCCTGTTGGATAATCCAGATGTCAAGTCATCTATTCATTTAGTTACTACGGGTAAAATGCATGTATTGATTGGTAAAGTATTGTTAAGGAAGTAATTCTGCAAAATCAGATCAGTGTACATCTAATCAAATTGGTACATGCTTCTGATTTGAAGTATAAAGACTCTTGGCCAGTGAATGAGGGAAAGAGGTGGGTCACCATAGACACCCATTCCATCAGAATTTTATCTCCATTCTTCATGAAAAAATAATTTTTTTCCTCAGCTACCACTACAAACTACTTGGGTAAGTACCGTATAAAAAATAGATAATTTTTGGGTGGAGTATTCTTTTAAGAATTGAGTAAACTAGAGTATACCAGATTTTCAAAAAACTGCTCTGATTCATTAGGGAAAAAACAAAAAAATACTAAATCAGAGACAGCAAATGGTAGGATGAGGTAGTCAACATTAAAAGCTACCCCACCAGAGTGGAAAGTAGTCATGAAAATGGTACAGTAAACACTATACCCCACCTGAGAACATACTGTACCTTCATGTCCATCAGAGTGGGTTCACTTGCTTACCACAGTCTACTAGTTGTGGAAGTTAGGATCATCAAGGAGAGATTTATTTTAAAAAGCACCTCATATGGTAATTCTGTTATTTTTAAAGTTAAAAATATACTGTATATGTCTCATTCAAAATGTGTCCTTTGATTTCAGAAAGAAAAAGGAGCTGAACAACACTTTCATTCAGGACGTTGTGCAGATGATGCAGCGGGTAAGATTCAATGTTAACTTTTTAGCTACACCATGTAACAGTCAAGAGGGGAGACTGAATGGACTGATAATAGTTTCTGATCGGTTCACCTAATAGCAATTCTGAATCAGTCAGTTGGTCTTTTTTTAATATTGAGTCTTTCATAATGAGCAGAACATAGTTACAATGTAAACTGCAATAGTGCTTTAATGACATATGACAAAACTATTGGTTGATGGCAAAGGCTTTCAGCAGTTAATCGAATCTTGTATAATTTTACTGAGAAGATGCAAGAGCTGAAAACTTATATTAGCTAGTCACAGTCAGTAAACTCATACTCACAATTGACTTTTGGACTAGTCTGAAAAATGAGAATTATATAACAATAATGTTCCCCTACACAGATGAAGACCAAGAGACACAAAATATAAAAGAGAGACATAAACACCTGCCAGCATTGCCAAGGCATTAAGCAAAGTGGTTGCAGGTGTTCATAATAATGCATAAAACAGTGTGGGTGCTAATTCATCCATTCCAGTTAACCTGGCCTCACAAGCATGTTTTGCTTGTACATTGCAAGCCACCATCATTGACAGATCTAATATTTATCTTAACTTTGGCAAGAGGCTATCAATCTGACATTTAACAGGCAATGCACATAAATAAATATTTACATTGCTGGGTGGCGCAGTGGGTAGCGCTGCTGCCTCGCAGTTAGGAGACCCAGGTTTGCTTCCCGGGACCTCCCTGCGTGGAGTTTGCATGTTCTCCCCATGTCTGCGTGGGTTTCCTCCCACAGTCCAAAGACATGCAGGTTAGGTGCATTGGCAATTCTAAATTGTCTGTGGTGTGTGGGGGGGTGTGTGTGTGTGTGTGTGCCCTGCGGTGGACTGGTGCCCTGCCTGGGGTTTGTTTCCTGCCTTGCGCCCTGTGTTGGCTGGGATTGGCTCCAGCAGACCCCGTGACCCTGTAGTTAGGATATAACGGGTTGGATAATGGATAGATGGATGGATTTACATTGCTAATATTTTTATTCTTGTTATAAATACTGAAAGTAGTGTGTCCCATTTATTTTAATGAAAATAGAAAGTAAAGCAATTAAATGCTAACCCAAGCCCTAGCAATATCTGTGCAGTAACGTTGCTGAGCTATAGCCAGTTTGCAATGGTGGAGAAAACACCTAAAACTCCATTCAGTATTTTCCATAGAGAATATAAACCGCTTTGAGGTCCACAGTCAGTTATAACAGACATAGTCACAGTCCTAGAGATCTTGGCCAAATGGCTGCCCATCTGCTTCTAAATATTCTACAGTACCAAAATCCAAACAGTACACAGAAAAATATGTTTTGCATGTTTATTTTGATTGCTGCTTTGGTGACAGAAACTAAATGAAATATGGTAATCATCCCTTTTAGGAATTCTGCCAACACCAAATAGGCTTACTTCAATCTCAGTGGTTGTGCTTGCCAATAACTTTCTGGAAAATGGCTAATAACGTACAACATACAGTACAACACAAAAATCTATGTGCACCTATATGCTGAGAATTCAAAGTTAAACAGACAATTAAAAAGTATAACATCAAACTTTAAAAGAGGTTTGTAAAACAAAGTGCAGAGGAAGTAATAAAATGTACTAGTTCCAACAGGATTAAATGATGTATACCATTAAACATGCATCAGCTCACTTGATAGCTTGACAGCAGCACTACATGTTGAAAGCTGTGTGCCTCAAGGTTCCCTTGACTTCAATGTAGTCTGCTTTCCAACAAAAAAAGAACATCCACTTCAAGAACAAGACTATCATTTAACAGTATGTTCAACATTAAATAATATTTTTCAGGACAGTAACCAACAAATCTTTGGAAGGATTATGATAATTATGCCCAGCATTGTTTGTTGCACTTACTTACAGACTTACAGATGCACATACTTTCTGTACACAGGCAAAGCACATTATTTATGGAGCAGTGCAATAATAATCTTGGGAGTAAAATACTAGAAACACAAAATTTTAGAATCCTTTTGCCTGATGTTTCAGATTATGTATAAAAGCATTATAAGAAGATCTTAATATTAGACAATACTCCAGACTCTGTTATGGTTACCAGTCATGGTTCCCAGACTAAGAAATCAGAAAGTCTAAACCTCACTGCTTTATGTTTGTATTGTATAATGAAGCAGTGATCAAGAATCTTGTTTGCAAAGTTTCTAGATTACTTGGACATATAGCCAAAGTAGTATTTTACCAGTGAGAGTTCCATATTTTCTATAGAGATAACCTTCTAAATCCATGCTGCTGTCAGCATTATAGTTGATAAGTAAGCAAAGTAATGGTGTAATTGTGGAAAAGTGGCTCAAATGTTCAAGAACAATGGGATGGATTGTAGCTTATAATGTCACTACTAAGGATTTCAGATTTCCAGCAGAAGGAATGTTGCTTTCATCGCAAGTAGTGATGTTCTTTGATTGACATTAGTGCCTCCTATATTACGAATTTGATGCTAGGAACACTGGCTTTCCAAAGTGACCACCTGACACTTTAAACTCTGCTTAGTTTGCAGAGACTACTACTGTACAGCAGGAGAAGCTTGAAAAGAAACAAACTGCAACGGTGGATGAAATACAAGAAAAGGCAAACAAGGTACTGACCTTTATTAGGAAATTATTTTTTGTCTACCTCAGAATGGATAAAGGAGAATGGACAAACACTGTCTGTTGTGGAGAATGGGGGTTCTAAAAATCTGGAAGATGATTAGGAAACATCTGTATTCACATATCTGGAGAAGATGCAGATGGTTATGCATTTTTATTTTACAGTGTGATGTGAAAGAGTAGACTCCTGGAATCCTTTGTGGCTATTATTTTTAATCATTTTTAGTTTTGACATAGTGTTCACCACGTTCTCATATTAATTAAAAGTCTTTCAATAAATGATCAGCCAGCGTTAGGTAAAGAGGATCATTCAGCTTTAGTTCTGTTATCATGCCAGTAAGAGTACATCAGGGATCCCTCCAGCTCAGTTAAACAAGCCATAGAACCCAAATGGTGGTTGTGTTGGTCTAAAAACACAGTGGTGGATAATGAAAGGGATAACACAAAGTATGAAAGAAAAGCTGTACAAAAACTCTTTCTTCTATACAGGGAATTTGCAATACAGGCAGCTGTCAGTTTCTGATACATTGCTTAGGGTGACTTTTTTCTGTCTCTCAGAAGAAAAGGTAATAGTCAAATTTCACCTTCTTTCTTTCTCTTTCACCTCTTTTCTAATTTTGTCCCTATCATTGAACCATCGTTCCAAGTCATCTCTAAACTCAATTGTGAAAAACCAAAGCAGGAAGAGGCTTTTTTCTATTTTAAACCTTAGTGCAGTTTTACTTCTAAATCAAAGTACAGGTCTATAAATTTATAGACCCACAGTACACAGTGCCCTCAGGCAATTTTTGAAATCATAGCATCTCTAATCCCAAAGGTTAGTTATGTTGACCTCTTGCCATGGCCTCTTTATCAATATGTTGCTCATTACGTTTACTGCCATGACGCCTACTTTACCTAAATAGTGCTTTCCATCCTCCCACACCTGCAACTTATGAGTTTCTGTCCTGAATTACCCTAATACCACCTTTACCTCTTTATGATCTTTATTACCTGGACAGCTCACACAAGGCTAATTAATAGCAGGTGCATCCAAACTCTTCATGTGTCAGTTGTCATAAGTGATTAAATCACAAACTGTTTCCACCATCGGAAAAAGACTGAAAAAGAATGAACTTCAGGTAAGAATGGCAGAGTTTAAACCCCTACTCTTCAAGAAGAATGTTACTGTTGTTCTATATTGCTTGAGCTTCTGTAAAATCTAAATTTTCCCATTTGGTAAAGTACTGTATACCTATCTGCTATACTTAATGACTTAAATATGGCAGGAAAAACATGAATGAAACATAAAATAACAACAATTGCAGAGACAAATTAGAATTTGTCTGGGTATACTGTACAACATCATTTTGGTGGAAAACCGAACTTTGATGTTTCTAGACGAACCTCCTATCATTCATCAAGTGCCGTAGTGGAGGTGTTTGTGGCATGATCATGGATGTCTTGCTGTAGAATATTCTTTT
The DNA here is from genome assembly GCA_026402145.1 of Polypterus bichir lapradei. Taxonomy (NCBI): domain Eukaryota; kingdom Metazoa; phylum Chordata; class Cladistia; order Polypteriformes; family Polypteridae; genus Polypterus; species Polypterus bichir. The sequence continues at coordinate 15,074,090 of JANRMT010062797.1, read as the reverse complement.
GAAAAATATTACACCATCTTCCTGAACAGCTCAAACTAAAGTAAAAGTGAATTGTGTATCTAGACAATCATCCAAAAAACACAAATGCTCTCACTGGCCACATTATTAGGTATATCTATGTAGTATGAGGTAGGAGCCCCTTTTGCGTCTAGAATAGCCTGAATTCTTTAGTGCATAGATTTAGTGCTGAGAACATTTTTTATCCATTTGGGTACATACTGACACAACATTTCCAAGCATTGTGGTTCCTGAAGATTTTTAAAATACCTGTTCCTGTGGTTAACCCCTATTCTTCCTTATCCTAAAAGTCTTCTTTTAGATTCAGGTCTGAGAACTATACAAACCATTGGAGTAATGTAAAGTCACTGCCATGTTCATGGAATCAGGTTGAGACAATGTGTGCTTTCTGACATTGTACATTATCCTGTGGCAAATACTCTTTTAACAAAGGGTATATTTTTGATTTTAAGATACCTAATTTGTGCCAAAAAGGATTCCCCACAAGATTATTCTACCATCACCCAACTGTCCTCTTTATGCAGGGCAAGTTGTATCCATGGGTTAATACCGATTATGCCAGCCTATGTTCCTAACACATGCATGTCACAACAGAAGCTGTCAAATGACAACTGTCAAATCTTAACAAAGTGTATATGATTTCACTGAATGTGAATGTGAGGTATGTATGAGGGAATTATCAAAAGGTTCAAATTTTAGTGGAATAAAAGCACACAAGAACTATGCTATGAGCATAAAAATAGTCCGTATAGAAGTTTTTTGCTGATCTTGTCATTTTTAGCAGCAAAGATCAATAAAATTGTTCAAATGCTATGGGCATTTATCATGTAAAGATAAAAGTAATGACAAATCACAGGCATATTGACAGCAATTTGTCTTCTCTATCTTTTTTGTGAACACCTTTAAAATGTTATAATAAATACATAACATTCTTAAGCCTTGAAAGCTTGCTGCCCTGTAGGATTCCACAATTAGCCTCATAATGAACAGTACACCTGCTCTTCCAGACTATAAGTAATAAAACAATGTGTTCAATTAATTATAATGAATTAGGCTGAAATAATATATTCAAGGAATAATAATGGGCACAGGTGTTACTTCCACAACCTTTACTGACAAAGGATTTTTTTGTTCCCTAAGCTTTTTAAGTAAATAAAAAGCAAGCTATTTATCTGATCAGTGTCGTGATAAACTTTTAACTGAGTCCCATTTAAAATGACCAGAAATCTGTGCCCAATTGCCTAGTAAAATGTTGAAACTGTAAGATAGTTCACCTGTTCTAAACAAGGCTCATCAGCTTTTTTGGTGAAATCGATAGAACCTTAGATAGAAAGAAGGTGTTATGCAGGTCTATTGCTGTAGGTACATTATAAAGGAGCTTGAGTCGACCTAAATTGAAATTGAACAACAATGTAATATTTAATATCTCAATATGTTCTCAGAACACCTTCAAAACTGGAGGTCAGCACCATATACACCTTAAACCTGGTATATTTACTCACATTAATAATATAAAATAGCAAAGTTTCCCCAAATGTAATAGTTTCACGAATAGCTGTGCCTCAAAGAAACATCTCAAATAACAATAACTTTTATTTTGGTAGGGCAAATTTTGACCTGATGTGGCAAAGTCTAAGGCTGGGTTTATACTTCACGCAATGTGACGCATGCTCCAGCGGACACTACTGTTATACAAATGGTGTACTGTTTATACTTGTGTGTGTACTTTACGTAGATCTGGAAGATTCCACGAGGTGGCAGTGTGAGATATCATGGTGAGAAAACGTTCGGCTTCACTGTGTTGTGAATTGCCTGAAACATCCATTAAATTCTGAGCAATTCTTGCCAAATATCTCTGAAAAGGATGTTGTTTAATGATTATATCCATCTGTTTAATGATTATATCCATCAATCCAGGGATGCACCCATTCCAGCAAGCATCGGGCGCAAGGCAGAAACAATGCATGGACTGGGCATCATCTCATCGCAAGGTGAAGCACACACATACAGTACACTAGCATTATTTTAGTGTCACCAAATCCCTAAACCTTCATGTCTTTGGAAGGAAACCAGAGCACACTGTGGAAACCCACCAGGAAAACATGCAAACTCCAGGCAGGGAACACCAGGGACGTTGACTCACTGTGAGGCAGCAGTGCTGCCGCGCTGCCACTGTGCTGCCCCCACATGTGCAATTATTAACAGTATTCATTATTTAAATGAAATTAACGACTTATCTGTAAAATGTAAGATTGAGCAACACATGGCAAGAACAGGAGTTGTACTGAACAGTCAGTCTGGGTTCAGAAGAGGGAGGTCTTGTTTAACCAACATGCTGGAATTCTATAGGGAAGAAACAAAGGATATGATTAAAGTGGAGCAGATGATATTATGTATGTTGACTTTCAGAAAGCATTTCATACAGTGCCACATGAGAGGTTGGGCATCAAATTAAAAGAAGCAGGAGTTCAAGGTGTTGTTTGTAGATTGGTGTAAAATTGGCTCATACACGGGAAGCAGAGGGTTATGGTGTGAGGAACCCTAGTAGAACTTGGTAATGTTAAGAGTGGTGTCCCTCAGGGGTCAGTGTCAGGGCCACTGTTATTTTTAATATATATAAATGATTTGGACAGCAATATAAGTAACAAGCTGGTTAAGTTTGCAGATGATACCAAGCTAGGTAGATTGGCAGAAAATCGAGAATCCATTGAATTATCATAGAACAACTTGGACAGCATACAGGCTTGGGAAGATTTGTGGCAGATTAAATTTAACGTATTACAGTTAGAAAATAAAAATATTAGATTTAAATACACAATGGTAGGTCTAAAAATCAAAAGAACGTGTCATGAGAATGATTTAGGAGTCGTAGTGGACTCGACACTATCACTTGCCAGACAGTGTTCAGAAGCCATTAAGAATGGTTATAGAATGTTAGGTTATGTAGCACCCATATGTGTAGAGCACAAGTCCAAGGAGGTTCTACTCAAGCTTTATAACCAACTGGTGAGGCCTCATCTGGAATCCTGTGTGCAGTTTTTGGTCTTCAGGCCACAGAAAGGAAATAGCAGTGCTGGAAAAAATCCAGAGAAGAGCAACTAGGCTGATTCCACGGCTACAGAGAATAAATTATGAGGAAAGCTTAAATGAGCCGAGCCTTTTCAGTTTAAGCAAAAGAAGATTAAGAGGAGACATAACTGAAGTGTTTAAAATTATGAAGGGAATTAGCCAAGTGGATTGAGACTTTAAAATGAGTTAATCAAGAACATGGGGACACAGTTGGAAACTTGTTAAGGGTAAATTTCACACAAACATTAGGATGTTTGTCTTCACACAGAAAACCACAGACACCTGGAATAAGCTACCAAGTAGTGTGGTAGGCAGGAGGACTTTAGGGACCTTCAAAACTAGATTTGATGTTATTTTAGATGAATTAAGTGGAAAGGACTCACAAACTTTGTTGGGCCTAATGGCCTGTTCTCGTATAAATTTTTATAATGTTCTAATGATCCAAGTATGGGATACTATTTTATCATGTGACTTCAGCTCTAGGGAGTACATAAAGAAAATCTGGATGTACCAATCATGACTTGTCTTTCTTTCCCATCAATAGCTTCTTCAGGAAGTGACCAAAGAATTGGAAAGAAAAGCACAAGGCATCTCGAAGGAAGTGCAAGAGATTTTAAATGGCTGTATCTCCCCTTACTTCCCAGAGGAGGTTGAGACCCTCAAGGACACCAAAGTTCTTGAGAATGGAACAAATAATGATCAGCTATGGGAAGATGTTTACATGGGGTAAATCTTACCTTTAGGGGTCTTTGAGATACTTAACAACAAGCATGTAATGGAGGAAAGGACCAGGAAAGCATAAACATTATGAGAGATAGTAGTGGCATACAAAAAAACAACTTACCATTGGGCTTCACCCAGACTGGAATGACATGGCAGCTGTAATGCAACATGTGGGAATACCACCAGCATACCACTGGAGGAATGAGACTGGACAGAGCAGGACCCTGTCTTATTGATGCCCTCTATTTATATTTTTTAATGTTCAAAGCCTGTGGTCAATCTATAAATATTTACAAGAACTCTTTATTCAAGGTGCAGAGTAAAAACAATTATTTGAAAATACGTCTTCAGTTTACTTTAGGTTGTCTAATTGACAATACAGTATAGCCAGGTTTTTAGATTGAATATTATTTATTTTGTTTTATTTTTTAATTTCTATTTCTTGTGAGTTTATTGTGGTAATTTAGACAGTTTATAGCCGTGCTGTCAGATTTATGCCCTATAACTGCAGTTAATTTGAGATTTTGTTTTAAGTGGCCCATCCATGGTGAAAAAGCGCTCAGCTGGGCCTGCTATTGACTTGCCATTAGTATGCATGGCTGATATGGTTTAGGAGTGGCAGGCCTGAGGAACTAACATTGAGGATATCGTTGGTGTTATAACTGAGACCTTGACATTGTAGCGGGGCTACATAGGTAGTGTTGTCAAATGTCAGTACTGAGTGCATCTTGTTTCCATTGTCCCATTTGCTGTTTATGTGTGTGTATCAGTAAATGCCGTCCCCGATAATGGAAGAAGACCATAGCCTCAAACCTGGAAAACACCTGTTCACTATTAATCAATTACAGCTGTCACAGGACTATTTAAGCCATTAGGGGGGAAGAGAGAGGGAAAGAGGAAGAGAAGAGAAGAGAAGGAGATGGAGACTTTTTCAGCCATCTATACCTGCCATATTCTACCTCGCGCACTTCATCCAATTTTCAATTCGCCGGACTGACTTCAATATCCTCATCACGAGAGACCCCGGGGTCGGACTTCATCATCCACCACGCACCGATGATCCACGGTGAGGCTGTTCTATTTTGTTCCGGGAAAATCAAACGACTCATTTACCATTAGTTCAGTCAACTGTATTCAGGACAGTTTTTATAACCGAACTCAAGTTCATGATCATTTCCGTATCTCATTCATTTTTGTTATTTGTGTTGTTTGTTATATGTTACAGGGGCAAGGGAGGGTTTTATTGTATTTATATATGGTGGTGTCTCGTTGTTGATGTGGTGGAGGGATATTTATATTTAAGTTTCTTTCTATTTTTGCATTTGTTTTGTTGTTTCATTTAATACATTTAATCAGTATAATTTTACATATCTGCTTTTGTGAGTTTATATTTACACCGTCGATTGAGGGGAAAAGTGTACTTTGTTAGAGATACGGCTTGATAGATTTATCTCAGTAAATTATCCAAGCCACAGGTCTTGGAGGTGTAGCTGCCGGCTGGGTAAGGGGTCGGCCATTACAACCTTAACCTGGACAGCTGATACCGGATGTAGTGTGATTATTGCTTCTTCTCCACTTGCATGACTCGAGCTAGCCTTAATGTTTCTGGTCTTTTGATCCAGTGTTGGCTGTTCTTGATGTGCCTCCTGGGATGTGAGAACTTCTGAACATATGATATCTGAAAAATGTATACTGGCTCAAAATAGACAGATATAACTGATGCACAGAACAGAGAGAATTTATTTCAAATATAGAGAAGATAATTTATCATAATTTTAGCTAAGTTTCACAGTTTATTAGGTAATGTTTTGTTACCTGTTTTTGAGCTAGGTTCAGTTGTTCATGAAATTTCTAAAGGTGTATATGAGTTTGGGTCTCTTCGTATTCGGGAAATTAACCGTTCTTGACCTCCTTCTGGCATAGAAATGCCAAATATGATTATTGACTGTATTTGGAAGAAAGACAAAAGTTGTTGTCCTTTGTTTTATCAACATTTGGATTTCGTTGTCTAAATATTGAGATCAATGTTATGTAAATACTATGTGCTCTAAATGTTAAGGTTGAGTTTATTCCATAACTTAATAGTTTGAATTTGTTTGTGGAATGGATACCCTAATATCATGATGTTGAATAAATAATGTAAACAGTGGTAAAACAATGTCCATTTACTGCACCAGTTGAGATCCAAAACCTTGTTTTGTTTGCTGAAATTGTGAACAAGTGCCACAGTTGTTCAGTGGGTAGTTTAGCTGCTTCACAGTTCTGGGTGACTGGGTTCAAATTCCAGGCTGGCCACTTTCTGTGGAGTTTACTATTCTTCTCTCTCCTCCATGGGTTTCTCTCTCGCTGTAACTGGAGGAAAGTCTAGTTTACTCCATTAACCAAAAGACTTGTTGGTTTGATTAGCTGGTGTCTAAATTGCCTTAGCATATCTGAATATGGATGTGTGAGCAAGGATACCCTGTGATAAACTTGTGTCCTACCAAAGTCATGCTTTGTGTCCTTTGCTGTTAGGAGCAGTTCTTGCATTCAGCCTTCCTTTAATGACAAAAGCAGATTCTGAGAATGTTGATTTTCACTAGTATGTCAAACATCCTGACTTTATAACATCATTTCATTTCAGGGTCACAGGGCCAGAAATCTATCCTGGTATTAATGGGCGCAAAGCAGTAAAAGTCACCAGCCAGGGCAGTATGTCATCATAGGCCCACACAGCTACACTTACAGTCAAATGCTGATTAACCTAACCTGCATGTCTTTTGGAATGTGGGAAGAAAACCGGGGTATCTAGAGGGACACTGGGAGAATATACAGTCAAGCAACCAGGAGGAGTCAAATCCAAAATGCTCAATCCATAAGGCAGAAGGACTAACCACATTCCCCCAATTCATCATTTTTTTCTGTTCCGCACAGAAAGAAATTGTGCAACACGAGCAGTGCCTCTGACTAGACAGTCGTACCATGATTTACAAAGATGTGAAACAGCAGTCAGTCATTGTTGTATGTTTCAGTCTTTCCAGAGCACATCTTCAAAAGGCACTTGACAGTAATAGACAATTCTAGTTAACAAGATAAAATGCAAGCTGTTCAATGCATGATAGTGTTAATGCAAAGTAAAGTGACTAGCCCATGTACACAAATCAGCACAAACTCATAGAATGGTTGCAGGCGGCTGATAGTAGAGTCAAATCAAGAATGATACTGCAGGGCTGAAAGAAACCCAATAGTTGTATGCACATTTGCCACTTCAGCCATCCTGGAAGAGAAAACAAACCACAGTGGAAATGACAAGGCAGATGACCAAGGCTGCCCGTCAGCTACTCATTCCCTTAAAGTGTCATACATACGCTGGCCCATAGAGAATGCATAAGACAACACTAGATCTCCCAGACATTGTTCTTAAATGGACAGTCCAGCTCTGGATGTCTTGTTTAGGAACACTGTGCTGTCACTTGTCTGCAAGATGGTCTAGTGGACCAGACTTCCATGGCCTTTCAATCTCCTGATAGATAGTCAGGAATTGATAACACTGCTGGATCTCTTGCCTTGTAGCATCTTTTTCTCTGCTGCAATTTTCTCTTTCTCATGACACCCCCTTTTACAGTCTATTGTGTTTGTTAGGCAGACAAGACCTGAAACAACTGATGCTATAGTGCAGCTTATTAGCTTCAACACTCGATAAACCTACAGGGTCACCAATTGTGTTCTTCTCACTCATTAACTGTGCAACCCCTGACTTCAGCTATAAAAAAAGTGATTGCACTCCAGCCATTTATTTGTAAAGTATCTTTACATGTTGTTCACTATAGAAAAACACTATATAAAACAATGGTTGTATGTACTGCAGTTTTGTTTGTTTGTTTGTTTGTTTGTTTGTTTGTTTGTTCCAATGACCCACAGTCATTTTGAAGGGTAAACCAAGACCCCTGTTTTTGTTTTTAAATTTTCAGAAGATATACATTCCACTGCAGGCAGTGTTAATCCATGTACCTTGGTATTGATTTGAAGATATAATTGAGTTCCACCAATCATGATCTTGGTGTCCAAGCCCTAAGAAGCCAATCACACGTCTGTTGAAATATGCTGTAAGGCAACTCGAGGAAAGTATGAGGTTGACATTTAGATAGCATCTATCTATCTGAATGAAAAAAAAATGACATTTAGAATGTCACTGCCAGAGGTAATGTAAATCCGCACTTTACTGAGAAAGCAAAGCGACTCAAAAGTAAAACTGAAATGTTTTTTTCCACAGGTAGAGTCACAGAGCGCTTAGCTGAATGTCACTTGTTTCCATTCAACTTTCCATAATCAGTGTTGGCGTTTCCCACAGGACTTAAAAAAACTCCTGTCTTATGTAAGAGCAATGCTTCTCACAATTTAAGTACAGGATCCTTAGGGGTAACTGAAGGTGCTGGGGGCTGCTGAGCTTATCTGGGGCCTCTCTAAGGACATGTTAAGTTGTGTAGCGTGAGAAGCAGCAGATAACAGTATACTGAGTGAGCCTGTGCCAAGGAAACTTTGTTGTCATCATCCAGCAAAGAGGTTCAGAGTGCAAGAATGGCATGTTACTCAGGTTAAGAGTTTTTTTGCATGTAAAAGTCCATCCATTTTCTGAAGCTGCTACTTCTAATACAGCAACATCAAGAGAAAAACAAGAACTAACCTTGGATGGCATGCTAGTTTAGAGGACACATTCACATAAATACCCCCGTTTAGTTAACATACAGTCTCCAGGTAAGTTTATGTCTCTTGGAAGGTGGTGCAATTTAGAGGAAATTTGCTTTGGCATAAATAGAATGTACTGACTGACCCAAACAGTAATGACAAGACCCGACATATTATTGAACCCATCTCCTCAGGACCTTGACACAATTGTGCTCCCCACACCATCACTATGTCACCCTTTAAATTTCTCTCCCATCTAGAGAGCATGTAAGCTCCATACAGCTAGTGACCAGGCTGGGCTTTAAACCCAGTACTAAAATATGCATCTTCTAATTTTATATAGTGCCTTTTGTATAATAAAAAATATATTCTCCAAAGCACATTACAATTGTTTTTCTGTTTGTTTAAGAATTGTCAGCTGAAGTGTTTTTCTGTTGGTCACAGAGTGACTCAGTGGTGATTACTGAATCTGTGATCTTCTGATTTTATATAGTGCCTTTGAATAAAAAGCCCAAGAATGTGGCAATATAACGTGAGGTGAACCTGTGACTGCTTTACACCTTGGCCACTAGGGGGACCCACTGACTATGCATGTGTGAGGCACAGTTGCTCCTGAGACAGGATGTGAGCGGCCATCAGCAGAAACACTCAGTAATTGATGCACACTTTTCTGAAGAAGCTGCAGGCAGAGCTTCAAAGTCATCTGCAGACCCCAATGTCCCCCCAGGAGGAGGCCTGCATTTATCTAGGCACCCACTCGCTACAGATGGGAGATGAAAAGGGAACACTTAATTAGCTAATTTGTCTTTTTAATTAGACGTTTACCTCAAGGACTGGGCCCCCGCGCGCACACTATCGAGCCAGTGGGCTTGGTGCCCATTTCAGATGTTTGATGTTCTGTTCAGCACTAATTATCTTTTTCTAATTGTGTCTTTGCGGTGATCACACGTGACACCTGCAGATATTGTTCTTTGCCGTTTTACATATTTGTTATCTACTCTTGTTTATTTTTGAATTTAGCCTTGCCTCAGATATCTTTTAAATATTTTCCAGAAATACAGTCTGTGCTCATAGTGTCCCCTTTCCTGTCATGCCCAACACTTCTCTTCTCCATCTCTTCTGCATTGTTCTGCACATTCGTATTTTGTAACTTTGTGTGGTGGACTCTCTGTACCTGGTAATGGAGTGCATCAGGTGATCAGTTCTGAACTTGAAGCCATATTATCACATAAGCAGAAAAGTGTCCATTAGTAGACTCTGAAACAAAACAACACCCCGTGAAAGAGCAAGTACAGCCCATGAAATGTTGCCTTTTTTAACATTTGTGGACATTTCAAAATTTGATCTTCCATTAAGCACTTTCTCTCTATTATAAAAAAAATCCTGGAGAGAAACACTAGGGCAACGAGACTTGATCTTCACGTGAAGATCACAGAAGACACTTAAAACACCCGCGAGACTAAAGAGATTGGCCACGGAGCGTCTCGCGGGGACCTTAAACATGAGACTTTGTGCCAAGAGATTGACCCAGGACCGTCTCACGATGACGTAGAACATGAGATTCTTGAAAAACACGCCCTGCTTACAACCAAATAACAGCACGGGCAGCAACACACTCAGTCGTGGGAAGGACTTGAGCACACACAGATCCAGGGCTCTCAGCGCATATAAAGCGTACAAGGACAATACGTTATAAATGAAATGTCAACGACTAAGCGAAGAAGAAAGCAGTGTGGAGAAAAGAGACAAAAAAGAAAAAGAATAACCTAGGTGCAAATTCAGAAAAGTAGGAAAGTAATTACAGTAATCCCTCCTCAATCGCGGGGGTTGCGTTCCAGAACCCCCCGTGATAGGTGAAAATCCGCGAAGTAGAAACCATATGTTTGTATGATTATTTTTATATATTTTAAGTCCTTAGAAACTCTCCCACACTGTTTATAAATATTCTCCGCACAGTTATACAGTAAACCCTCGTTTATCGTGGTTAATCCGCTCCAGACAGATAAATGAATTTCCACGAAGTAGGATTCTTTATTTATAAATCTAATATTTTCGCAGTTAGAGCATAGAAAACCTGTTTACGACCCTCTAAATATGTTTTTTTTAACATTATTAGAGCCCTCTAGACATGAAATAACACCCTTTAGTCAAAAGTTTAAACTGTGCTCCATGACAAGACAGATGACAGTTCTTTCTCTCAATTAAAAGAATGCAAACATATCTTCCTCTTCAAATGAGTGCGCGCTCAGGAGCAGAGAATGTCAGAGAGAGAGAGAAAAGCAAACAATCAAAAATCAATAGGGCTGTTGGGCTTTTAAGTATGGGAAGCACCGCGATAAAGCAGCCGCAATGAAGGGATCAATGTGAAGGTAGTCTTTCAGCATTTTTTACAGGCGCGTCCACGTCCGTATCTTCTAAGCAAACAGTCTCTGTGCAAACAGCCCCTCTGCTCACACCCCCTCCGTCATAAGCAGAGAGAGAGAGAAGGAAACAATCAAAAATCAATACGGGCTGTTAGAGCTTTACCGGCGCGGGAAGCATATCTTATATCATTGAGGAGTTTTATTTAATACGTAATACGTGCTCTGATTGGGTAGCTTCTCAGCCATCCGTCAATAGCGTCCCTTGTATGAAATCAACTGGGCAAACAAACTGAGGAAGCATGTACCATAAATTAAAAGCCCCATTGTCCGCAGAAATCCGCGAACCAGCGAAAAATCCGTGATATATATTTAGATATGCTTCCATTTAAAATCCGCGATGGAGTGAAGCCACGAAAGTCGAAGCGCGATATAGCGAGGGATCACTGTATCATCCTGGAACAAGTGGAATTGAAAAAAAAGCACGTCCAATCCGGACATTGGCACTATACACATGCAGAGCAGGTTAGAGATTATGAAAGCAGTGGAATTCAAAAGGCTCAAAAAAAAAAGTCTCAATACACATGTGGAGAAAGTTAAAGAATACAAAAGTTGGAAAATTAGAAAGTATAAAAAAAAGTAAAGATTGCAGTAGCGCAAACAAACAAAAAGTATTACTCGAAAAAGGGAAAATAATCACCACAGACCAGGTGTCATTAAAAAAAGTAGGATAAAGCGAGATCAGAAATAAAAGACAAAGTAGAAAACAAAGTAAAATGTCATAAAGATGTTAAAAAAACAAGGGGGCCAAACACATGCAGAGCAGGTTAGAGAAAATGAAAACTGGAATTCAAAAGATTAAAAAAAACGTAGGCGCGAAACACATGCAGAGCAAGATACAGAATATGAAAGCAGAAAAAAACGACCAGGGTCAAAACAAAGAGAGTAAACATCGCGTTAGCGCAAAGAAAGAGAAATTACTACTCAGAGAAATAACGAAAAAGTGAATAGAGATCGAATATATGGACACAGGTGATATGTCAGAAGTATGTAAATATTGTAATGCTGAAATTCCAAACAGAGAAACCTGTCCTGAATTATTGTACAAAGTCATTAAACACGTCTCACTGACCTCATTAAAAAGATTCAGCACATTGGGACTTGAAAGATTCCAAATATTGTTTTTACAGAAGTTCTGAAATAAAAGTGAAACTAATGAAATAGCAACAATTCAAAGAAAAAAAATCTTAAAACTGTATCTGGAAAAACAAAAATGAGGGTTGGCAAGCAAAGCGAGCAGGGGGTGAAGCCCCCTAGTTTTTTTTAAATAAATTGGTGATGTAATTGAAAAAAACAATGAAAATCTGACCTTGCAATGTGAAATGAACAGATATGCCATTTACATCTGTGGAAAAAGTAAGTCAGCCCACCCTTGACTCCAACACCTGGAATTGCCCCCTCAAGCTGGCATTTCCTGTAATTGTTTAACCATTTGTGACACTGAGTGATGAAAGATTTTCCCTCTCCTTCATGCAGAATTCTCTTAGCTGTGTGATGTTTGAGAAATGTCTTGTTTGCTCAGCCGATTTCATATCCCCCCCAGCCCCCCGGTATGATTAGGGTAATTTTCATGTTTTAAGGTCCACTTTTGGTTGAGTGGTCTCACAGTATCCTCACAATGGATTCTCTGATGGTGAACTGCTGAGGCCCTGATGGTGGTATCAGGTTCTTCTGGTTTGGTTTTCCCCAAACATGTCTTCTGGTACTGTGGCCAGATAGCTGTATCTTTGACAGATGTTTCAGAAGTCCTGCTCTTTGCCTTTTGCCCTGATGTTCTTTCTCACAGTAAGGGTTTCCTCCTGGCACACCTCCCATGTAGACTACTTTTGTGCATCCTCTTTGTAATGTTAGACTCTTGCACTTTGACATCAACAGTGGCAAAAGCTACTAGGAAGTCCCGTGATGAAATTCTTAGAGTCTTCTTTTAGCATCTTGCATTCTACTATTAAGCAGAACTTGCCCGGGCAGCCTGGCCTGGACAAGCTGGCAGTGCCAAGGGTTAATTGAATGTATCAGAAGTACTATGTAAGAAACTGAAGACATTTCTCCATGTATAGTTTATCCACTGGGGCTAATAGTATCAGCTCACTGGAGGTGAGTAAGCAGGAGTAAAACATTTCTGCCCTGGATCAGTTCTCGCTTTTCCTAGTGACTGACCTCGGCTTTTGTTGATGGTCAAAGCAAAACACAACTTTAGAGGAAAGCCGTATGAATTCAAAGTAATTAGTAAGACTAATGGGAACTTTGGGTATAAATATAATTTCACGCAGTAGTAGATCCTGTAAAAGTAGTAGCTTTAGTTAGATTTGAATGTAACACTTTGATTTGTAATTTTGTACCCTCACAAAGTTTTGGAAGGTTTAGATCAAAAGCCACCTGTGCTGAATTGTGGTTTCCTTTAACTTACTACATACAGCATTGACGTTTACAGGCTGAACGTTTATGTGATTTTTACTGATTTAATTATTTATTTGCAATATACAGTTTCTTGTATTAGGAATGTTGTCATTTTTCGCATACCCCAATTTACTCTCCAGAGACACCCACAGAGTTATGGGGTCAGAGTGCAGGGTCAGCTATTTGTACAGCACCTCTGGATCAATTGCAGGTTAAGGGCAACCCAATGGAGTAGCATTCTTCTGTCACTGCTGGGATTTAAATTGGCAACCTTTGAGTTTCCAGCTCAGATCCTTTAGCAATTACGTGAACGATGTAATGAACTGAACATTTTACAAATTGTACAGAAAAAAAAAGTAAAAAAAAAATAGTATGGTGAATCATGTACAATGTCCACCTCCTTTATGGTTTGTCTGTGGGGACCCCTTTACTGAGCTGTGCAAGCAGTCAAACTGACCAAGGCATGGCGTCTCTTTTGTTGTACCCAAGGTTTGAAGTGGACTGGCACTACCGGTACATCACGGTCTGACCGCTAAGGGGACATCCCAGTTCTACACACCAAAGGCCCCCCTCTAACCCCACCAACTCCATTCTTTGAAGTATATGTATATACGTGTGCTTGACAATCGAATCACAGTTGAATTTGAACGTATTTTATACCACGTCATGAGTACTGTGTGTGCCCACGGAGGCCCCTTGCTAGCCGTGTCATGTTTATGAACTTCGCCTAACTTTCTTTCGTCCACTTCACATCTCACTTTCCTGTGCAGGGCACCTGCTCTTTTTCACTCGCCGCCAGCCCCTTTTCTCTGTGCCATGACAGTGTCGGCCTGGTTGGTGGGGCTCTTCTGCTTGTGACGTTTTTGAACTGCACGCCCCATTTCTGTGTGCGATCGCCACAGAGGTGAAAAAAAGGAAATGCTGCCCAAGAATAACCCCTTGTTACAGCTTTATTGCTGACAAATAAAAAACATTTGTCAGCTAGTTGTCTTTTTTAAATAACGTCACAAAACGTCAATCAAGTATGTCAAAGTGTTTTTGAGATCTTGGGGATATTTAATTTTTCTATTGTGGGGTGGATTACTCCTAAATATTGATATATTGAAATGTTCTTTCTTTGTGGATCCCTGCTGCCCTAGATGTACCCATCCTGCCATTTTTCAGATTTTAACCAAACAGGAATTAATGGGTGGGAGAGCGAGTGAGTGAGTGAACTCGGCATTTTGTTTATTTGTGTTAATGGTGGATGGGTGCATACACAGAGTAAGAATGTCATTTTATGGTACAGCAACCATTTTACTGTTCACGTGACAGTACACTCTCCTGTGGACGCTAGAGGCACTGTTGCCCCCTGAAACCCACCAGAAAGACGTCCAAGACACACTTATAAAAGCACCAAGAAGAATTGTTTAATAATTTTCTTCTATGAAGTGCACAACGCACCGCACACTCCACAATTCTAAAATAACAATAATGATAACAATAATCAATACAATTAATCAATCCTCCACTCCCAGCAGCTCCGTTACACACCCTCCCAACTCTGGCTCTCTTTGCTGGGTTTCCCAAAGTCCTTTAAATAGTTTATGACCCAGAAGTGTTCCTTCTCCAGGTCAAATCACATCATCCTTCCTCAAGTAGTCCAGAAGTACTGCGGGCTCCTGTCCTCGTGCCTCCAAAGTACTTCAGGGTCGTAATAATAGTAGGAATCCCCAGGTTCCTTGTGAGCTCCCCATGGCGGCACCCAACAGGGCTGAAGAAACGGACTCCATGTCCCATGATGCCCTGAGGGAATCCGGGGAACCATTTCCGTCCAGGGGAGCTGTCATCTAGCGTCCCAGGGGAGGCAGTGTCCTAAAAAGCCTGATTTTCCTCCTCCTTTCTGTTCATGGAAGTCCCGACCAGACTGAAACGCCGGCAGTCCATCGCACTCCCTAAAAAATGTAGTCGCCAACTGGCCTAAAATGCACTTTTCTTTGAACAGAAGCTGCAGTAGAAAGTGAAAAATGACAGAGAGGTGCATGCAAATTCCACCTTGTTATTGCTAAGGTTGGCGTTTGAACCCAGTACTCTGGAGATGGTAGTGACCAGACTGCCTCCAAAAATCTGGAATCATTAAAGCAAACAGCCTCTTGGCAATTTCCAGAAAAGGTTTACAATATGTGTTTCTTGCTGAAAGTCTTCAGGCAGCAAGTCCTGGCATTTGTGACATTCAAACTCCAGTTAATGCTGGGAGCTCTGCCCACTGACACTTAGGCATTTCTGATGACCAGTCTCCAAGCCACGAGCACTTAAAGATTTCGAACACTGAGTCATCTGCCCACTAGAATTCCCATTCACCATCTCTAGTGCCCGGTCTTCATTTTGCTCACATGTGGCTCTTTCAAGTGCACACTGTGACGTTGGGCCCTCTGTCCTCAAGTCCAGGCTTCTGGACATTTGTGACATTGAGTCATCTGGCTGCGAGCACTTGGACATTTCTACTGCTTGGTCTCCAGATGGCTGACTCTTTTGTAATTCAGTCATTTCTGCTTAGGCACTGCTGATGTCCACTCAGATATTTCTTAACATGGAGCCATCAGGCTGACAAGTCAGTTGCCCAGTGTTTCAATTGCTGGCATGCACACGTCTCTTAGATGGAGGCATCTGCACACTAAAGACTTTCCTGGCACTGAGATGTTTTTTTTTTTTATTTTATGCCATCTCCTGGCTGGTGCAAGTAAAGCTTTGCAGTATCAACTTTCCTTACTGCTGGCAGCCTGAACCTTTCTGATCCCAGGACACTCAGCTTGATGTTTTGCTCTGCGGCCATTGACACGCCTCGCCCCGCTGGATGTGTGGAGCAGGCCTGAGTCATGCCTTCTTTCCGTCGGGATTGGAAAAGAGCTTGTTTATAAGCAGGGCTACAGGATGAAGAGGGACTCCTTAAATGACACAAATCTGTGTGGCCTTCAGGGGAGACAATTAAAAGCTCCAGCTGGTGTTCGGATCCTGAGGGTGTGGCGCTCTGGGCCACTGAAGATTACTGAATCACTTAGAGCCGTGGGGGCAGGAGGCTATGCCAGGAGCAGAGGTGCAAATGGCATTGAGCTTGCATTAGTCTATTAAATAGCCCGCTGGGGCAGAGCAAATGTTTTTCACTTTCAAACAGCACTAGTGCACCAGGGCATTGCCTCTGCCATGGGAGGGCAACCCTCACCCCAGAGCATCTGCACACGTCAAGCTGTTGTGCTGAAGGAGCCATTGAGAGGAGTGAAAAAGTCACTGAAGTGCTGGCAGGGCGAGGTTTGCCAAAAAGTAAGGAAATCTTTAACTTAGGCATGGACTGTGGTCACATTCCTTAAAGATGTAAAGATCTAAAATACATTTTTTGGGTTATTGTGACTATAAAGAGTATTTAACCCCATTAGAATTTTTCACATTCTATTATTAAGTATCTTCGAATTTCAGTGGATTTAATTTGGCTTTTATTGACGTCGATGAACAGGACTCTGTAATGTCAAAGTGCAAATGGATCTGTGTGAAGTGGTCTGAATTAATTAGGAAAGTCAGTCAGTCCGTCATTTCCAACCCGCTATATCCTAACACAGGGTCACGGGGGTCCGCTGGAGCCAATCCCAGCCAACACAGGGCACAAGGCAGAAAACAGACCCCGGGCAGGGCGCCAACCCACCACAGTAATTAGAAAAGTAAAACACAAAAACATTGATCTTGTTAGTATGCACCCCTTTAATATGACACCCCTTAATCATCACTGGTGTGGTCACCTGGTTTTAAAAGTCACAGAATGAGTGCAATGGAGGTCACCTGTCTGGAAGGGCCAAGTTGTGGCGAGTCAGTATGGTGGACTAACCGACACAATGAAGACAAAAGAACACAACAAGCAACTCCATGAAAAGGTGACAAGTCAGGGAATGGTGACAAAAAAAACATCAAAGTCTTTGAATAGCCAGTTACATCAATCGTGATGAAATGGAAAGAGTATGGCAGAGCAGGAAATCTGCTAGAGCAGGCCGTCCACAAAAACTGTGTGACAGTGCAAGAGGAGGACACCGAAAAACCAACGAGAACTGCGAAAGAGTTACAAGTTACTAGAGTTTAAATTGGACAGGCTGTGCTGACTTCATCTGTGCCCGGGTGCTTCACCACTTGCATCTTTATGGGAGAGCAGCAGAGGAGAAACACAAGGGACATCTCAGCAGAAGGCACGTGGGAGACTCTGAAGTCGGCTCAAAGAAGGTTGTATGGCCTGAGAAGGCTAAAATTGAGCTTTATGGCAATCACATTAAGTGACATGTTTGGCATAAGTCATACACTGCACATTATCAAGAACACACCATCCTCACCATGAAGGGTGGTGGTGGCACATAAAGTTGTGAGGGATGTGTCTCTGCAGCAGGTCCTGGAAAGCGTGTGAAGGTAAAATGAAGGCAGCAAAATACGGGGATATCCGGAACAAAAAACTGATGCCGCCTGCCAAAAAACCTGCAGCTTGGGAGAAGATGTGTGATTCAGCAAAACAACGACCTCAAGAAAGAATAAAGCCAAAGCCGTACAGGACTGGCTTCAAAACAACAATTTTGAATGTCCTGCAGTGGCCGATTCAGAGTTCAGATCTCAGTCTAATGGAGTATTTGTGGCTGGACCTGACAAAGGCCGTTCACTCCTGAGCTGAGCAGTTTGACAAAGAAGAATGAGAAGAAATGGCAGAACTGATGGAGACAATCCTGAGCACACAGACGCAAGGCTGGCATGGCTACCAAAGGTGCAGCTACTAAATACTGACGTCTGGGGGGTGGATGCTTATTTGGTGTTTTACATTTGTAATTCATGTAGACCACTTGGCAGAGATCTGTGTTCAGTTTCACATTGACGCTCAGCAGATGTTGCTGGTGTTCTTCTTCTTTACACAAGTCACTTTGTTTGATGATCACTTTTTGTTTTCTGTTGATACGTGTCAAAAAAGCCAAATTAAATCTGCAGAGGTTCAATGTTGTAAAAGAGTAAAATTTGAAAACTTCCGAGAAGGTGAAAATAACCTCTGGACATGGTAAAGCAGAAGACAAAGATAAACATAAGACAAGATATACTGTGTATGTGTGTGTGTATATATATATATATAATAAAAAAAATCTTGGGGAGGAAGACTAGGGAGACGAGACGTGATCTTCTCAGAAGACAATCTGAAGTCCCGCGAGAGACACTTTAACTTGCTCCCAGCTCTTAAAAGAATGACAAGCAGAACAGGCAGCTCGCCAGCAGATGATCCGACAGCATCTCCTTAGCATGTGTTCAGCTGCCCCCCTTCACAACGTGAGCAGCGTTATACATCCTGCGAGAAAGAGATGTGACCACGCCCCGGGCTGGAAATAAAGTACAAGTATTGTTTTTACAAAACTTTTAAAAGTAAAAGTGAAAATAATGCATGTGTAACAATTCCCATGAAAATAACAATCTCTTTAAATTGTATATCCGGTAAACCAAACACAGGGGTACTTAAGACTTTTTTAAAGCACTACTGCATTCAGACCTCTAAATTAGAAGCAAATATAAAAGAAGGCTGCTGATTGGTTGCCCGCTTGCACCACTGAATCCTGGGTAGAAGGGTGTACCATTATGGAAGCTTACTGAGCCAGAGATGCAGCAAAGTTAATCAAAAAAAAATTCAATTGTACCAAACTAACCACAATTATATACAAAATCAAACTGAAGAACAACAGAGTTGTTTTTCCAAAAGCTATTCTTAATCATCATGAGTTCACGATTACCCAACCTCCATGTTTAAAAAAATAAAAAACTGTTTACTTGAGCACAAGGCTTCCAACACTCTCTACAGTTTTCCAAAACACAGGGATGCTCTTTTTGTTTTTTCTTTGCCACATCTTCACAGTGATGTTCCTGGGGTCTTTCAACATCAGACTCCCCCATCCAAGTGACTTTGCCAGGGTTGATGAAGCCCTGACTTGCGCTCTCCTCCAGTGGCCTCTGTGCCTTATCTTTACCACCTTAATCTTGTCGGTCCCATTGATGCCAAGGACAGCACATGTTTTGCAGAAGGACTGGCCAGTGAACCCCCTTTGGACCCGTTTATGTCGGCTCGCACCCCAAACTCTGGGAATTTGAGCCGTTTATCTTGATCAGGGTCTCCAGCTCTGGTCCTGGATGGCTGCAGTGGCTTCACGTTTTCATTCTGTTTTCTTAATTATTGACCCATTTGTGCTGTTAATTGACTTTATTTACCTTAATTTAAATGGACTTGTTTCGCACCCCTCAATAATGAGACACAAAATGAGCCAACAGGTGATCTGCTAACCTGTGCTCTCCTCACGCTATCTGAAAATAAAGAAAGGTGGCGTTGATCTGCTCAGGTCCACAGAACATTTTGATGGTGTTCTTAGCAAAAAGAAAATCAACAGTTTTGGAAACATCTGCTGTGGCAGAATGAGAGCAACAACATGTCAAGAAATTAAATAACTTCATTAATAAATTAAATAACAGGTTTAATAAACAGCAAGAATCAGGCTCTGATTAAGAAACTGGTTGGAGTGAAATTTTGATTTGAGTTTGAGGTCCTGACTTAGCTGGTCACCTGTTGGCTCACTGACTTCACATCTCATTTGTGTCTGGGTGCTGTTTAAGGAAAAAATGAAGCAATTCAAAGGAATGAGGCTTTAAAAAGACAAGACAATTAAATTGAAGGGAAAAGAAGTCAACTAAAAGCAGAAACATCACTAATTACAAAAACAATTAGAATGAAAACCTGCAGCCACAGCAGTACGGTTGGAGCCCCTAATCTTGATCAGCCACTCAATTCTAAGTGCTGCGTCCAGTAAACCTGCAGAATGTGGAGTTGAGGGTCTCATTTGCTGTTGGCAGTGGTGGTGTTAAGTAACGCAGTGTCTAAATCAGTGATGCCATAGTATCCATGATTGAAGCTTAAATCCATGAATACTCACCAGTTATCCATCAGGGCCAAACAAAACTGAGACGTAAAAGTAGGAATTGATGGCCCACATCTCAGTAATTAAATAGCATTCTGTGTCCCTCACTTAACATTCAGTAGATGGTGCTGCGCTTCTTCTTCCTGTTATAGTGTTGTTCAGCCTCTGCGACCTGCTTGACGCTCAGCAGATGTTGCTGGTATTCTTCTTCTTTATACCGAGTCACTTTGTTTGATGATCACTTACTTAGCTGTAATAAGCCAACAGGCAGAACTCCGCTTCTGAGCCTGCCATTCCCCACATTTTTTTGCAATACCGGTTTTTGATGAAGACCAAGATCAAGGTTGTAGCCCCAGTAGTTTGCAAATAATCATGAGAAAGATGGTTAGATTTTTAGCCTTTTATATATAGACTGGCTGGGCTACCAAAGATGTGTTTAAATCTTAATGAATCGACGTAGACCTCAGTGTTCATGTTTGCATGTCTCTGTTATATGCCATTTGGTATCAGATTCTTAAACAGATTATTAATGTTAGTGATGCACCATCTGTTGGAATGACAAATACAATGCATATGCCTCTGTCGTATGCAATTTGGTATGGGACTTGTAAAAGCAGTGCTAATTTTTGTCATGCACCACTTGTTGGAATGACAAATGCAATATATATGTCTATGCAATATATATGATATATTATGATATATATGATATAGGATCTCTGCAATATATATGTCTCTGCCATTTGATGTGGGATTTGAAAAAGCAGTGTTAATGTTTTTGATGCACCATCTGTTGAAAAGACAACTGCAATGCATTTTATTACTACAAATGTTTGTAATGTGCCATCCGTTGGAATGACAGAAATAAGAGACACTTGTCCTTTTATTAAGGTGGATAATTAGCAGACTCCAAAAAATAAAAATGAATGAATACAAGAGACAAAGCTAAACCAATTAAGCAAAATTAAACTGAAATAGTGTTATGGGATTGAGAGATCCCAAGTAAAGTCAGAAAAACTTCAAAAAGTACCCACTAGAGGGGATACTACCGTCAAATCTGGGCTACTTTTAAGGGCAAACACAGGATCGTTATAAAATACAAGATTTTATTATTCAGAAATGCTCTTGAACAAAAGACAGCTCTGTGGAGCACAAAAGGTGAAAAGGAGTTGCCAGCAAAGTCCATCCTAGGCGAACAAAGTCCCAATAAGCACAGGTTCAAAAACGCTAATAAACCACAACAAATCGAGAGCACAGAAAATCACAGTGGAAAACATTAAGCAACTCCCAAGCCCATTGTTGTCCCCACCTTTATAGGGCAGACCCTGGCAGTGACCCCAACTATTGGAGAACCACCCAAACCACAAACCACACAGAACATAACACTTACATCAGGGATGCATCATGTAATCCAAGCCCATTGTTGTCCCCACCTTTAGAGGGCAGACCCTGGCAGTGATGGGCAGGTGACCCCAACTATTGGAGAACCACACAGAACATAACACTTACATCAGGAAGAAAGCAAAAAATTAAGAAAAGTATCAAAGTATCTACAGTAAATGAATGGCTAAAAATGATCTTAAAGGACATAAAACAAGGATTTGAACCCAACACCAGATAGAACGTTACCACGAATTCAGAAACAAATTAGAAAGGAGGCAAAAGGGCAACAAGTGAGTACAGTCGAAGGTAACACGCAGCACGTGAAGCCCACCTCAAGCCTAGCTGAAGGTGTCGATCACCTGAGACAGGTCAGCCTGTAAAGCCTGGAGAAGGCGTGATCTCTGTGTAGGTGTCGTAGCTCATCAAGCCCACCACTGATCTGACCAAACCCAGCAGTTAATCAGAGGGTTAATCCCATAGGCGTTTGATGTGTCTGGTTACTGGCAGACTTCATGTGCTCAGTTAATAATCAGACATTGATCGATAGCGGGTGGTCACACCATAGATGTCTGCCTGTGACCTGACCAAACGTCAAAAGGCTTCAATGGCGGTATTTTATAAAGCCCACCCTAATGTAATGGACACTACTGATTATTAGGCTCTCTTTATTCTGGACCAGGTGAAATACCTAAGAAGCCCAACAATCTTCACCTGGTTCTGTGCACAACTGAAAGGGCAGGTTGCGGAACACACTCATTAACAGACCACCGGTGTACACTTGGTCATTGCCCCCTTCAGCATCTGAACGCTCTGCACCCCATGTCCGTGAGCTTTCCGCTGGAGTCGGAGTTCACTCATTTGCCCCATATGTCTGTGAGGTCCATGTGTTTATAGGTCTGTCAGATTTCCCCACTGGACACAACGCCAGCCACCTCACCATGTGTGTGGCCCTCCCCTCCCTCCTAGCAGCGGCTCACATGGCACCGACATTTGTAGGACACAGCATGGCGTCATTTGCTAATTAAAGTCCGCTCATTCCATGTCTTCCTCCAGGCGAGGGGCTGTACTGCCATCAGAGACAGCCTCCCTGCTTTTTCATAACATAACAATTAGTTCATCAAAATGGAAAGTGTGAGTGTGTGCTCCTAGGGTGGCACTTTAATTAGCACTTGAAAGAGCCAACTGTGTCACGTGTGGGGAAAAAAAAGGAGAGGAAAAACAGGGAGCAGGTGACTGGAGGGCCGCGGGTGGCACAAAGGAAAAAAATGAGGGCTTTAGCTGGCATGGAGTAGAAATACTCATTGCACATGTGAGGGAGCATATAGCGCCCTTCACATTGTAACTCTGTGTGGTGGGCTGGAGAAGGGCTGAACCTGCAGTGCGAGAAGGAGCGGGCACTGCCCAGTGGCACTCGACATGAACGTTGAATCTCTGCATAAAGCCTGGTGTACGTTTAGAGGTCCATTGAAAAGAAATTACAGAGCGTTCAAAATTAACACCAATGTCCGCCTGCTTATTGTGCAGTCTGCAACCCCGCTTTCGCCTTTCTAGGTGTCAGGGCCGTGGGGCGTCATCAGTTTAGGAATCTAATTAAGCCACTAAAAGGACAGGGAACACCAGGCAGCTCACAGTTCGGGTTCAAGGAGTAGTGAAGGAGTACTGCTAGTCTTGGTATCCCGGGCTCAAGGTCTTATGTCACTGTCAGTGTGGCCTTGGTAAGAGAGATGGGGTGTACAGATGTGAGTGTTAGTGCGACAGGTTGGGAGAGTCAGTGAGTAAGAGTGAGCGGGTGTGAGAGCAGAGAGTGTGTAGACAGATTGGTTTGTGCGCGTTGGTGGTAAGGCGATGTCGGACTGTGTGTGCGTGGACGTGTGTCTGTGTGACACTCCCTGCGTGTCACTGTGTGTTGTGGTGAGTGGCTGGGGATGCTACCCAGCCGGGATGCCCAGGAGGACCGGAGGAGGGCTTCTGCCTCCTCCAGACCACGGGGGGGGGGGCGACCGCCCTGGTGGCTTTCGGGGCCACGGGTACAGAGCTTTGAAGCTCAGCCCTGTAGGGGCCCGTAGTCACTGCCAGGGGGCGCCCCGATGCCTATGGAGCCACACCCGGAAGTGCTGGGGGGAAGAGGATCAGGGACACCCGAAGTGCTTCTGGATGCAGAGCCGGTACTTCCGCCACACTGGGGAGTGCCGGTGGAAGATTGCAGGGAGGCACCTGGAGCACATCTGGGTGTGTATAAAAGGAGACCACCTCCCTCCATTCGATGGCTGGAGTCGGGTGGAAGAGGACAGAGCTGGGAGGAGGTGGCCTGAAGAGAGGACAAGGCATCGTTGAGGGCCTGGACTTTGGGTGATTGGTGCTGCGGCACTGGGTTTGTGCGTGTGGACACTTGTATATAGACTGTAAATAAACGTGTTGTGGGTGATTTAAACATGTCTACCTGTCAGTGTCCAGGCTGTTTCCCACAGTGTGTAATAGTGACGGATGACTTAGTGGTGTACGTTGCTGTATCTTTATATGGTGGCAATGACAGTTTGGCCACCGAGCTGCGTAAAGAGGATTATTTGTGTTCTGTTTTGTGTATTTAACCCCTTTTTTTGACACCCACTGCATGCCCAACCTACCTAGAAGGGGGTCTCTCCCTAAATTGCCCTTCACAAGACTTCTTCTTCCATTTTTTTTCCATACAAGCACTTTTTGTTTTTGTCTTCTTAGGGAGTGAAGACTGGGGGGGGGCTGTCAAAAACCAAGGCCTGTTAAAGCCCACGGTGGCACTCCTTGTGTGATTTTGGGCTACACAAGAAATAAATTGTTGTTGTTGCATCAGTGTGTGTGTCTGGACCTCTCTGCACACTCACGTGTGTCTGGGGGAATCCATCATGTTACATGTGAGTGTAGCTCTGGACAGGTGCACCCCCCCCCCTCCCCGGGACGCTCAGCTGTGATTGGAGACCGAGACACCTCCATTTCCCTTTACTCCTCCCTCCAAAATCTCACCTGCTGCACCGCTGCCGTAGCATCACTCGTAGCCCCTCCCCCTGGGCCGTTTCCTTGCCGACTGACTCAGGGCGCCACAGGAGATATAAAAGCAGCTGTGCTCCAGCGAAGCTGCACTCCTGGCAATGAGGACGCCACTCTAGCACCTGCCCGCATACTCCGACTGAAAAGCCATGCTGAGACCCAGGGACCTGTGCCAGGACTCGGGCACCAAGACCTTCTTGGATGCCATGCAAAATGGGCAGGTGCACTTGGCACGCTTTGTCCTCGATGCCATGGATGGCAGGATAATTAACTCCAAGACTGAGAACAACAAAACTCCTCTGATGTATGCCGTCACTCTGCCTGAGGCTGGCAGTAGACTGAAATTTGCCCGGTTGCTTCTGGAGAAAGGAGCAGATGTGAATTGCCAGGATGAGCACGGCAGGACAGCACTGAGCCTGGCTTGTGAAATGGGCCACCTGGACATGGTCAAGCTGCTGGTGCAGTTCAGCGCCAACCCAGAAATCACAGACGCCTGGGGAAACAGCGCCCTGGCATATGCATCCTGCGAGGGCCACACTCACATCCTGGACTTCCTCGTCCGAGCTTTCAAGCGGCTGGGCATAACAACGGGGCAGGTGAGCAGCGGAAGCCGGCCGTCTCTGCCATGGCAGGTGTCATCTGGGCAGCTGAACCAGGAGCAGAGGCAGGAGAGGCGGCCCAACAGGCTTCCAAAACAACTCCTTGAGCGCTTCACCCAACAGCTCCAGAACAAGTGCGAAGACCACCTGCCCGCCGTCTTCCAGAGGCACTTCAAAATGGGCGAGCGGCAGGGAACACCCGATCCCTCGCCACATAGGAGAGCAGTGCCACTGAGCCAACTGGTAAGGACGAAGACGGAGTCTGCCAATGGATCACCACGCAGCCCCAGGTGGGAGTCGAAGGATCGAAATGCATCCAGAAGAAGCCAGGCACTCTCCCCGGCCAGCTACCGCAAAGCGAGGTTTAGTGTGAGTACCTCAGCTCAGTCCCCACCACTGCTTCCAGCCTCAGCCTTCAGGAGGTCCTGCCACACCCCACCACCCCGGCAGGCCTGCATAGCCACCACCCTGAGCTCCCACTTCCTGCGGCGCTTCACCTCCCCAGAGTTCCCCAGATTCAGCAAGGAGATGGAGGGCAGCCGAGCCCGGAGGTGCAGCTCCGAGACCTTCCCGCTGACCTGTGCGCGCCAGGCAAACGTCGACAATGGGGGCAGCCTTCATTGTGAGTTCAGACCGGGTTCACCCTCGTTATGAGATGCCAACAGCTGGCATGGACCCCTGCCCAGAATTCCAGTGAGTAAAATCAATGGTTCCCACAAACTCTGTGCACTTCGGAAAGGCGCTATAGTGACTAAAGCTGCAGTGGGCCTCATGACTTGCAAATGAACGAAAACAAAGATGCCACCTGGTGACAAAAAATGGCATTGCAGGACACTTAGAAAGCTCTTAGAAGCACAAAAAGGGAGCCTCCATCACCTTTTTATATGGGCACACCTGAACTCAAACGAAGAGCAACAGAACCAAACACGCCATGCTAATGGTGCGTGCCCTCTGTATGGGTATGAGTGTACACGGGGTGGGATGACGCCACTTAATAGTCTGGATGTGACCCTGGGCTTTTCCGCCCAGCAGAATTCCAGAGAAGATGAGCTGTCGTGTAATACTGCCTGTCTGTTAGCTGCAGATGAATTTGAAGCCCCGAGGAAAAGTAAGCATTTCTGGTGCCCTTTACCATAAAATGGACACCTAAAGTAGAACTCGGGGTGAATTCCTAAAGAGCACCCCTTCCCTCAAACCCAAAAACGAAACACCAGTCTTTTATAGCTCTTCTTAATTATCTTTCAGGTGAACTTTTGGATACGGGCAGAGCCCCCCAAATTGCGTCACCCACTGTTCTTCTGTAGCCGATGCCTTTCATTCCTCTGTTTGTCTTATCGCTTTAAAACCACAGTACTTGGAAATGCTTTGGAGCGCGGGCGACCTCTGCTGGACGGACTCTGACTTGCTTTGGTGTTCGATCGCTTCTACGTGAGGACGGATATGTCCGTGACACAGAGATCACAAGTGCCGCCCGGCCCGATCTCTTGGCGTGCAGTTCGCTTTTTCTCCCTAATGTGTCTAAAATGCGCCCGCCAGGTTACAAGCGTGTGGAAGTCGTACGCCGCTCGTGATTGGCTGGCTTCTGCCTTGCGCTTGAAGCTGGTGAGTTCAGGAAAATAAAGAAGGAATTCATTAATACCCAGGGCCTGTCCTCATCGTGAAGGGTCACATTGTTATATAACTTCCGCAAGTAATAGTAACAATACGCCTTTATTCATATAGCCCATGTCCAATGTGCACAAGTCATGTTGCCGAAATGTTTACCTACTTACTAATTAATACATGCTGGACCCACCATTTAAAATTCTTTTCTTATTCTTTTCCACAAAATTAAATTAATTTATCCCAAAAAAGGAGGCACGTTTCTATTTCAAAACTGCGTTTGACCAGCAGTTTCCCTTCGGGCCTAACAAGTCTACCGACAGGGTGCAGCTCCACACAGTCTTTCAACCCTCGCAGCCAAGTTTAAAGGGGCTCCTGGACAAGGAGGGCTATGCTTGAGTGACCAGGTACAAAGGCATTTAAAATGTGACGAATGAGAGTTGGCCATTCCGTCCATTTGTTTACCGGGTAGTTAAGCTGTGCCGATATCTCATTCTGATACGTCTTCAGGCAGGGTCACCCGTTTAACTGCAGAAATACAACAAAATGTCCCGTTTTTAACAAACTTCGCCGAGCATTATCAATGTGCACTAAACCTCGGGGAGTGGGGGGTCGGGTTAGCAATTACGGCTTACCCTCGTCCCCGCCGTTTACGTGCTACATTATTAATAAATTGTGTTCCGGTTTAGGACTTCGATAATCTTTGCGGGAGATCGTGCGTCCGGTGGATCTGCCAGTCGCTGTTGTAATGGACCGTCTCGCCCTCTCTGTCCGGCAGGTACGCATCGAGGAATCGGTGGGCTGAGCGCGAACACGCGTGTCACTCCGGTTTAATTAACGTAATGAAACAATACCCAAACGGGTGCAAGGCAGGGAATCAATCTTGGACATGGAGCAAGTCTATCGCCTGGCTAATTCGGAAGCATAAATTAAATTAACAGAAAGTCTACAGACGACGCTTTGATGTGTTTCAGCTTTCGTTTCTTTTTTTCCTAAACTGTCATTTACAACGCATGCGGTTATGACAAGGAGAGACTCGCAGTTTGATGCGGACTTGCTCTTTCTGCTATTCGGTAAAAGCGCTTACAGTTTTGGGCAGAAGTCGCTATCAGACAGCACGGTGCCGCAGTGTCTGGCAGCTCGGCAAGTAATCTGTGTAGAGTTTCTACATTTCCTTGTGTCCAGTTCACCATAATAAAAGGATAAGTGTCTGTGTGTCCCTCAGGTTGCTATGTCTGTCATTTCAACAGATGGTACATCATAAACATATCTACTCTATACAAAATTCTAAGCCTAAATGTGCAACGATTTTGTGTGACTTATGTCACTTTTTTTGTCACGCTTTGAATCTGGCCTATTTTAAAACCTACATATATATGTTTGGTATCATTTTTTTCAGAATTTATTGAAATTTAATGTGACATTGTTAGATTTTCAGATTCTTATTCCGTTTTTAAATTATAAACTAAAATATCAAGAAAGTCGTGGGGCGGCCTGCTAGGTCGCAACTAGGGGTTGGGCGCCAAAGGGGCATGCCCCCCTTGTTTAGTAATAAAATTCATTGCATTTGTCATTCCAACAGATGACGTATCTCAACTACTATCAAATGGCATATAACAGAGACATATGCATTATATTGTGAACTGCAGACTTTAACAATCACCTCAGTTGTGTATGAAAACATGAGATTAGGATTGTTTTTTTTCTCAGCCATCACTAGAAACCCCATGGCAGTATCCATTTTTTGGGTGGAGTTTTCCTCTGAATCAGCTGCATTTGGATGCACTGGGTGAAGGGTAGGACCCAACCTTGGATGAAGGTATCAGGCCGCGTGCAAACAGAGAGCCAGGACAACAGTGAAAGTAGCTAAGCCTGGTGAATTCATTAACCCACACAAATACAGGGCGATTCGTCTGTCCCAGCAGCATCCGGTGTAAGGCATGAATCCACACTGCCAGGGGTGGGCGCTGTTCCACCAGAAGATACTCTCACTTGTGCACCCAAACAGGGATACACAGTTGCTGACTAATCTAACTGCACATTTTGGATTATGAGAACAAACCACATGGAAAGCAGTCCAGCAGGGGAACCAAATCCACTGTTCCAGTATGGGGTCACAGAAGGTTTGGTTGTTTCAGGCTGGGTTGACGGTAAAGATACCAGTAAACCTACAAGACTGAAGGGTGGCAAACTGACCTGCACGTGGAGAGTAAATAGTCTGGAGTAAGACAAATTAGGAAAACTGTTGGGTCAGGTTTGGTCATTACACTTGGTTACTCACCTTGAGGTTGTAGGATGTTTCCTTTTCTCTGGGCTGTGGTAGGTGAACTTTGAGCACAAAGTAAATGACGTGCTGTAGAACTTTGATTTTACCAACTGAATGGCACACTGAACTTCATGTGGGCACTGCACAAGGGGCTTGATGCCAGGTGTTTGAGAAGGCAAAGGGAATGCCTCATGAGGTCATGTATTGCATATGGAAGAAAGACCCCAGTGAGTTTCCGACGCCCCTGGCCCACCATGCCATGCACCCAGCACTTCAGTGATTCACATGTTGTGTAATAAAGGCTTTCCACTTACTGCTCAATGAGTTTTTCTTTGGTTCATTCTTGCCATTTTGCAGCTCCATTGCACACTTTGGGGTTCGGGGCGGGGGGGCTCTTGACCCTGAAGTGGATCAGGGAAAGCAGATGGCACTGCTAGGGGCATCCAGTGTGGTTCCAGATCATGGGCTGGACAACGGGACCAGGAAAGAAAAAATTCTACCCACCCAAATGTCACATGACAATTCTGCAAGTCAAATGTAAAAAGTCGCTTTACTTTAATGACTTTACAAAAGACGTAACAATCTACAAACGTCCACATAGAAATGTAAGAGAAGCATCACATCACCTCGTGTGTTACACAAATCAGAATAACAAACATGCATCACATCTGTCAGCCTCTTTGAAAGGCAGAGGGGTCTGGGGGGCCGCGTGGTACCTCAAGGAGGCCGACTTCTGTGTTTCAATTGGCCACAGCAGCAGAAACCGAAAGACGGACAATCAAAGTAAGTGTCACCCAAATTGCACTTTGGAAAACGTTCTCGAGAAGACGCGAGCGACACTCTTGAGCATGAACACTTTTGGAAATCAACCCTGCAAGTACAACTAGAGTCAGCAGTCTTGCTCTTTAACTTTTTAAATTATACAATAAATACCAAAGCCGGCAGATTTTTTTTTTTTTTTGCAGTGACCCTGACATGTTCTGTCACAAAGCTGCTCTTCCAGGACGTCCAGGGCAGTGGGGTTGAAGAATCTGGCCTGCCTTAGTACTGATACTAACAAGGGAATAATGACTAGCATCTGGGGTTTTTAATAGCAGAATACACTCCAGGTAATGAGGCACAGATGATAAAGCCATCGGATGAGCCATCCCCTGAGTGTGCCAAACGATGTCTGCTCAGATGGCACGATGGCTGGAGTGGCTTTGTTCAATTAGTTGTCATTAAAGATGTACAAAAGACATAGATAAATGCATTCCAACACTGTATAATCTAATTCACAACCACTGAGGACCAGAGCCAGTAGCAGGGGGCACAAGGTGGGAAACAAACCTCGACACACACTGGGGCCAAATTAGTGCCACCATTTACCTTAACCTGTACGTCTTTGGGGACGCAGGAGGAAAACCCCCAAGCACTCTGGGAGAACACAAGGACAAAACCAGGTGCAGCATTCAGCACAGCGCCACCCAGGGGTAAAAACTGGCAAAAGTTAATCTCGTCTGAAAACTAAAACTGATCAACTGAAACACAATGTTCTGGCTTTTATGCATTCTTTGAATTTGACCAAGAGGAGGCTAGAAAAGAGATAAGGATGGAAGATGGCTACCTAGGTGTGAAAGATGGCCATCTGAGAAGAAGACAGTAGATGAGATTAAAAGATTATCTGACCTTTTGGTGCTAGGAGAACATGACGACCAGGTTTCTTCTGCTTGTATTCCATCAGTTATTTTATTTTAGTACGGCTGTAGTCAAGAGACGTGATAGGCGCCACCCTGGGCTATTAGAGGTCTAAGGACATGTGGCATGAATGACTGCTGGACGCAGTTACTGAGACGGTGAACAAAACGATTCACATGAATCTGCAGAGAATTTCAGTGTTTCACCTTGCCATTAAATTTGTAAAATAAATTGCGTTTCACCTCCAGTGAAATTTGTGCTTATGACACAAGAAAAAAATCAATGCCTTGTTTCCTGCATTTACTGTACATGTTTTAACTCCGCATGTGCTGGCCTGTCATTTAATATTTAAATAAAGATCTCACTTTGTGGCAGATGTTGACAATCTGTTGAGCCGCCAGGCGTGTTCTGGTAGTACGATCAACACTCTGGCACTTTTGATCTCAATCCTAAAGGTGTATCAGAGACAAAAGAGAAACCTGAAGTGCAGAGATTAAAGAACAGGAATGGGTGACTGCTGGCTAACACTGCAGTGGAGTTGGGGTTTGGAATTCCCTTGTGCGGGAACATTCGTGTCGAGAGAGACAACAGTGTAAATCACAACAGTGTGATTTAGTGCGTCTTTGTATGGGAAATATGTAGCATGGCACATTTTTAGGCAGCTGGTGTGGTGCAGTGGTTAAGGATTTGGACTTTAAACCCTGAGGTTGTGGGTTCAGACCCCACCACCGACACTGTGTGACCCTGAGCAAGTCACTTCACCTGCTTGTGCTCCAATTGGAAAAACAAAAAGAAATGTAACCAATTGTATCTTAAATGTTGTAAGTCACTTTTGATAAGAGCATTGGCCAAATGAGAATTTTTTTTTAAAAAGCACTGCAGTCCTCCACGGTGATGTGAATGGGAGGCATAAATGGATATTGATTTGACAAGCATGCAACAAATTACATACATTACGCAGCTACATAAGAGAACACGGGTAAACACAAAAGTGTGGATGAGGTTTTCAGGCGCAGTATTCCTTCTTTTCCACCTCAAATAACCTATAAACACTCCCAAAGCTCTTTTAGGCAATTTCACAATTGCAAAAATCACCTGCAAAATTAATTATCACAAAACTGTTGGTGATTCTAAACTTGTCTATTTCACTCAACACTAGAGGTGAAGCTCCTCAAGTTCACCACACAGCCCACTAAAGTCCAATATGGTCCTCCATGGGCTCCTGTATTTTCGGTTCCAGAGCCTTGTAACACTCCTAAGCACACCGTAGGCCTGTGCTAACACAGCAGGCATGGATTCAACATATTCCTGCGTCTTGAGTGTGCCCATTAGAGTACCAGCCATAACCTCCTGGTGCTATTGATGGCCATCATGGGTTGGTGGTGTTGTGTAAGCCACCACAGGAGCTGTGGACGGGTGGTACAGAAACACTCTGCCTGCTTTGCCTCAACTGATATTTCTTGCGTAGTTAAAATCAGGATGACTTTACGGGCTATGAAAGTAAAAGTGCTTGAACAAGGGAGAGAGGATGGCATGAAATAAGATGGAGCTGGACAGCATTACAGGAAAGACGTAACCGAAAGCTGAATACACAATGTGCCAGTCAGACTGCTCCCTAAAACGGAAATCTTTTTGTGGGCAGGGATGAGAATGCAATTGAGTGTCACTCACGTGTTAAATAGAAGAGGAAGGGTGTTGAGCAGCAATGCCATCCCAAGATGGTCATACCTCCTTTACTGTGGCAAGGATTTGTTGCTTGGCTATTGTCAGCAGCGAGGAATCTCTCCGGGTGATACCCCCACTCGCGGCTGGCTGCCCTCCCTGAGACTGCAATATTGGGGTGTGAACCCAGGGCCACCGAGTCAGAAGCGAGAGCTTATCCAGTGGAGATCTTAAGAGAGCTGAGCCTCTGGCTTGTACCATGGCACTCTCTCAGCCTCTACTGTGCTTGCCTTCTTGTTACACTTACCTTTATTACAAAGCATCGAGATGTGTCCCCCCCAAAACAACTTATATAATAAGAGAAGAGCCACCAAATATTGAGAAATTTCCTGGCTAAACCCACGTCTCAAATGTCTCTGTGCAAGTCAGCAGTAAAGGCAAGAATCCCTGATGGTGGCACCACCTGTTTAGTAGAAAGCAGGCACTCATGCTCCCCACACTGATCAGTATGCCCACCTCAGTAGCTCTGTGATGACCGTCGTTCTCAGAGATAAACCTTTCTTTAGCATGGTTCCTGTGTATTTATGGGCTCCCGCCAACAAACTCCAGTGACCCAGGCAATTCCACACCACCAGGAGGCGCCCTGCAGGTCAGCAGGTGGACATGCGCTTGCGGTACTGCTCGATCAGGGGCACGAGGCACTGCGGAGTCCCACTCTGGAGGATGAAAGGGTGTTCCAGGAGCTCGGTGGCAGTCGCCCTCTCCAGTGGATCCCGGGTAAGCATCCGGTCCAAGAAGTCTTTCAGAATGGGAGAGAGCTGGGAAAGAGAGCAGTTGCATAATGACAAAAAAATGTCACTTCTACAGATAAAAAAGCTTTCAAACTTCCATTAGGACAGCTTCAAAAAAAACGAAGAAAACCATCAAGTCTCACGTCTGACTCTCCTCCTGCTGAAGGTTTCGCTCCCTGTGGCTAACTCTTGTTTTAGTGGTGCCCATCCTGTTTTTGAAATCACAATTTCCAATAAAACAGTTGTAGCAGTGGGTGGAAGACACAGACCACCAATGGAAAAGATGTTAGTCTATCATTGGACACACACACACACAACATGGCTTCTTTCAAGCTTGAAAAAGAACAGCTGGCATGAGGAAGATGGCACTCCTCCATATCAGTGTTGACTTCAGCTTTGAGCCTGGCGCTAGCCCAATTATTTCTACACCCTGTGACCCTAGTAGTAGTAGCAGCAGCAGCGGTAGTAGCAGTTGGTGGTAGTAGTAGCGGTAGTGGTGGTAGTGGTTTGTCACATCTACTGAGTGCAGCATTAAAAAATGAACCAGAGTGTGCAGAGAAAACTCACACACTAGGGAAGAATCTTAAAACTCCATAAAAGTAGTGATGAGGCTGAGAATTAAAGTAACTCCGCTTAATTCAAGTTAAATCTTTGTGACAGTAGCCCTAGCCATGTCACACCATCTCAAATAAATAAATAATTAAACATTCATTATTAGGTCAAATATTCTCAGTAATGAAATTCACCAGATAAACAGCCCACCAATTGTGTCTGTCAGACGTGTCACCTCACTGCACTCTGCGTCTGTGTAGTGTTACATTGTTGACTAAGAGTGTCTACTTGACGTGTAGTGAAGCGAACACAAGGGAAGATGTCCGTGACACAGCACTGTGCTGGCAAAACAAGAAGGAACTGTTTAGGAGAAAGGAGCTGCAGCAGATCAGCACCACTCTCATGTGCCTTTGAAATGAAATGACTTGGTGGAGCCGAGTATCCTTATGAAATAACCGCGACCACAGCCGCTCACAAATCATCTCACAGTTCTGTTTGAACCCAAAACTTGAAAGCCATTTCATGCTACTGATGAACAATGCTGGGGAACATTACTTTTAACGTAACATACTGTAAGTACATTACTCATTACTTACCAAAAAAGTAACTAAATATTTTTACTTAAATAGATTATTGTAACTCGCTGCTGGCGTGTGCCCCTTCTAATCTTATATCACAGCTCCAGCTTATTCAAAACTCGGCTGCAAGAGTCCTGACTCGAACCAGCAGCAGCGAGCACATCACACCCATCCTGCTCCGTCTTCATTGGCTCCCTGTGTCTTACAGAATCGAATATAAAATCCTACTAATAACCTACAAAGCCTTAAATAACCTCGCACCAAACTACATCAGTGACCTTCTCCATCACTATGTGCCTGCCCGCCCACTAAGGTCCTCTGATTCTGGCAATCTTGTTGTGCCCCACACTAATCTACACTCCATGGGTGACAAGGCCTTCAGCTGTATAGCACCCAGACTCTGGAATGACCTACCGAAATTAATCAGATCAGCTGACTCGATGAATTCTTTTAAAAAACAACTCAAAACTCATCTGTTCAGGAAGGCTTTTAGCTCTACTTGACTTCATTCCCCTTCTCTCAGTTTACCTCTCTGTCAAGATGCTCATGTAACCTGTATGTGTGTGTGCTGGACCATCAATGCTGTTGTCTGTTAGGCTTTCTTTGAACTTACTGTCTTAATATTCTTTATTTATTTATTTGGTTTGTACAATGCTATACGCTGTATACCCTGCTGTTTTCTCTTATTTTCTGTAAGTGCCTTGAGCATGGGAAAGGCGCTATATAAATAAAATGTATTATTATTATTATTATTATTAATATAAAATGTAATATGTCTCAAACAGTGCATTACTTTGGCTTCCTTTGAATAAAAAAGAGTGCACATTTCATCGGCCAGCATTTGTTATTAAATCCTACGCCCATAATTCATGAAATTGACCAGAAACACAGCCAAACGTGGTCATTTTTGTGCTGTGAAGTAAATAACACCCATCCACTTCTTCCATCCCTACCCTGAGCCCCAAAGATTTGCGCTATGGACACTGACTGGATTAACACAAGAGCTTTCTGTTACTGGATTGCACACAGCACACTCTTCTCATTGGCTGTGTAACTGAGCCCTGTAAAGTTCCAGTGTACCGTCCACCACATTTGCTTCTTGCCTTACACCCAGCGCTGCTGCGATAATCACTGGTGCCCTGTGACCCACAACTGTACATAATAAATGTACCTCACAGCGCGTGCTGGATTAATGGGTACCTCCAATGTCTGCTTACTTCTCTTCACTTGACTGCACGCTATGCACGTGTTTAAGCTCTCCTTCACCAGCTGCATTAGACGGCATGAACAGCGCGTGCCTACACAATGTTACACTGAGAGCAGCCAGCGAGTAATCGGACTGCCTAACGGCCGTTATTTTTAACACGTTACCCTCAACACTGCTGAAGTACTGCCTGACTGTGAGTGTGGACTCCTCTACTGTCCACTGTATTTTGTGTTGCAAGTCGCCACCACTAAAGACACCCACAGCATGAATGCTGGTAATGGTGTTGTTTCTGTTGACTATTCGAACATCTCCACAAAACCAGACAACCATGAAGTGCATTTAAAACTGTGTATGAGCATATGAACACCATGTCTGATTGTGATACATGACTGCTAAATCAAGTGGTGACAACAGGTTGCAGCCACTGTGGCCCATCAGGACTGAGACTCTGCATGTAAGTCAAACCTAACCAGCAAACACATGCAGGACACGTCTGACCGAGACTGCGGTGGGCCTGCTCACCTACTCACCTTTTGTATGTTTCTAACTGTTGGCGCCGGCTGGTCTCTTAGCCTTTTCATGGCCTGTACTGGTGTTTCACTGAAATACGGAGGCTCTCCGTCCACCATCTCCACAACCATGATCCCCAGTGACCAGATGTCCACCTTGACATCAAAATACAAAACATGAAAGGAAGGTTACAAGTGCTTCTCTTCCATCTTCACCTGCTTTCTTAGTACAGCAGACTTGGCCGTGCCCCCATTTTCTATTTAGGCAGCAGTTTATTTTACATTGTAAAGAGGGTCACCTGTGTGTCCGCTTGCTCTCCAAGGGTTTTATGATCATCTCGTAGTACACAATATTTTACTGTACTTTTATGTACGTAAAAGTCCAAATTTTGTGGCCGATCTTACAAATGGAGACAGCAGTACACAAAAACAGCCAGACGCCATACATTTTATATTTTTTATATTTTATCATTTTTTTACATTTTATATTTTTTAAAGACTGTTCTTTAATTTTTAAGGTTTCCTTAAAAATTAAGATGGAGTGACCCACAAATTTCAAATAACATAATCTGAACAATATCTGCCACCATGAGACCTCCTCAAACCTGCATATCTTACCATAATTTGATTTAATGTCTGGTAAACTGTAATGCTTTTTGAAGTCTTTTCCAGAAGACTTGCTGAAGCCAGCAATGAACATCAGAAGACCACAAGTTCAAAATTAATTCCATGTATTCTTGTATCGTGTGCTTCTCAGTAAAATGACAGTGAGCACGGCTTACAGTTATCAGATAACAAACAAAGCAAGTCTGACTTGAGGGTTATGAAGATTTATGTAACATCAGTCCTCAGGGTACAACGTCAAATAAAAAGTCTTCACCCCCTTGGAAGTTTTCACTTTTTTTTTGCTATACAACACTGAATCACAGCAGATTTCATTGGGCTTTTTTCCTATTGGTCAATAGAAAGACACATTAATGTCAAAATGAAAACAGACCCCTGCAAAGTGGTCTACATTAGGTACAAATATAAAACACAAAGTAATTATTCTAATAAGAGTTCACCCCTTCAAGTCAGTGTTTAGTAGACACACCGTGAGTCTGTGTGCTCAGGGCTCTCTCATTCAGCTTTGCTGTTTTGCTCTATTCTTCTTTGCCTAAGTGGTCAAGCTCTGCCAAGGTGTCATGGTCATCATGGGTGAACAGCCTTTGTCAAGTCCAGCCACATCTCCTTTGGATTAACATCTGGACTCTGTCTTGGACACTCCAAGACAATCATGTGGTTGTTTGGAAGCCATTCCTATGTAGCTCTGGCTTTATACTTGGGAGTCTTTCTCTTGCTGGAAAAGTATTTATCTTCTCCTCAGGCAAAAGTTTCTTTCTGATTTCTTCATGATTTCCTCCAGGATTTCCCCATATTTTGCTTCATTCATTTTCCCCTTACAGGCTTTTCACAGCCTGCTGCAGCGAAGCATCTCCACAGCCTGACGTGTGACCACCATACTTCACAGTGGAGATGAAGTGAAGTGCAGTATAACATGATGTTTAGCCTAATGGCCAAAAAGCTCAATTTCAGTTTCATCAGACACCAGAACCTTCTTCCAGCTGATTTCACAGTCTCTAATGTTCCTTCTGCTGAGATGTCCACTGTGTTTGTTCTCTTTGCCACTCACCCATAAAGCTGTGACTGGTGAAGCAGCAGGAAGAGGTCCTGTCTGCACATTCCCTGCAGTTTCGTCGACTGCAGCTTGTCACTCCATCAGCGGTCTTGGTGGGCTCCATCACTCGTCTTTTTGCATTATCACTCAGTTTTTGTGGATGGACTGTTCTAGCAGATTTCCAGCTCTGCCATACTCTTTCCATTTCTTCAAGATTGATTTTACTGGCTGCGGTGGGCTGGTGCCCTGCCCTGGGTTTGTTTCCTCCCTTGCACCCTGTGTCGGCTGGGATTGGCTCCAGCAGACCCCCATGACCCTGTAGTTAGGATATAGCGGGTTGGATAATGGATGGATGATTTTACTGGATATACAGTAACCTGGAGATTTTCTTGTCTCCATCCTCACTTGTGCTTTTCAATCCCCTTTTCATGGAGTTGCTTGTTGTGTTCCGTTGTCTTCATTGTGTTGGACTGTGCACCACACAGACTCGCCACAAGTTGGACCTTCCAGATGAAGTGCATTTAGATGACATTCAAGTGAAACCCCAGACAGACAGGTGACCTCCACTGAACTCATTCTGGGGCTTCTAAAGCCAGCTGCCTGCACCAGCGATGATTGTGTCATAGTAAAGGGGGGTGAAAGCTTGCGTGATCAGTTATTTTGTGTTTTATGTTTGTAATTTATTTAGACCACTTTGCAGAAATCTGTTTTCAATTTGACATTAAAGAGTCTTTTTCTGTTAATCAATGTCAAAAAAGTCAAAATAAATTCACTGATATTCAATGTTGTAGAACAATAAAAGGTGAAAACATCCACGGGAGAGAAAATGTTTTGTAGGTACTGCTTATAAAAAAGCTCTGTGCAAAAAAAATAATAATAACAAGATATTCTCCTAAATTTAGCAGTAAATTCTGCTAAATAGCAACACTATTCATCTTTACAAAGAGCGAAATCCTTGAAGACCTGAACATTGACGGGATGTAGATCTATTACAATAGACATACAGACTTTGGCCAGACATTTCTTTTTGTGTTATTTCTCTTTTAATTTTTTTAACCTGTTATCAGTTTCTATTTGTGTTTATTGCTTTTTGTAAATTTATTATTTTACAACGGAGCTCCTTTTCGTTCTTCATTTTGTAATTAGTTTCTTCATGTCTCATGATGGTTTTGTATTGTTTAATTATTTTCTGAATTTTCTACCCCGGGCAGGGATTATCACCTAATACTTTGAGCTTGGAAAGGTGGTATATAAAACTTGCGTATTATTATTATTATTATTATTATTATTATTATTATTATTATTATTA
>JANRMT010062797.1:15001798-15035037 GCA_026402145.1 Polypterus bichir lapradei | reverse complement strand
TATTATTATTATTATTATTATTATTATTATTATTATTATTATTATTATTAATTCTGCAGGTCTGCTGTCAATTGGGCAGACATACAAGGCACTGTTTTAAAGCCCCTCACAAATCATTCCAATGGCTGACACACTGAGTACTCTTTTTTTCTTGGTTTTAATGAACTCTCACTTGCTATTCTGTCAATGCCAACCACCACCATTTAAAAAAGAACAAGGAGTACCTTTGTATGAACACATTAGGGATGTTGTACACCTCCACCTATGGAGTCCTACAGAGCATGCAGAATATTTTTTTTAAGTAATAAGCATTTTCAGTGTCATAGGATAAAAAAGGAAACCTCGGGTTTTCATGGACAGGATATCAAGGTGCAGCCAAGAAAGTGAGGATGTCCAGATGAGGACTCTGGAGGTAGCATTGCTGCTTTATGCAGATAATGTTGTCCTCTTTACCTCACCTGTCTGTGACCACTTCCAAGTCTGACGTCATGGTTCTCTCTCAGAAAAAAGTGGATTGTTCTATCCAGGTGAAGGAGGGTGGGGGGGGGGGGTACTCAAGACAACTATCCTTAGTGGACGAGTTCAAGGATCGATGGAAAAAGGAAGTGTGAGACCACCAGCTGTCCTACGGTGGCAGTTGTACTACGGTGCTGTGCCAGTCTGTGGTGGTGAAACAACAGCTGAGTCTAATGACAGAACTTTTAGTTTACCAGTTGATTTACATCCCTGTCCTCACCTTTGGTCATCAGTTGTGGGTAATGAGGCCAAGAGGACGGCAGCAGCAGAAACTAAATGTCTTTTCAGAGTGGCTGGGTTGACACGCTCTGACAGGTTGAGAAGTTCAGCAATTTGGGTGAGCCTCAGAGGGATTATATCTTTTGGGAACACCTGGGAATTCCCCAGAAAGAGCTGGAATCTAGCTGGAGACAGGGAAGTCTGGATTGGCCTACATGGCCTGCTGTTGATGCGACTCTCATTAGGAAGAACACTTAACAAAATGAAATGAAATGGGAGCAGAAAACTAAACAAATACTTAGCAAGACTATTTTAAGGATTTTAATACCCCAGCAGCCAAATTTAATTAAAAAGTGAGTATGTAAAGCAATATCATTTAAAACTCTGATGGAATCAATGCAAATAATGTGAGGAAAAACCAAAATACACTAAAAAAAGACAGCGATTGCACAAGAATATAGAAAATGAGTATGTACATACATGACACATACATTCCACTTCTTTAATATTACTGAAATTCTTAAAGTATGATAGCAAGAGAAGCTTTTATAGTCTCACCTCTGTTCCATAAGGTGCTTTAGCGATAACTTCTGGGGCCATCCAATATGGTGTCCCTACAAGTGATGTCCTCTTTGGTACATCCTTGCAGATCTGCGCACAGAAACCAAAGTCTGATAGTTTTATCTGAGGAAAGAGTCATTCAGGAAAGAATTTTCAGTTTTCCTGCCAGACAATATTTTTAAAAAATCAAAGAGAAAATGAGTTTTGCAACTTGTATGCAGGGCTGCATGGTGGCACACTGATTTCTGAGCTCAATTCCTGGCCAAGTACCTTCTCTATGTGTTTGCTTAAGTATATCGCCATGTCCCAAAAACATGTATGTTGCATTTAAAACTATCTTTGTGCAAGTGTTGGTATGTTCAGTACATAGATGTGCCCTGTGACACCTGATAACCGAAACGGGTTGGTTTCAGTCCTGCAAGTGAAGATTCTGAAAGTGGCACAGTGTTCAAAAAATGGGTGGACAATCAGGAGAATGGAATCCAACATTTTGGTCAGCCAGGGCACCACATAAAAAAGGCATTCTCTGTTGTCAGTGGGCATTTTTCCTCTAGAATTATGTGTGCCTGGACTAGCCATAAACTAGTCATTAGTCTGTACCTGGTGGCATGGCCTGGCAGTGATCAGTGCTGCTACTTCACAGTTTGAGTGCTGAGATCAAGTCCTGCTCTGAGCACTGTATGAATAGGGTCTGCATGTGTATCCCCAGCTACATCAGTCTTCATTCCACATCACAAAGAAGTTGCACTAACTGGATCCCCATATGAGCCCCATGTCAATTACAAATGTGTGGTGGGGTTTATAAGGCAGTCCTGAGATATATCAGCATTTCACCTTCGCCTTCCATTGGATATCACCAGAACAAAGTTAGACTTCCTCAATCCTGATCTGGAATAAGCCAAGGCAAATCAAGTTCAACTATGTTTCTTTTCCATGGTACAGAAATAGAATGAAGCATGGAAGATGGCTGTTTGCCTGTTATTAACAATTTTTAAACTAAACTTCAGGAAACACTGAGCATGTAAACTGAAGAGAGCTAAAAGGAGTGTCCAGCAAATCATGCATTCGTGTGCAGACGTGAACATTTATTAATTGGAACAAATCATTTAATTAACGAAGACAGTTGAGTTTAGCTACAACACTCTATCCTGCTGTCACCTGGCTGATTGTCTCGTTAGAACTCTGGGCCGCGTAATTGCAAACCTGTATCTGCTGACAGTTTAAAAAGGAGAGTCCGTGTGGTACAAGGGGGAACAGAGAGCTTGAAGGTTGGTTAGGAATAGAAAAACTAAAGTAAAATTCAGGAGTGGAAGTAAGTGTGCAGGAGAGGAGGAGGCAGTCTGGTTGGGCCCCAATAAGAGAGCGTAATTCATGGCGTATTTATGTGGAGTATTTATGGCGTATAGTTAAACAGTGGTGTTGGAGCAGGAACTTGGATTAACCCCCCCCCCCCCCATAGATCCAGGTAATGTGTTGGGGTGTATGGGAAGATGGAGGGTCAGCTGGGTGTGTCTCTGCCAATGCCAAAGAGAGAAGGAGGGACAGGAGTCAGATGTTGACCACAGTTGTCAGAGTCATTGCCAGCTGGAAAGACTCATTTGGGTGAGATGGGGAGAAACAGACAGAGCCACGATAGACTTGCCAAAGAACCTAACCTGAACTTCTCGAGTGTTTCTCAATGACATTTTATAACATTTATTGTTCGTTTTTAACCCATTTCTAACAAGGGAGCACCACAAGGACCAGTCCTGTCTCCTTTTCTGTGTATGCTGTACACCTCGTGACTATAGATATCACACCACGTCATGTCAATTATGGAATTTATAAGATGATTATCCACTTATGGGGTGTATTAACAAGGGAGGGGGGTCCAGAGGACAGAAGTCAGATGGAGGAATTTGAGAATTACCTGCAAACTCGACATCAGTAAGACCAATGAACTGGTTATTGACTTTCAGTGCACCATAGAAACTCGACTCCCAGCCACTAAAATGGGAAGAACCCCACTGTTAGGGAAGTCAAATCTATAAGAAGCTGGGAGGACTATGTGTGAATGAGAGCCACCACTCATACTAATTTTAAGTCCTCTAGTTCTTTACCTTTATAAATCTGGTTTCTGCCATGCCTTCTTCCTTCTATAAAATAAATTTCTGCTTATGACAAAACAAATGAAGAACTTGCTGAGCCAAGCTTTTTTCCCCCCACCCACCCAATGACTCTGAAGCATCTGCAAGTCCTCACTGGGTCTCCCAGAATGTCTCTGCCACACTCACCCGGCCATCAGGTGTGAGAAGAATGGAGTCACTCTTAATGTCCCTGTGTATCACCCCGTGAGAATGGAGGTAGGAGAGAGACTGTAGCACTGCCTCACAGACAGTGGCGATCTGCTCCTCGTTCAGCCTGTTAATTGGAACAAATCATTTAATTGAAGAAGACAGTTGAGCTTAGCTACAATACTCTATCCTGCTGTCACCATACCTTGTTTCAGATACAATATTTGTGAGAGCGCCACCCTTCAGGTACTCCATAACCACCCAGAGCTCTTCGTCAACCAGATGACTTTTGTACATCTCCACTACATTTTTATGGTGGTAGTCCCTCATTATAACAACCTGAATGCAAAACAGACATCAATAAGATATTAAACAGCCGCATTCAGCTTTTTGTAATACATGCCAGAAGGTGCACCTGAGCTATTAAATGGTACAAATGCTAATAGACAATTCTAGTAGGGATATCTGTTAGCCCACCTACGAGGTACAGAAGCAAGCAGGCTAATCCCACAACTTCTAAAGGTCCAATCAGGAGGCAGATGGTGTCATGAAGTTACGTTGATTTCATTTTTTTCTGTTTTATGCATTGTTATTGTTTGCTGTGTCACTATTAAATTAAGGCTGAATTCAAGCTGTAATTGTTTCCAGGTTGATGGCTAACACGTGATTGACTCGATATTGTAATTGTTTAAGAAGATTGTATCCATTATTTTACATCCTTTGGACTGAAGAAATGGTAAAAATTTCACAAAATGCTGGTTAGAAGAAATCTCTGATGTTTGGGTTTTGCCAATTTAACCCCGTTTACTCAAAAATACTAATTTCTCTCACAAACTGGGTACACTGCTTCATGTTCATAGCTGCTGCTGTACTTTCATAAAAACCAAAGGATGCTACAAAAGCAAGTCTAAAAAAACACCCAGTATTGTATAATTACATATTCACTGTCAAGAAATCCAGAAGGCATTAATTCTCTTTGGGCTTTTTTGAATAACTCTAGCAGCAAAGATGTACGGTGGTCACACTAAGAGCACCAATCTGCTCCTTGTTCAGTATTTTAATCTGAACAATTCAACAAACCCCACAGGACAAATTCACAAACGTCACAAGTGTACACTTTGTTTTACTTTGAATCTGTCTATTATTACACTCCTTTGTTTCTTAAACTACGGACATATTTGTGATGGGTTGACATGACTGTGTAGTAAATTTAGCCGATTTGGTAAAAGCATGAATATGGCAGTCAGTGGTCCCCTATCCCTCTATTTGGTGTACTACTTATTGCTGTAGTT
Organism: Polypterus bichir lapradei; assembly: GCA_026402145.1. Taxonomy (NCBI): domain Eukaryota; kingdom Metazoa; phylum Chordata; class Cladistia; order Polypteriformes; family Polypteridae; genus Polypterus; species Polypterus bichir. The sequence continues at coordinate 15,030,176 of JANRMT010062797.1, read as the reverse complement.
TGTGATCCTAAACATAGGCTATAAGCAACACCATTGACACATCCCTGTGTGCTTTCATTTCTATGGTTGGAAAATATTAATAAATATTTCCAATGACACCACTACCCATCTTCACAACGTGTGAAACTCGGAAACTGTGATGACTGACAGAGAGAGAAGGGAATGACACAGACAAGCCAGTGAGGTGAAGGTGCCACAGTGCTAGTTGAAATGTTAAAATGAAAATGACAGGCGTAGCAAAAGCATGTGATGACTTTGGAGGTATTGTGGGAGTGAGTAAACATGGTGGGTTGTATATATTGTGACGTGGCAGTGTTGTATGCTGAGTGCAGTTTCAGGCAGCTCTATTTCAATCTACCGATAGGGTGAAGGAAGCATTGTGGGCCATTGAGTACTGTAAGAACACCAGAAGATATTAAAAGAGGGAGAAAGGCTGCTGCTTCAGCATTCATCATGATGTCAGTTTATAGCATTAAGAATTTTAAACCGGACTATTCACTGAATTATTCATGAAGGTTTACCTTATCACTCATTTAAAATACAAATGGCCCACACATTGTTTTTGGAATAATTTATCTACACGACTCAACTCTTTTACTCAATCTGTTGAGTTGCAAAATGAAGATTGGGATATGCTGAACGATTTGCTTATTCATTCAAAAGAATGTATTGTTAACGGTGGAGCTCATTTGAAAAACATTCCCTTTATAAATAATGTTACCTAAGACAAGGTAAACAGTCTGAATCTACCTATTATTTCTGACTACTTTATTCCTTATCCAGCTCCATGAGTTAAGCGACTGCTTTAAGTGACTATTTATACTATCTTCTCAAAAATCATCACATCTTCATGCTGCACTTCTTATAAAGAAGAATTTATTTCTTTTACTGAAGCTTACACTAAGTACTTACACTGGCAGCAGCAAACCTCAGGAAACTACACCCTTTGTTGAAGGATAAGTATTGTTTTTATTAACAACTAGCTGTGCTAGTTGCAATAGTGTCCTATTACAGTAATCATCCCCACTCTTGAAATGATTTAATTCTGCAACCCCAGTGGTCCTGCAATATTCAATCCATGGTTTGGAAACTGTCTGACATCTCTCTTGGATCAAATGCCCTCAAGTAACTCCCTTGAAAACACAACTGGCTGCACGTGTGTTGACGCCTTACAGAATGTATTCTAAAAAAAATACTCATGAAATGCCAGTTTTGTTCACTCACAGTGCTAAATGCTGGCAACATGAAGGTTTACACCATTTTGCTGCAACTTACAAACTGATGCTTACTAAACACAGCCATCATTTATCGAAAGAAGCAGACAGCCTGCCCTCTCATGGTTTGATTCATGACAGATCCTTAAGACCTTTACCTGGACTTCACAGAGAACAACGCTTAAAAAAAAGCATTTTTTCATTGGATTTAATACTGCAGTATGTCCCATGTTACTGTATATAAAGAATGAACAGTGCACTCTGATTATGTCAAATAAGACAAGTCTTTCAAGGTTGTCAGTCTGCATAAGGTGCCTGTGACGTTCCTTACCTCATTGAAGAGCAGCTCCCTCCGCTGCTGCTTCTGAAGATGCATCATTTTCACTGCCACCTGCCTCCCACTATGCACCTCCTGGGCAATACAAACAATCCCAGTGGAGCCTTCTCCAATCTTGACAAAGTCCTTCAAGTAGGTTCTGGGGTCTCCTTTGTCCACCACCATCTTGAGAGCGGCTTTAAAATGCTCATGACTCACATTAGGTGGGTTCTGCACAGGGGACTTTGGTCTAGAAGGACCATTCTTTTTGAATGTCATACTGGGAGAACAACCTGGAGCCAGCCGGATGTCGGGAGATCCCATCGGGGACAGTCTGATCTTTGGTGGCCCATCCTCCACCACAGAGTCATTAGTTCTTGTATTCCTATATGGCAGGCTGACAGACATCCCTCTGGTAAAACTGGATCCGTTTTTAGCTGTTTGGTGAACTCGGGCATCAGCAATGAGAGGACTACTGCTGCCGTTAGGCAGTAAAGTTTGGCCATGCCTGGGAGCACTATTGACCTGTGCAAGCAGAGCAGGAAGAGGAAGAGGAGATCAATCAAATCACAATTTAATTAACCAGTTAATGGATGATGCAGTGCATTTAATCTACTTTAATGAATGCTTACATTACCCGCTTCAAATCTGCTGCTTTAATATTCTGCAAAATAAACAAATTAACAAATGTAGGCGGCAGCATTTCAGGATTGCAGAGCTCATATTTTCTACCAAATTCTTAGCCCTGTCTCTGATCTCAGACATGGGGGCCTGGAATCTATCCTGGCCTCAGTCTGAACATGGCAAAAGCCCAGCCTGAATACTACAATTATTATTATTATTATTTCAGCAGACACCTCATCAGGACACTGTACCACTGTTTATGCCCACTCATTAGTCTATATTATGATGTGGCACAATCTCAATACATATTGCATGCAGAGCTGGTCAGAAGGTTTCGTTTTTTGATCAAACATCAGAATTGATAAGATGGCTGACTTAAATGTTTTTGACCATGGAATGATGGTTGTCCCACACATGGTGGTTTAATCATCTCATTAACTGCTGCCTACCTGGGGATTTCGCACACTACAGTCTCTTCAGTGTACTGAGAAAATTGAGAATGGATCTTCTGTACATGAATGAGAGAGGTCAGAAGAAAAGAAACTCATGTTAACAGAAACCTCACAAATACTCCAACATATCTCTTTACAACAGTAACTGGCAGAAGGGCATTTCTGAACACACAGTGCGTTGGATCTTGAAGAGGATTGGCTACAGCAGTAAAGGTCCATGCTGGGTCCTACTCCTATCAACTAAGGACAGGGGGAAGGGGCAACAGCTTTGATCCCAATATAACAAAATAAGCCTACCTTCTTGTTAGAAGGGTAAAAGTATCTATGTGTTGGCCATGTAACAGACAACCTGGTTCAAAGTGTGGGGCTGATTCCTATTGTGCTAGAGTATAATATCTGGGAGAGCTTAGCTTTAATTTGACTGATTTATTTTTAACACAACCCCATGATTTAAAGGGGTCAACAGGTTAACAACTCTAATTTAGCTCTTCTTTATGATTATATTACAGGGAGCCTTCAACACTGATTCTAACCAAGTACAATATTTCATTTTGCTAAGCTGTTATCCCTTGATGCATCTTCTCAGATGCAATTGTTCTGAGGGTCATTTGGTAATAAAATGTATTTGCTTATGTATGGATTGCAGTACCAGTTACATGTCTTCAGGCGGTGAAGTAAAAGAGGAAGCGCTGCAGAATAACATGCTGACATGAGGACTGAACACGAGACTCACAGGAACTGCGAGCAGCTCACAGTTCGAGCATTACATAAATCCACGTGCCTTGGAGTGCCTGAGATCAAACTAACACATCAGGTATGCTCACCCCAGTCATCACCTGGTTGAATCTGCACACACACACAGAAATATCAAGCTAATGAAACTAAAAGGGGTGTAGTGGTGTCCTGACTGGTAATTTAAGTAAGTGAAGGACCAAAACGGGGGTGGCCAACTCCAATCCTGAAAAGCTGCAGTGGCCACAGAAGCCAATCCTCATCAAAAACAGATCTTATTTCATTTAATGGCTTGTTAGTGTTTTAACTCTACCATGTCAGTTCATTCTTAAATCACAGATTTCCTTTCTAATGATACATGTGTCACCCAAGTGATTTGAAGCCTAAAACAGATGAATAATTCCAGTTCTTCACTTTGTCTTCAGTTTCCTTCCAAGTTCTTAATTAAACCAAATAGTGAATGATGAATACACACAGGTGGAAATGGAGACAAGCAAGACATAGAACTACTGGTTCATTTGTCATTTGCACCTTATTGCTAATAAGGAGACTTTAAACCATTGAATGCAGCTGTTTAAGACTAAAATAAGCAATTAAGGGTTGAAAATTTTATCAAGCGAGGCATCTAAAATAAAGCAGAATTTTTTTTAAAAAAAAAGCAGTAAAGTGCTAATTTAGCAATGAATGATTTCTTATGAAACAATTTGGTTGGCCCTGCAGGACTGACACTGCTCAGCCCTGATTTAAAGGGTCTAAGTCTTAAATAGAAAAAAAAAATTAAATGAAGTTAATTAGCAGCAAAAACATATCACTAATTAAGAAAATGTTTTGATTAAAAACCTACAGCCACTGAGGCTCTCCAGGATTGGAGTTGGTCACCCCAGGTCAGGTCAGGTGCTGCACAAACCACACAATGAAACAGCTAGGGATCCTGGTTCTCAACCTCCCAGGAAGACAAGCGATCCAGTCCCACCCTCTGGAAATGACCACCAATCTGCTGCAGCCAGGTATTACGTGGGCATTCCTTTGGCCTGGCCCAGCCAGTCGGGTCTTCAACAATGAGAATCCTGCAAGCCGGATCACCCTTGGGGAATCGTGCCACATGTCCATAGTGCCATAACTGACGCTCCCTCACAATGCAGGTAATGTGCCTTATTCAGGACGCCATGAGCAACACAAAGTCAAACCAGCGGTGCCTAAGGATTCTCTGAAAAGACACAAGGAGTCTAGTCTTCATCTCAGGTCACTAGATAACATCCATGTCTCGCAACCACATAACAAGACAGGAAGCACCAGGACTCTAAAGACTTGGACCTTTGTCCTTTTTCAGAGATATCGGGAGCACCACACACTCCTTCCAGCGACCTCATGACCCCTAATGCTCTCCCAATCAGTCTACTGATTTCATAGGAAGAGTCACCAGAGACATGAATGTCACTGCAAAGGTAAGCAAAAAAATCACTACATTGTTAATAAAATGATTAAGAACCACACTTACACCAGAATAGTGAAGACCATTACTAGAAATAAACAAAAGAACATATAAAACGTAACTACACATAGATCAATCAAATTCAGAAGCTTTACTTAATGTCTATACCAAAACTAAATCCCTCCTACTACCAGGTGTCCCTATCACTCCAATGGAGCCCCTGGTGAGGAATTATACAGTAGAGGGAAGAGTGCCACCTGCTAGACAGATGAATTGCTGTGGACTCCATCTCATTTTGAAGATTTGCACTGTTGTGAACTGCCAGTGACTGGCTGCAAACCCACAGCATCTGGCTCAGAAGTGGTCATTTTTACAGTGTGAGCTAAGAGGAGAACACTATCCAGGAACACTTCAAGCCGAGTACTACCTCATGATGTTAGCTGATCTTTCTCTCTCTCCAGTTCCACCAGCAAGCTAAATTTTCCATCTCTGCTTAGCATGTGACTTCTGTCTTGCTCAAGTACCAAAATGACATAGCTCCTGCAAAACAATATTGTTTTACTCTAGGCAAATATAATCGTTGAGCAGAGCCCAAATGTTCTTACCTTCATGTCATATGATGACAAGGGTCTTGGTGGGCCACTCACTGTTCTGTGCAGAACTCTCTCCCTAGGAGCAGACTCAGGAGTGCTGGGGACAGAGCTATCACTGTAATCACCTGGAGCTCGAGGGCCCGCAGGCATCAGAAAACAAGAGACGGGTCTCTTGTCAGGAGAAGTCCTCTTAGGCTGCTTGGCCCTCCTTGCCACATCCTCTTTTGTTGCGTCGGTCCTCCTTTCTCCAGAATCTGACAGACAATTTTTGCTTTGAGAGTTCAGATGAAGACTGATGTCTCTACTAGAAGAGCTTGAGTCTTCTAAATTGGACACTGGCACATCAGTAGTAGACTTGGCCCTTGCAATTAGGCCATTCTTTTTGGTGTTAAGGTGTGGGCTTCCACTCTCACTTTTGGCATCTCGGACGCGATCCTTCCAATTGCTCTGGTCTTTACATTTCGACATCATGTTCAGGTCTTCATATTGATACCTGTCTTCTTCCCTGATCTCCCCAAGTCGCCCCAAAGACTGGGCCCTCTTCCTTGCAGATGGGCTTGTCTTTCGTAAAGAGTTAGAGCTGATGACTGAAATCTTATTAAAATCAGAAATCATATCTAGCAGACTGTTGTCCAGAGCAATGGTGCTTCCCCTCACAATACTCTGAGGAAAGAAAAAAGAAAGAAAACACAAGGTCACGATTGTGTTACTTGAATGGCCAGAGTTTTCAAGTCTATGGAGATGCTCAGTCTAGCATGGGAGCACTAGACCCTTAGGCACATGTCTTGTTCTACATGCTGTCTTTTAAGTTTGCAACTTATGTAAAACAAATGGCAATGCAAACACTTTTAATCAGAGAATGTGGTCAATTTTTGCTCCATTGTTTCTGATACAAAAATTCCGAGGAGAAACCCGATCAGCAAGCACTCAAGGATATTGGTTCTATTAATGTTTAACATGTTTTCCACCAAGACTTATTTCTCCTTATGGGACACGCTGTAAATCAGAATGGGTCCTACAGTTAGGTGGCAGGGCTTTCAGCAGACAGCCTGTCTGTAACAAGACTGCCTAAGTAAAGCAAAGTGTGCAAAGGTCAGTTTGGATTACCACATCTGTCCTCATTGTACTGGTAACTGAGAATGCAGACACCACAAGACAAGATGAAAGTCAGGGTATTAGAATAAAAAATGTCACAGGACAGATCAGAGGTTTGCATTCACTTACATTTCTTGGCATTCTACGCCACTCAAATGCTTCCAGGTTGAGAGTATCACAGCACAGTGAACAGACATGAACATAGCATTATAGCCTGAAATTGGTAATAGACACGGTGAATACATTAACAAGTTGTCTGCTGGACTATTTCTTATCAGGATGCTGGAGCACAGGTCTGTGCATATATGATAAATAATAAATTCTACCAAAATGTACAAAAATATTAAAGAAATGGATTAGAAAGCAATAGTTTTATTATCAACAGGAACTGATAGGCACCAAACATTTGGTCACCCACTTCCCACTCTTTGGTCACTCTTAGGCCACAATGCCTCTTTACCAGTCAAGTCTTGTAACCAATTCATCATTAAGCTCTTGGCCCCACTGTCTCCCCCTTGTGGTCCTTTTATACCTACAATAACATTAAGACAGACTCTTTAGACCCCAGCGTTTGGGTTCTGTCACCTGTAGTGTGTAACTCCTCTACCCCACTGGAAAGGACAAAGTAGGCGCTGTATATTTTGCTAGGTGTTAAGTGGCACACAAGGCCTGCACCCCCAAGCCTGCAATCCAGGGTAAACTGCATGTCATACCAACACTTTGGACAGCCCTGTACTTCATCTGATAAAGCTGGGGAGACAGCTGAAATTCCCAGACAGCATCGCTATGACCACACTCAAGCCTGACATCGTTCTTGTGTCACAAGTATCAAGATACTGTAGGTGGCCCTGTTGGAACTGATTGTGCCCTGAGAAGACTGGACGGGAGAGGCGTTCAAAAGGAAGAGAGCTAAGTACAAGGAGGTTGTAGGCGCATGCCCAAACAGGGAATGGTAGAGGTTGGCTGCGAAAGGTTTGCCAGCCAGTTGCTCTGCAGGGCCCTCAAGGAGCTGGGAATCAGGGGACTGTATAATAACAGAGTCATCAGTAACATCACTGATGCAGCTGAGAAAGCATCAAGATGTGGATCAAAAAAGAGCGATCCACAGGCCATATAAGCTACCTAGAGGCAAGTCGGGGGCAGATCACCCCTTTCTGGGTCACCTGGGTGAGGGTGTAGTATGATGTTGAAAGATGCAAAACACCCAATGGCCCCAGGTTATATCACCAATGAGGTTTCTAGGGTTGCACTGTAAGATGTGTGTTAAGTCATTTAATTCAGAGTTGAGCTGACACCTCTGCAGAGATTTCTTCATAAAAATGGCGCCCAAATGGACATTCATTTTAGATTGGCAGCTGCAAACTTAAGTCTGGCTGGATGTGATGGACAAAGTCAGGCATGGAATCTATAACTGGAAATGACTTTGATCACTGGAGGTTACACCTTCCTCCAAAACTAGCTACATTTATCTCATCTCTTCTCTTTGTGGGGAAGCTAAAAGCTGATGTTCTGTTCAGGGAGCTGAAAGTTGAAAAAACACTCTTTGTGGGGTGTCTACTCTCTACTCATCTACTCTCTTTGGAGCAAAAAACTCACAAATCTTCCATGGCCTGGAAGCTACTCTTCATACACCCTCAGAGCTGGATGTCCTAAACAAGCTCTAAGATCCACTCTTGCCAAGTCAAGCTCTTTGGCAGTGACTGAGCCTACTATAAGAACACTGAAAAGCAACATTACTTCGAGAAAGGAACTTTAGCACCTGCACTCTTGTGTCAAAAAGAGTAATGATTTTTCCCTATGAAGTGGCAGAGAACAACACAGCAAAGAGTCTAACAGTGAGCTGAGGAAGGCAACACCATACCACACCACACACCATACCATGACAAATGACCACATAGCAAAGACAAAGAGTCCACTACAATGTAAAAAAAGTCCTCTATTTGAACCTGGAGGAACAACGCTCAACTGTCTGTGCCAAGACAAATTAAAACTCTAAACAGCCAGTAAACAACCACCCTGTTATGTATTTCATGTTGGTCTGTCTTGGATCCTGTCTTTTACGTAGATTCATATAAAGTTATCATATCTCTAAAACTGTTGTGTTTATGAATAAATTATATCATTCTGCTTATTAGAACAAGTGTCCTTCAGTTCATTTAACTTAAGTCTAATGGCCGGAAAATCCCCAACAAAGAAAAGTAAGGAAAATAAAGTGAAAGCCTTAAATCCAAATCCATCCATCCATTTTCCAACCCGCTGAATCCGAACACAGGGTCACGGGGGTCTGCTGGAGGCAATCCCCGCCAACACATGGCACAAAGCAGGAACCAAATTAAATCCAAATTATTTATTTATTATTGACATTGCCATAACAATAATGATTTGATTGATTAACACAAATCAGTCAATTCTTCATTTCATATCAACACATATTTTCCTACATTTATTTGGCGTCCTTGGGTGGGCAGAAACAGAGTTCCCTCACACTTTCTACAGCTTCCAGCCCTAACCATTCCTTATCAGCTAGGCAACAACTTAAGTATTAAGGCATAATCAAAATGGAAAATTCATACATAACAGAGACCTTGCATGTATTTCCACCACTGCAAAGTAAATATTGTAGAAGAAGAAGACCTCTTGTAAGATCAAGCTGGTAGTAGTCTAAAAAAACAAGCCCCCCGGTTAGGCCAAGCAGCACATCCTCATTCTAATCATGCCTCTGCGTGCACAAGCCAAGTTTTGATATGCTGAGCAATGATCTGAATGTTTTAGCTTTAGGCAACTGCTGAAGAGGGGCTGGTACTTTAAAAATGTCTCTCCTAAGCCTTTACCTTGTAGAATCTCAGACTCAATGGGCTTCACATGTCTTATAATCAACGAAATCCTGCATATTAAAAACACTGCTTTTTGGTGCTTTGCTTCTAAATTAATATATATGCTACTTGTGTGAAGAGCATTTAGAGATGTTAATAAAATAATTAGTTGATTCTGGTGCAAACTAGATATGCTTATTAATTGTTTGAAAAACTACAACTGTTATGGAAAAATGAATATTACGACACTTCATTCCATGATGATGCTCTGTACATGGCAGCTTTACCATTCAATACCAAAAAACAGCTTTTCGTCGAGTATTTTTGAAACTGAATCCTTAGCTGCTACTACAAATAACTTCCAATTTAGATAACATCGTTCTGTACAGTATAATGGGATGGCACAGTGGTTAGCAGCCAACTCACAGATCCATTGGCCTGGATTGGGTTGTTGTCTGAATGAGTTTTCCTCCAAGTACTCTGGTTTTTCAACCATATTTCAAGAATGTGCACATGTAGCTGACTATCATTTGCACAACTGGGCCCATATGAGGATAAGGTTACAAGAGAGGGCCCTACAGGGCACTGGTACTCTATCCTATGCTGTTCCCAACTTGTGTCTAATGCTGCAAGAATAAGTTCCAGCCCTCATGATCCCAGTCTGAATTAAGTGGGGTTGAGAATGATGACTCTCTATAGTAAAAACCATCCAAGAGCATTTTTTGGAGCTATCACACAGTTGTTTAAATGCATTTTACAATCAGTGTACACACAGAATGGGTGGTGCAGTGGTTCACATCCGTGTGGAGTTTACACATACTCCCCATATCTGCATGGGTTTCCTCCGGGTGCTCTCGTTTCCTCCCATAGTCAAAAGTCATGCAGATTAGGTGGATTGATGATACTAAATTGGCACTAGTGTGTGTTTGTGTGAGAGTGTGTGTTCACCTTGCAATGGACTAGTTCCCTGTCCAGGGATTATTCCAGCCAGTTTCACCATGACCTTGATCAGGATAAATCAGACCTGGAAGATGAATGGATGTACAGGTAGAATAAGTGTTCCATTTCTTTTTCAATTTACATTTACATTTTCCCTTGTCCTCACCGCCCCCATTTAAAGTATAAGTTTGGTGTCTTTCAAGTCAAAGTTATTTCTTCACAAACATAGGTATATATGCATTTGCCAAGCAAAATTGCATTCTAAAGTTAAGCATTTTCTATAAATTTAAAAATATATCTTGCCCACACTGGCATTTTATAATGGAGGCAAAAGGGGCACAAAGTACTCCTGGAAAATAAAAGCAAAAAAACTTACAAATACATTGCCTTTGAGTTACACTAAAAGAAAGCATGCCTTCCATGTTTCTTAAGCATATTTGTGACAACAAAGAGATATGTCAGTCAGTAAGTCACTGTCCAACCCACTATATCGTAACACAGGGTCACGCCAGCACAGGACACAAGGCAGGAACAAACCCCGGGCAGGGCACCAGCCCACCACAGGCAACACACACACTCACGCCCACACACCAAGCACACACTAGGGACAATTTAGGATCGTCAATGCACCTAACCTGCATGTCTTTGGACTGTGGGAGGAAACCGGAGTACCTGGAGGAAATCCACGCAGGGAGGACCCAGGAAGCGAACCCGAGTCTCCTTACTGTGAGGCAGCAGTGCCACCACTGCGCCACTGTGCCGCCCATAAACAGATATGGAAATAAACAATTTATCGCACAATCCTGGTACTATTTTTTTCTTGTTGTAAGGATATGTTTTGTATTCACTTGTATGAGTTCTAACATAAATACGGAAGTAAATCAAAATAAAACCAACCTCATGGCACAGAAAGTTTACTATGATTTAGTTGATCAAGAGGAAACAGTGAAATCCTGGGTTTAGGGGAGTTGTTGGGGGCCTGTTAATGAAGAAGAATTACACTGAGGTGGCGTGCATAGCTGATCTTCTTTAAAAATGGCTCAGTTTCATAATATTGGTGCTTTTATGTTCAAAAATGACATGTACAGTGTAAGCTAATTTACAATGTGTGTGTAATTGTAGACGCAAATCAGTACTTGACAACTGTCTTTGCATTAAAAATGAATATTCAGTAAGTTGTTATGCTTTTATTTTTTGGTGGTGCTTCTCGCCCCACTGTCTCCACCAGTATGGGCAAGATATTTTTAAAAAATTATACAAAATGCTTAACTTAACACAGTTTCACTAAGGTATGTTCTACAATATGAAATATTCTTCGTACATGTGTTACAGATTTGGATGAAAAGTATGCCATAATGGAGAACACATGATGAGACACTGACCAGTTATTGAAACTGCATTAAGCATACAGCTCTGACATATCACTATAACTACCCTCACTTTATTCACTCAACCCATACAAAAACCCAAAAATCATCACAACCTTGTGCCACCACTATTATTTCCACTTAGACATTTAAATTTAGCAATGCACTCCCATCGCTTCACAAGCTTGCCTGTGTCATTCTCTTGTTTATGTTGGTAAGCACATGCAAAACAGAATTTCACTGTTCTGTACATGTGTCAATAATGACCTATAAACCTCTCTCACCCTTTCTTATACATATTTTTGTTGTCAGTCATCTCAGTCTGACTGTTTCTCATGTGTGAGAAGGGTGGTGTCCCCATGAGGAATAAATATATTTTCATACCATAGAAATGAAAGCTTTGTGTTGTTTATAGACTACGTCTCAGATTGTATACTAATAGAGGTCGGGGTACCGCTCACCACAGAAGTCACACTTGGATGAACTCAGCTAATTGTATTGTAATCAGGTGGCAACTCGACCCACTGTTTAAGAAACACTAAGACAGAGAATTTTATTGAGTTTGTTTTCTACATGAGAGATTCCACCCTGTTCCTGATGTATGACAGCCTTCTGGATTTTCATTTGCCATATCATATGGTGTTTATCACTAGCTTAACTGGAGTCTTGTTTTTTCTGTTAACCCTGGCCACCTGACCATATCATCAGACTGTCACTTAGATACTTAAAAAACAATTCTATATTTAAAGGCTCCATTTCTCTTAATTATAGATGTATATTATTTAAGTGTACATTATTCATTTTCTAAATACTATTTATGCATTATTATCACTATTATATAGTTTTAATTTGTTTTTCTTTGCATGTAACTACTTCTTTGACATCTTGTAAAGCACTTCGAGCGACAACATTTATATGAAAATGTGCAATAGAAATAAATGTTGCTGTTGTTAATGTGGTATATCCCTACGTACTAAGGTGACACCTGATATGTGTACTAAAACTGCATGAAATGTGATGAATTATTACATTTCTGATACATTCCAGTTGCTAATTTTGTCAAGTTACCATTGTGTTACAATGGTGATGTGGCAAGCAAGTGAACGGTGGTCCTATTCATAATTGTGCTGAAGAATCAGACAAAGTCAGCTGCCACGCAAAGCTCCCAACATCAGCTAAAATGTTAAATTGCTATGTCAGACAGAGGAGAAATAGACAGAACAGAATAATACATTGATGACTTTTTTGGCACGAATCTCAAAGAAAAGTAAAGAATTTGAAGCATTAGCCACATTGTTTGCAGGTACCAGGTGTACTACAGGTCTCTAATCTGCAATGAAACACTAATCACAAGAACATAAAAAATAGCCATGAGACTGCTCATAGGTAGCAACTGGCCTCTGATTAAAATGGCTGGATTCAAACCAGCAACCAGAGTGCAACAATACATTCAAAATAATAGTCAACAACAGGGGTTATTTTCACACAGTCAGTGTACTACAAATTAAAGACTAAGTAAAGGAGTCATTTCTTGCTCTATCTATATCTGTTATATTGTCCTATTTTGATTCCCTGATCAAAGACTTGAGTCTCACCTTCTTTGTCTTGAGCTCCACTGTGGTGATACGTGAGGGATTCACCACTGGCTTGGGCCTCTTCAGTGTCTCGATGATGCTCTGCCATTGTAGGGGAAGTCCAACAAATTTGTCCTTCTGGCGGTCATAGGAAGTGTGGACTCTGTGTTCAAAGTTCATAGGTGCTGAGATCTCAGGTCGCTTCTTCTTTTTCTTACGAAACATCTTTAATTCCTGAGTATAAAAGCAGTAGAATTAGTAAATACTATAGCGTCCATTTATCTGATTTATTTTTTAATCTGTTATTCCCATTAGAGTATCACAGGAAGACAGAGTCTATAGTGACAGCACTGACTGCCCAGCAGGAGCCAACCTTGGAAGGGATGACACTTTATCACTGGTCATAGTCGCTAACACTAGGTCACTTCAGTTAATGTGGATGTCTTTAAGAAATGGAGAGAAAATATGGTAACCATACCATGAATCAGACTCAGGTCCCTGAAGCAGCAGTGCTAGGTACTGAGACACCATACCATCCTACTTATATTGCACTGATTTTTAAAATGCTACCTCTTAAAATCAAAGCTATAAAGAGTATTTTCATTGAAATATTCATTAAAAGGATTAGTTATGACATTTCTTGGGAATGAACCAATAAAAGACTTATTTTTTTAATGTGCTCATTTTTGGTCATTTTCTTCTTTGTTTCATTAAATATGCATATTAATAAATATTATATTTCTTCCCTGGCTGGGATTCAAAGTTGTGCGTTTTCTCTAATTTTGTATCAGTTATTTGTTAATGTTCTTTTTGTTTATTATGTATATTATTCTTTGTGTTTATTTGATTATGTCCCATGTGTTTTGTGGGTGGTACCCCAAGGGGCGGGGCAAGCTGCCTATTACCACCAGGAACTATGGAAGGCCCTCCAATAAACAGGGTGGAGGGCAGTTTCTGGTGGCAATTTTGAACGCACTAGGGAGTGGACTATTTCTTGTGTTTAACTTTGCTATTGTTTAGTGAATTCCTGGATTTTTTAACCACTGGTCTGTTTCCAGCTAGGCCTTTGGATGCTGATTTGGGATTTTGTCCGATGTCGATGGCCTTGCCTTTTCAGGCAATTCCTTTGTGCTCTTAGGAGCTTCTTGGACTGCACAGCCTTTTGTCAGTATAAACCTTTTATTTAGTAAAGATTTTTCAAGGCTTTTTTTTGTTATCTGGTCGGGGTTTTGACACTATTTGCCCCCCACCCCCCCCCCACAAGAGAAACCTTTGAAGCGCTTTTGGAACTCTTGTGCTTTACGGGCTCCTAGGCCACAACATGTATAATAAATATGAATTGGGCTTTATTATCCATATTGAAATAACAAAATACTGTATGTACATTAACATACTGTTACAGGTGGAAGCAGAGGGGACTGTTTTAAAACTGACTAGGAAGCAGGACGATCTCATGCCAGAAATCTAACCCATCTCTTGCCTCAGTGAGCATGCCTCCTTAAAGCATGCCCACCAGTACAATAACAATACTAACTTACTGGTATGTAATAATAACCTCACAACACTGAGAACCACTGTCTGATAACCTGGGAGGAAGACATGACCAGACTGTGACAGAGCAAGAGAAAACCAACAACAGATTGTCTTCATTTACCCTGCAATATCTGCAGCCTCTCCAAACAATGGGACTTTGGCGGAATCTCAAACTCTTCTCCCTTGCATATTTGTGCTTCTTTTAGGATACAATCTAACTTAGATTCGTCATCATAATATTTAAATGAATTAACAGATTGTTCGACCTAAAGCATTCACGTACTTTGGCTTTTTACCCTCTGCTACTAACACATATTTACTTCCTCCTTTGATTAACTGAAGTGAAGTAACTTTTCCATTGAAATGAATTTTGCAAAAAAAATAAATAAATAAATTATAAAATGCATATTGGGAAAGTAAGAATTTACAGGTAACCAGATAAAGTAATACTTGCTATCCATGGCCTAGCAGAGTGATGACGTGTTACATGTTGGCAAAAATTTCACTGTACTCTGTAGACATGACAACAAATTTCTTGGAAAAGAACACCATAACCTTTTACTGGCAAAATGCTTCCAGGAGACTGACGATACTGTTCTGTGTTGACTTTGATAATTGCTAATGCCACAAAAGTTTGACTATATTAGAGCTTTCCTCGTATTATTACAATACATCCATCCATTTTCTAGACTCACTTACAGCAACCAAAATACATCCGTCCATCCATCCATCCATGAGTTTTCCCCCTGGTGTAATGTTAGCTGCACAGATGAACACAGCAGGGTTTCATGACTGTTATCCTTTGACAATGTGGTCATGGATTTTTGAAGACAGTGCCTTATTGCAATTTCTTTCTGATTTATTTTTGTAAGGTTCGATGGCCATTTGAGGCTGTTTTTCCACTATTTTTTAAATTCTGGTACTTTTGGTATTAAATGCTGATTATGTGATCATATGGTCTTTCATTTATGTACCAACATGTGTCATCCCAAATACCATATTCTATAAAAGTAGGCTAGAATTACCCACCCTTACTTATATTATAGAGAAAGCAGGCTTCTACATGGTTCGCTCCAACAAATAAATCCTCTGTGGATCATGCTTCTTTACCCAGCCTGGTTTTGAATATAATCAAGCAAAGAGCTTGATGCAGACATCAGAAGAAAGAGAATGTATTCAGGGTCACGTTGGTGATGCATCAAAATCAGAAATCAGTAAGAAAGTCTATTCCTGCAGATTTGTAACTGTTCCATTCTAAATACTGAAGGAAACACTCTGTCAGTATGAAATGAAATGTTCTTTTGCAGTTTCTATAGTGCACTCTTCCTGTAAAACTGCCCACTGCCATACCAGGAGTCTACCTCTGCCTGCCTCTTCACCTCTACAGTCCCATTTTCTGAGCTGTCTTATAAACTGGTTCAAAGCATTTCCAGGACCTTTGTTTACCTGTAGACACAGTCAGATTCTTTCAGACTCTTTGGCTTGAAGAATTTTGAGAAGCACATGTTTCACTTCTGAAACACACCTGACAGCAACATCCAAAACAATGCAGTGTAACTGCTGAATGACTTATTTATTACTGTATGGAGTCATCTTTGGTGTACTCTATTATGAAATGAGTATTCTACAGACTGATTATTATATGAAAGGTGTGCATTTATTTAATTATCATTAATATTCCAGTTCTAGTGGTTCTTTAAACATTGATTTTTTTAAGAAAGTGGACATGCTTTACTTTGTGTTCAGGAAGAAGACAATCAAATTTTGGACCTCATTTTAACAGCTAGATGAGATAAAGATATGAATCTTTGAGGAAATCACTTTTCTTAAACCTTCCTGCTGTTGTAAACAAATTTTAGAAACATGTATTCTGCCTCTATTGTATTATTTATTATTTTTGTAATTTACTTAATGGACATGCCATTCCAAAACCATTGGTGTTAATATGGAGTCAACCATCCCTCTGTCGTTACAGCCTTCTCCACTCTTTCAGGAAGACTTTTCACAAGACTTTGGAGTGTGTCTATTTGTGACCATTCAGCCAAAACACCATTTGTGATGTCTGGTACTGATGCTGGAGGAGAAGACCTGACTCACAATCAGCGTTCCAATGTATCCCAATGGTGTTCAAAAGGTCAGGGCTTTCAAATAACAATACGATTTATTTTTGTATAGCCCAAAATCACACAAGAAGTGCCTCAATTGGCTCAATTCCTCCATGGACCCTCCATTTTCATGGACCTGGCTTAGAGCACAGAGGGACAGTCATGCTGAAGCAGAAAAGGGCCTTCCATAATCTGTTGACGCCAAGTTGATAGCACACAATTGTCTAAAGTGACCCTTCACTGGACCTAATGGGCTGAGCTCAAACACTGCTGTTGTTCCTCTTCCACCAAACTTTACAGCAGTCATTATGCAGTTCAGAAGGTAGCATTCTCCTAGCATCTGACAAACCCAGATTCATCCATCAGGTTACATGATAGTTAAGCATGATTCATCTCTCCAGAGAGCATGTGTCCACTGTTCCAGAGTCCAATGACGACCTGCTTCATATCACTCCAGGTGACAAATGGCATTGTGCATAGTGATCGTAGGCTTGTGTGCAGCTGCTCAGCCATTTAAATGCATTTGAGGCATAGCTCATGTGATGATGTTGCTTCCAAATGCAGCTTCTAACTCTGTTGAAAGTGATGCTACAGATGACAGTCGATTTTTACGTGCTTTATTTAGCACTTGGTGATCCCACTCTGTAAGTGTGCTGCTACTTGATGCTTCCACTTAACAATAATAGCACTGCAATTGACCAAAGAAGATCCAACAGAGCAGAAACTTCACAAACTGACAGGTGGCATCCTATGACAGTGCCATGTTTAAAGTTACTGAGCTCTACAGTATGGCCCAATGTTTGTCAATGGAGATTCCATGGCTATTTGCTTGATGTTATGCACCTGTTAATAAGAAAACACCTGAGCTCAATGATTCAGAGGTGTCCATATACTTTTGGCTATAAGGTGTAGGTTACATTTTATAACTGACTCTCTTTAGAACGTGTGTGGCTATGTGTTTAATTTCTTTCAAAAAGTGTGGGAGACGAATGCTAAGCTACCTCATCTATGCTCTTTCCTTAAGCCCTGAGCTATGGCTGCAGTTTTATATCAAGGTAGAAAACTCCAAACATTACAGACAGCTGTACATGGTGCAAACATTTCACCATTACAAATGTGCTGATTTCATCATAAATGGTGTTCAGTCTGGCAAGCTCATGCGTCTGTATTCTCATAGCAATAAAACATCTCACAGTTTGAAAACGTCATAAATATTAATTTTATATATCACGCAGTGTACATGCAGTGGCTTCATACATGTTCTCACACGTCTCCCGCTACACCACTAGTTGTTAACTTAATAACTTTCTCCCTGTTAAAAAAAAAAAACAAAAAAAAAAACACAGACACGGTGCCAAATGACATCTCCCCATGCTTAAATACAAAAAGATGGTTGGTTTCACACCATGAGATTTGTTATAATCCTCCTCTAAAAATACATTCAGAAAATGGAAGGGTGGATGGATCTTTGTGTTAAAATTTACTTGTTTGATTTTTATAAAATATTCGGATCAGCCGGAAGCAGACTTTCCAGGTGCCTGTGTTTCTTTTATTAGTACTTGACTCGCTGGCGCCTTTTATTTTCTGTACTCTTCTGTCAATGAATGAAGGCGCTGATGTTCAAAACCATGGCACCTGGGACTATAATTTGTATCTGTGAATTGCATTCTTGTGTGTTTTGTTAATCACTTTTTAAATGTGAACTCTGTGATGTGAAGGGCACTATATAAATAAAGTTTGAACAACTGATATATTGAGTAAATTTTGAAATAACATATTGCAAATTTTCATTACAAATATAACACCTTTACCTACAGTTACTGTTTAGACAAAGATCAAATCTTGATGTGTCCACATATGTTAAAAAAGAAAACACATTTCATGGGGTGTACTTACTTCTTCACTTGGCTGTAGTTGCCACAAGATAGAGACTGAATGAAGTGCCGGGCAGAACACCAGTCGACAGAAGGAGAGAAACAAAGCCACAGAAGGTGGAGCAATTTATAAATATCGATTCACCTAGCTCTTTGTCTTAGAATGATGGGTAAATATCAGAGAAAACACACTTAAACACAGAAGATCAACACTCTTATCCAAGAATCAAACTGGTATCCAGAGCAGTCGGGCTCCACTACTGCAAACTGATCAAATGCCTCTGCTAGTATAAATTTGCTTCACAACTTTGAATGTTCCAACCATTAGCGTTCTGTTAAGACCGTTTCTGCTGACAGCTCTGATGTAGCCTATGCCTGAATCTTATTTTCTGTACACAGAATTCCAGCATGTTTTCTTAGCAGGTCCCAACTAGTTTAAAACACAAGCTCCAGGCCTCTGACAAAATATCACAATTTCATCCTCAGGCTCTATGGCGCATGATTGGTTTCTTTCCAGATTCCTGCACTTGTAACAGGATTTATGTCTCACGTGTCCATTTTGTATTTCTTGTAAAGTTCTTATCTTCCAAAAAATGATTGCAAATTATTGGTTGGATCTTTGCTCAGCTGTCTAAAAGAATGCCATTTTTGATTGTGATAAACATTACTGTTACTTGAACTATTAATAACCTAATTGTTATAATACAACAATGACAACATAAGATAATATTTTCAAGCCTGCATAATTCTTTTCAAGGACAAGCAGGGCCTTATCCAAACATGGCAGCACTGTGCCAGTTCTCTGCTGTGCAAATGTACACACCGCTACTTTAATGCTCACACAGTGCCAATTAAGCTGGCATGCAGAAAACCTGAGCACATTGAGAAATCCCCAAAAAGAAACAGAGAGAGTCTATATGGACATTAAATTAAAATCATAATCATAGTAACTGTGTAAGACTGTGGTACGGTGATAGTGCTGTTGCCTCATATTCTTCCAAGAAGGGAAATGAAATGGCAGATCACAAAGGGCACAACAAGGACCAGGAGATGAACCAAAATAACTCGAAGAATGGTTGAGGTAGAAGTAATTACTAAGAAAAACTTTCAACCCAGCACCAAAGTCATAAGGTGCAGTTAAAGGATTTTTCAAAGAAGTAATGTAGAAACTTTAAGAACTTACAAACATATACTGTACCATCCTTGGACACAAATTCTAGTGTTATGCTAACATGAATACCAGCGCAGCAGATGACGTCAACCAACATACATTCTGTTTGTTGTGGGATGGCAGTGGGGACATTGCCAGCAATAAAGCTTCACTAATGGCGGAGCCCTTTAGCAAAATAGGAAATCAAAGTGGAACCGAAAAATACATTAATATATAAAGCTGAAAAGTATTTAATCGTTCAAAATGAAAACCGAAGTAAACAGAAAGAACAGAAATGAACAAACAACATCACAAAAACTCTATGATTATAACACGTCAGAGCAGAAAAATTCTGGGTTCAGATCCTGGCTCTGTCACTTAGCACATTTACATGCACTTCAATAACCCAATGATTCATAGAAACCTGATTTCTAAAATGCCATGTAAACCCTTATTCCGGTTAGAGAAATCGGGCTATTGGCTTCTGGGAAAACTGATTAACAGAGGTAGATTTGTCTGCAAATAACCTGATTATGTGGCCATGTAAACCCTTAGCCAGGTTACTGTTAAGGGTTTAGTAGTCTGCACGTCTATAGTATTTGCTTTGCACGTGCTTTCAGCAGCATCCGCAAAATACATTTCCAGACCAAATGCCCGGGTGATAACATCGTTTCATCCAGGAGGAGGAATAATCAGTTTCAATATTTCAGAAATTGCTAAATTTATGTTGATGAGCTGAATGAACAGTGCTAAGCCCAGCAACACAATCTCTAGAGCAGAAGGGTAACACGTTAAAAGTACTGTGCGCTATGTAATCCAATTATTTTTCAAAGAAACGAGTACACTAATGCAATACGTATCTTACTGAAGTAAAAGTACCTATGTTATCTCTCTATTATGTAAAAAAAATCTGGGATGAGACATGACTTTTTCATGGAGATACTTTCAAGTCCATCCATCCATCCATTATCCAACATGCTATATCCTAACTACAGGGTCATGGGGGTCTGCTGGAGCCAATCCCAGCCAACACAGGGTGCAAGGCAGGAACCAAACCCTGGGCAGGGCGCACACACACACACCCACACACCAAGCACACACTAGGGACAATTTTAGAATCGCCAATGCACCTAACCTGCATGTCTTTGGACTGTGGGAGGAAACCAGAGTACCCAGAGGAAACCCACGCAGACACGGGGAGAACATGCAAACTCCACACAGGGAGGACCCGGGAAGCAAACCTGGGTCTCCTAACTGTAAGGCTACTTTTAAGTCCTACGAGAAAAGTAGTGTTTCTTCCCAATGAAGAGGCATATCCATGAGAATTAAAAGATTTGTTGTTTGGTGAAAGTGAAATCCCCATACGCAAGTGGCAGAGATGCGAAGCGTAGCGCAGGCTGGGGGGATGGCAAGTGAAGTGAGCAGGGAACGATGCCCCCTAGTTATTATTATTAATTTTCCAGAAGCACTTGGTGTAAGGCAAGAAGCACATGTGCACCGGTCCTTTATGAGGCTCAGGCACACAGCCAAGCACTGAAGAGTTTGCTGCGTGCAATCTGGTAACAGAAACCTATAAATAAAGAGTCAGTTTGACTAAACTTATTTTTAAAACACAAGAAAATGATCACAAGCATCATGCTTACTTTCGTATTCACGATGATGTTTCAACACTTATTTTGCAAATTAATGACATCAGAGCGTTTTCCCAATGGAAAACTCCAGAAGATTTTTTGCTATGTAAATGCGGATTATTAGGATACCAGATTTCTGCCTTAATCACTTTATTTGCCTTAACCCAATTTATTTTTGTTGTGGACACCAGGGGCTGCTTTAGCTCCCCAAATACCCAACACAAGCAGGCTCAAGAGTCTTTTATTGTGAGAAACTCTTTAAAGTAAGCATTTCTCCCACATTCACAAGTACAATAAGCCAAACACAGCACACAGCAATTCTTTATATCCTTCTCTCTATCTTTCACTGACTCCTCTACTCCTCCTTACAAGTGCTGCCCTCCTTTTCCCAAAGCTGGCTCATTAATGTGAGGCAGGTAACTCCTTTTATCTAATCCCCAGAAGTGTTTCCGGTGACATGACACTGCAGCTCTGAAGCTCTTCTGGGTAAAGTTGGAGCCCTATGAAGTAGAGACTCCTAAATCCCACAGCTCCCCATGGTGGCCCATATAGCACCCAAGTGGACTGTCCGCCGTGACTACAATAACACACCATAGCTTATGGGCACCCATGTGGGGATCTGAGCCTGGGCTCACTACCATCTAGCGTCCTGGGGGAGACAAAGCCCTGTGTAAACTGTCACCCCCATCCTTCCATCCCAAGGGCATCCCAGCCAAGTAAGGACGCCAGCTGTCCCTCACAGTGTGCCTGTAAATGCACTGACTTGTCTGTATGGAGTTGACATGTTCCCCTACCTCCCAATGGGTCTTTACCTGGTACTCCTGTTTTCTTTCACATAATTAAGACATGCAGGTTAGGCTGACTGGCTACTCTAAACTGACTCTGGGTGGGTGAATGGGAATGTGTGAATGGCAATGCAACAGGCAGGCACAACACCCAGGGTGAGTGAGTGGCTGCCAGCAGGCTATCCTGCAGCCCTTAGCAACACAGAAATGAAAAATGTGAGTTGGGAAAATATGATGTGTAATAATTGGAAAGCTGTAAGGAAAGTTTATTTGACACAATACATTATAAAATTAAAAAAAAAGAAAAACAACAAATTCAGTTACATGTTGATACAGGTTTCTGGGATTGCATTATTTTTACTTTGTAAATGAATATACATTTTTTAAATGATAAATGTTCTGATATGTGTTCTTTTTGTTAAAGTAAGCTATTGTATGAAGATGGCAATTTTTAATTTTAGAAGTAACACAAAAAGTAAATTTTAAATAAACCACACAGGTGCATATTGTTCAATTTTTTTTTTTATTAATGATACCTGTGATAATGCTTACACTGCTATATACAGTAAAGGTAAGTCTAGAATTTAACTTGTCTTGGCCTGTCATTAATATACACATGCATTTTATTACCCGCCATGGTGGTTTCTTCTACAATAATGAAACATCTGTAAAATATTTTCACAAAGTGTATTAGTGCAGGGGTGTAGCTGATAATCTAAAAATACTAACACAGATTGACAGGCTGTAAAAGGCAAGACTCTGTTTCCAAAACACATCAAGTCAAGGAAAAAGAAGAAAAGGCTAATAATGGCTAATGAAAACAACAGGTGTAAATGTTCATTTAGGCATTTGATTATTAGCAATCAAACATCTAATTATTTGAAGCTGATAAAGAAAATGTCCTGAATTATAAGCAGAAAGTCAGACATAAATTAAACTGCTAATCATAAATGTCTGACTAATACACTTAACATAGACACAGACCTGATAAGCAGGTTATTTTTAAGCAACATGTCCATATGCTCCTCCCAAATCAATCGATCAATCAATATTCTATAGGGAGCATTTCTCAAAGCAAGGGTGCTTGTCTCACCCACGTATCACTGATAAGAAACAGCCCACACAACACGTAAGCCATTAATTTGGCTTGGACGAGGCATCACTATTAGAAGAAGGAGCAAGTCAGTGATTATTAAACAGATTAAAAAATAAATAAAAGTATTGTGAGAGTAATCTGTTGGAAAATGTGTGGACACAGCTTGTTGCGTGTTTAAATCATGCTCTTGCATCATCTGAAGTGAATGTTTGTGAAGTTTCCTATTAGTATTAGTTTTAGGAAATGTAATTTTATGTTATCTAGGGTTTTGCTGTCAAATATACCACAGATATGGCCCCATCAGCAGGATCTAGAAATCTCAAAATAAATCACATATTTTTTTAACGGATCTGTCCTCATGAGCGTCACAGTGGTTACAGGATAAGTTTGGTATTTTTCAAAGAAAAGTTATTTCTTCTCAATCATTGAAACATATAAATTTGCCACATGAAATTGCATTTTTTATACATTTTAAAAAATAACTAGCAAGCAGCTGTGTTTTATAACGTAGCTAATATGTTCCTGGATCCCTAAAAGTGCCAGCCAATACACACACACACACACATAAACAAATAATGCTGGATTTGTTTGTTTCACATGTGATAATCTGACATTTTCCTGTGCAGTACAAGTTTTAAACACGCTATATCTGCATTAATGTAAGCAACTCTTCATATCTGCATTTAATATCTGCTTTGCTGTGTATCATATTCCAATGCAGGGCCTAAAGCAACCAGAGGTACAAAACCAAACCTGTGTAGATGTCAGTCTATCCAAAGATGCACTTACACACATTCACTCATACCCAGAGAAATTAGAGATGACAATTAAACAACTTCAATACAAGCTTTACAGGGGCTAACATTTGAGACTGGGGCTGTGAAGCAGATGATATCCTTTAACAATGTAGTTCAATCATCTTTGAAAATTGTGGCTAAAATATGACTGAAAGGTGGTGCTTTTTATTGAATGAAATAATGTTAACATGAGTGATTTTACTTTGACAGCCCAGTGGCCTGTCTGGAGTTGATGCTGCAGAGATAGACGTGACATATGTGTGCTAGAGACAAAGGATGCAGAAAATGGAAGAAATGGAATAATATAATCTTTGGTGGGCTGGCACCCTGCCCGGGGTTTGTTTCCTGCCTTGCGCCCTGTGTTGGCTGAGATTGGCTCCAGCAGAAACCCGTGACTCTGTAGTTAGGATATAGCGGGTTGGATGATAGATGGATGGATGGAATAATATAATGCATATTAATAACCGTTTCTCTAAAAATAAATATTACTTTTCAGTTTTTACATATGTACCACTTTTCAAATCGTTAAGGGCTGAACGTGTCTAAACAGATCTACACAAAATAAGTACACTAAAGATACAACCACAAATACAAATTTCACATATCATAACAACTAAAGGGCGGCACGGTGGCGCAAGTTCGCTTTCCACTCTGCGTGAAGTTTGCATGTTCTTCCAATGTCTGCGTGGGTTTTCTCTGGGTACTCCGGTTTCCTCCCACAGTCCAAAGACATGAAGGTTAGGTGCACTGGCAATCCTAAATTGTCCCTAGTGTGTGCTTGATGTGAGGGTGTGTGTGTGTGTGTGTGCCCTGCGATGGGCTGGCGCCCCACCCAGGGTTTGTTTCCTGTCTTGCACCCTATGTTGGCTGGGATTGGCTCCAGCAGACCCCCGTGACCCTGTAGTTAGGAAATAGCGGGTTGGATAATGGATGGATGGATGGATAACAACAAAATGATGTATTCTGATGAGACCTCTGCTAATCAATGATAATTAAAAGAATGGCAACTATCCCTACATTATGCATGAGAACAGTGACTGCCACACAAAAATAACATCATTAATGACAATTACTACAGACATGCTAATTACAGTAATAAAAATGCTGGTTATGACATTTTTTTAATGCATTCTTTAACTGCCTGGACAGGCGGATGGATGGATGGATGAATGGATGGTTCATTGCATTACCTTTGCATGAGAAAAATTCAAAACAATTACTGTCTGACAGCCCACATTAGGCTCATATACTACACTCACATCAAATAAAAACATCAGAGCAATGATTCTTCAGTGTTCACCTGTTACAGGACATATGGGAGATATAAGCCTCCGACTAGAACATTCAGATATAATTTTACTGATCTGTGAGACCATCTTGATCTCATATCTCCATATAATGTGAATGCAGTATCAATATGCATGGCTGTATATTGATAGAAGTGTGTGCGTGTGTGTGTAAGCGATTGCCTGCTTTCCTATGTACTACACTGCCCTGAGGATGATACTTCCTCTCACCAAAGAACTCTTACATCAGCTGCCTGTTCCAAATTTTAACATTATGGCAGGAAGCAGGACAGCCACGTGTTCATTTTCAGTTTTTGAAGTTCAGATGAACACGGCCTCCTGATGGCACCTGTAATGGCTAAATGTGCTTGAAGTGATGAGCCTTATTGTGTTTCCACAGTACACTCACCATCTAATCATTGATGCTCACTGTCAAACCACTTTGTGGGGACCACCTACAAAACAACATTGTTCAAACTCTGCCAGCAACAACTGAACTGCTCTTCTCACTGTGCCTTTTAAGGTGCACCTAGTTTTAAGAAAGTAGAATTTTAAAGAGGGCTATGTGAAACTTTTTTACAGCTACCTCTTTTTTTCACCAGGGTAGATTCAAATAATTTATTGTTGGGGCACCAAAAGCACCTACTATTCTTACTGACCACCTAGCAGTTGCTAACTGTGGACACTGGCATGAAGGGTTGCTTTCCGATTCCCAGTAGACTTCTTTCTCAGAACCTTTTGTCAATTTGTCAGCCCTTCACAGCCTCAATCAGCTGCTGACATCGCAAGACACAAACTGAAGAGACTAAAAACTGACATCTAATCTGAACAATACGAAATATTTGTGTGAATATTTCAAAGAATACCAAAACAAAAGTCGAGTCGAGGCCTGCCAGCTGTGAGACCTTCTAAGACCAAATGTTGTTAGTCTTGCTCCAAGTCAAATATAACTATCGTCTGAAAATTACTCCTTTTCATTTTTTTAGGAAGGTGCCTCAATTTGCCGTCCATTTGATCATAGCTTGAAATGTCCATTCTCTACACTTAAAAGTACACAAAGATGAAAACTATTTAAAGCAGCAGCAGACATTTCATTTTGATGAAAATACTATATAAACTGCATGTTTCATGATATGCCAGGCAGCTACAATTTTCTATTTGAAAGGAAACAAAGCAGCCTCGCTTCTATGCAGGTCTGAAGAGGATTGACGTGAGCTGTATGAGTCATGCAGCAGGATGTCTCTCCAGTACATGCTCAAACCACATGACATAGCCTTGTTCCAGCTGTAAGGTTTATTTAAAGAAGGACCACGGAGTGTCATTAGCAAGCAGCAAGTTCCATGATCTGTGATTCTGTCATGATCCCTTCAGCACCAGAGATTATAAATATAAGCAGAGATTTTGCAAAATGCATAGAAAAGCAAAGAAGCACTCATCCATGCACAGAGAGCCACCAGAGCTGGAAATTGCTCAGACACCCCCAGCCACCCATTCCATCATTCCTTCTAATGCCTGCTGTTTCTCTCTGAGTTCTGCTACATCAAAATGTCAGATAAAATCACCCAGTTGCATTGGTTCTCTGCTGTCTGTCAATTCCTCAATGGTTATGGACATATAATTAGACTGATTGACGCAATCTATCACCTAACTCTAGATATTCTCTACCAAGACAACCACGAACACAACATGGTACAGTTAAAGCAGATATTGAAATCTGTGAAACAGACACCTCTAACATCCATCATTTATCACTAGCAAATTCAGATAAAATGCCTATCTTCACATCAGTGAATGCTTTACTGTGCTTAGCCAATATCCACAAATCTTGAAAGGAAACACTTTTTCTTACTCCTGTTGAGCTCTTTCTGTGCTCATCGCTCACTTTCAAGCCTCCAGTTTTCTTGCAGTGTGCCTCAGACTGTGGTGGACACAATTCATTGAAAGTGCCATAGATCTGAAGATAGTGGTGTGTCACATTGCATTCTTTTATTATACTGACTGTTTCATGGGAGATTTTACAGGCAGACTGAGCATTTCAAAATAATGGCATTATAAAGACCCACTTCCCAGATCATTCATCATTGAAATGATTATTCTAAATATTGATTTTCCTCCTACAACATTCCAACAGACACATTTTTGCTAGTTAACTTGTTCAAATTTGCAATGTGAACTCTGAATGTTCCAAGCTAATCAGTAGAAGTTACTTGATTGGGAACAACCACTATGGATTTTCAGGAGTACAAATTATGAATGTAAATGACTGTGCTTGCTAATTTAGAATGATAATAACTCTGAAAATTAATTCAGTGCAACACAAGCTTTGTGATTCTTAATCTTATAGAGATATAAATTTGACAGGTCTGAGCTGAACTGAAATGTCTGAGATGTGAGTAAGTGGATGATTTGATGAGAGCGTCTAGGAGTGAAGAGGGTGTGTGTGTGTGTGAGTAGGGTTGCAGCAAGTCCTGGCTCAGACAGTATTTGCTCTGTGAGAATTTGGCCCCGGTTCAAATCTATTTGATGACCCTCTGATGTAGGGTTTTTCCAAACTGAATGGTTCTACACCTGTTTAGAATTATAATTTAAGATTAAATTGTGCACAGTGGCATAAACACTCAGAATTTCTTTAACTTTTCTGTGAATGATGCAGTCAGTTTATAGACCTTACAACTTTAAGAAATTTAAAGTAATGAAAAAAGAAAAAGTTATTTGTTAATTTGTATAATTTGTTAAATTCTAAAATGAAACTTACCACCTTCTCTCAGTTCCTCAACCACTCCCAAGGTCGAGATTAAAAGAATAGTATTTACACATTTAATACAGCATTCATGGCAAAGCTTTAATGAATTATAAGAAAAGTAATGTATTAAACTTACAGGTTCACCTTGGATAATGTAGCACGTAGGCAAATTGGGGCAAGCAAAATTTAGGATTGTACTATATCTATCTATCTATCTATCTATCTAT
>JANRMT010062797.1:14983202-15001398 GCA_026402145.1 Polypterus bichir lapradei | reverse complement strand
AATGGCTAATGACTATGACTATGCCTCCCCCGGACAATGAGAGGGCAGCCACCCTGGTTTGTGTGGGGGCACGGGAATTGAGCATGGAAGCTTAACCCTATAGGGGCCCGTGGCCACCGCCAGGGGGTGCCCTGAGGACTGTGAAGCCCTGGATGTCAGCACTTCCGCCACACCAAGAGGTTCTGGCGGGAGTATTACCGGGGATACCCAGAGTGCTTCCGGGTGCTCATGTGGCACTTCTGCCACACCAGGAAGTGCCGCAGGAAGCTCATCAGGAGGCACCTGGAGCACGTCTGGGTGGGAATAAAAGGGGCCGCCTCCCTCCAGTCATCAGCTGGAGTCGGGTGGAAGAGGACGAAGCTCGGAGGAGAGGAGTGGAGGCGAGGAGTGGAGGCGGTGAAGGAGGACAGGACTTTTAAGAGGCCTGGACTTGAGGGTGTTTGGTGCAGGGGCGCTGGGTTGTGTGCGGGACTTTTGTAAATAATAATTGTAAATAAACGTGTGGTGGGTTTGAACATTGGTGTCTGGCTGTCTGTGTATATATATATTCATACATGCCTTTTAAAAATATGCCTATAACTGCTGCATGGAAGTGAGCTTAACACAATAAACTGAACTGACCTTAATTAAATCTTTATTCAATGCCAGTGTCCCAGTTTTTTTAAAGCAGCTATTGTTAGACCTTTATTTAAGAAATCACTTTTTGATCTGAATGTTCTGAAAATCTGTAGACTGATTTTAAATTTATCTTTCTGAAACTCATGAAAAAGTTGCAGTCTTGCCATCTGAAGCAAAGTGACACTGTGGTTACCATTTTAGTCTCACAGCTCCAGGAAGCTGGGTTTGAATCCCAGGCTGATTATTGCCTGCGTGGAATTTTCATGATTCTCTGTGTCTGCGTGGGTTTTCTTACTAAGTGTTCTGGTATTCCTCCCATATCGTAAAAATGCATGTTACATTGACTGGCCTGGAACCAGTCAGTGTTGGTATATGTACATGTGGGGAATAGGATAAACTGGCATACTTGTCCAGGGTTTTCTTCCTATTTTCTGTCCAGAATCCTGAGATATGCTTTGGCTGCTACTGACCCGAATTTAGATAAGTATGATAAGAAAAGGAATGGATGAATGTAACATCAAAACCAAAATCATATTTTAAATCAAGATTAATGAGAAATTTGGTTTGCCGCCTTTCCTATGATTGTACAGAAACAGGCTTAACTTGTATTGTAAGTGACATTCTAATATGCTCTGAGGCAGGACATTCCAAAATCATTATGCTTTTACATTTAATACTATTGTTCTCACTATTCTATTAGAAAAACCTGAAACTTTACTTATACTGTCAGACTCTGATCTTATGAAATTCACTTAACCTTTCAAATGGTACTAGGACCTTTTCTTTTTCTCTTTATACGCCTATTCTGTAAAAATGGTGTCATCCTAGGCTTTCTGTGGTCATAAAATATTCTTGGGCATCTTTCAAAAACAGAAGGATGTTTCCCGATATCCTGGCTAAATTGCCCACCATACCCTAACCATCCTGTCCTTCTAACCATCCCCTGTCTCTAGTTGACTCTCTATCAACCCTACAACTCCTAATAAATAATGGGTGGTGAGCATATTGGCACAATATGGTTACCATGGCATTATCCAGGTGGATGATACACATTGCTGGTTTATGAAGTAGTTCCCCTGTGTCTATGTAAAACACTTTGAGTAGTAGAAAAACACTATTTAAATATAATAAATTTTTATTATTATTTGTATAACAAAAGAGGTCAAATAAATCAAGTAAACATCAGCTTGGGGACTGGTCTGAAACAAGTGTCACAGGATAAGGTTACAAAACTGATCATCACAAGAGAAGAGCTCTACATGAAACAGAACAACACAAGAGGTATTACTCTTTTTTCACTATTAAGAACCTAGCCTCAAAACAATTATTAAATAGAAAGATATTCACAGTACAAGACAGTCTTCAAACGCTTTGTGAACACACTGAGGGAATTAGCAGTTCAGACAGAGGTTGGTAGAATGTCTTACCAGCTAGGAGCTACATATGAAAAGAGTCTGGATTGAGATTTGATGCCATGCAGGGGTTATTTCACAGGACACACTTTCCTAGCAGACCTGAGTGGGTGACATGTACTGTAGCACAGGAACCTATGAACTCCTCCATATACATGGGTGCTGATCTATTGACTACCCTGTAGGCAAGCATGAGTGATTAGAACTTAATCTGTGTTGCTCCAGGGAACAAGTGCAGCGAAATGTAAAGAGGAGTGAGTGATAGGCTCCTGTCTTAGCTGTTTGAATTATAGATGTTCCATTGCATTCTGAATCATCTGCAGTGGTTTGCAGATACTCCTGCCAGTAAAGAGTTGCAGTAGTCAAGATGTGACAAGAACAAAAGCCTACACCAGAAGTCATATATGGCCTGATCTTGTAGGAAAAGCTAGTCTTCAAGCATAACCCCAAAGGGTCTGTACTGATTTGCTAGGTGTTAGTGATAATGATCCAAGGTTAACAGAGATACAGTAAGAGTGTTCAACAGGCAGACTCGCTGAGATTAAAAGGAACTCTGTTTTTGCGAGGTTGAGCTAGACATGGTGTTCTTTCATTTAAGTTGAGACATCAGCAAGACAAGCCAAAACTAATAATAATAGTACATTTTATTTATATAGTACCAGGATTCTACCTAAATTCATTTTTAATGCTCTATTATCAGGTTAATCAAATAATTTCATTACTACTTTACAGTCACTTCAAAACAAAATACTATACAGCAATCAGGACAGGGCAATGGGAGACAGTTACTATTAAAATAAAACTCTACGTGTGTGACAGAGTGCAGCACAGAGGCCCACTCACTGCTATGTACTATTCACGTCAAGTTAAATGGATTTTAGCTATACCGTTAGATATGTACGGGGGCTCAGGACTGAATGAATAGCCTGTACGGTTTGGAAGAGTTCCATGATAATGTCTCAGGAGTTCTAAGGGGCATTCCTGATCCTAGAAGTGTTCCCAGGTTACAGCTTGAAAGCCCCTTCCAGTCAGTGTTCCAGGAAATTTGAGAGCTGAGAGACAGGCGTCGACAAAACAGCAAATGGAGAAGAAAGGCTAGAGGTGATGAAAAGGAGGTACTGGAGGTGTTTAAAGGATTTCTTTGTGAAGTATGTCGAGGGCGTGCTTTAGACACCTCACATGAAAGTAAGTGCTAAATACTGTAAACGTAGGCTCAGTGGGGCTGGCAGGATTATTCACTTTTACACCTAATTTTTTGTGTTGTATTTACTCCTTATTTTAATCCACTCTTGTGTGTTTTGTGTTATAATAAAACCACCCATTTTAAATACATTTCTGGTCTTACTGGTCCTTTTTGGACTCAGGCATGAGACAAGTGTTGTAAATTGCTTAGTCTCCACTTCTTTTGCAGAACTTTATTAACAACTACACGCTGCAAACTCAAGACAATACTTAAAATTCAAATCTAGTTTAGGAGAAAAAGCCTTCAGCTTTGAGACCTCCAAACTCATAAATGTTTAGCTTCCAGTGATAAAGAGTACCCATCAGTCTCAGCTTACAAATCTA
Organism: Polypterus bichir lapradei; assembly: GCA_026402145.1. Classification (NCBI taxonomy): domain Eukaryota; kingdom Metazoa; phylum Chordata; class Cladistia; order Polypteriformes; family Polypteridae; genus Polypterus; species Polypterus bichir. The sequence continues at coordinate 14,997,802 of JANRMT010062797.1, read as the reverse complement.
AGTTGAAGTCTTATTATTTTAGAGTAGCATACATTTCTCAATGTTTTTTTCTTTACAGTAATTTTAGAAATGGCTTGGATTTATTATTATTATTTCCCATTTCACTGTCATGTGTTGGCACTTGACTCAGGACAGCTGGGATGTGGAACTAGAATTTTTGATGCTGTAAAAAAGCAGTATTTGTATTTATTACTGAGTACATATTGAAAGGTGTTTTTCATGGTTTTATTTTTCCAATATTATTTTTTAGATTTTTATTGGATGTTATTTTGCAGCTCTGAAATCCATGGCTCTGAACAGGTTAAAGAAGTTACAAAATTGGAAGGATGGATGTATTTGTATTTCATTTAAGGTATAGTGAGCTAGGAAATACATTTAACAACAAACTCAATTGAACCGAATCTGACAGGGTGATGCATGAGGTTTCACAAGAAGAGAATAGAAGATGAGAGCCAGTGACAATGAAGTGTATAACAGTGTTTTTAAGACACCCAAAATGGACAAGAGTGCCAAACAAATGAGCACTTCCAAAAGAAAAGGTCCAGTTGTGCACTTTCTTTGTATTTGTTCTCTATGTGATAACTTCCATATGTGGGCAACGTGCACTTCCATTACTATTTTTGATCTTGTTCATGTTACATCCAATTCTATTAAACGGCTGGAATATATTTTGAGTGTTATATAAAAAAATGTGATAATGAAATGTGGGCAGATGGCGACTTCTCGCTCTCTCGCAGCCCTTCTGACAAGCTCTGTCACACTTTAGATTTCCTGAAGGTTAGATCTGATGAATCAGTTTGGCAAACTTGTTTCTAATATTGGAATGACATACTCTTTAAATGTGGAGGTATGTGTGACTCAAAGTCCAGAATAACATGTATTATCTTACAAATAAATGTAATCTCTTTACTGTTCTGAGCTGTATTTGCATAGAAAAGTAACACAGAAAGAACAAATGTCTCATATCCTTGAGTGTAATCACTTCCTTGTACAACAAAAATCTGCGTAAACCTCATTACAAAACACTAACTGCTGTCTGGCCCCTGCCAGTGCCATTTCTGTAGACTGATTTCTGGCAAGTTTCCCTCTGCGTCCTTCTCTTTTAAAGATGACACCACGTTGCAGCTTTACATGCCTTTGGGATTTTATATTTCAGGCACTGCCCAAGTTTAATGACCTGTGATTATCAGATCTCAGGCTGTGTGATAATCTACTGGGGCAGATCGCATATCAGACTGTGCACTGCTTTCACTTTCTCTATGTATTAAGCTCAGATGGGAAGCTGACCCTGTCATTTATGACAGTTTGGTTGTAAATTTTACAGAATGTTCTTTAATTGAAGAAAATTCTTGTAATGATACCAGGGTCGCACAGTTGTTTAAACTGACACCAAAAAGAACTTTGAATCTGGTTCAATTCCAGGCTTGAGTGCCTCCACTGTGAAATTTGCATTTTCTCCAAGCATTCTTATATATATGGTCTTGTTAAGTAATAGCTCCTGTCTCCTGCCAATTACCACTTTGATTGGTTCTAGCCCCCGGAAACCTTGTACTGGAGACCCTGTACTCTTTTTTCAGAGAAAGTATAGATAAGCAAATGCACAAAGTGACATGATGCCAAAGCATTTGCAGAATGTACACAATCTCAGTATTTCAAGATAATTTATTGTGTACTTTAATTATTTTATGATGAACTATAAACTCAGTGGCATAGTGATAAGTGCCTTATATCTTCATGAACCTTTTTCAAACTGTGTTCAAACCACTATATTAGTTTCTCTAGGTACTCCCGACTTCTTTTCATATAACAAATATTTACTTTGACATTTGAGAGAAAAACCCATCTCTTTCAGGGTCAAACCTAAACAGCACACTGGGGAAGGGGTTGAGAGTCACAAAACAATTTAACAAACCTGTAATTCCTCTCTCTGGCCCAGAAGAACCAGACCAATTTGAAGCTTCATGGTAAAGTCAAAGCCTCTTCTAGTTCTGCTAGCATGTACTGCAGAATAATGTTGTGACTGGGCAAGGAGAACACTTCTGCTCTACACTGGAGCAAGGTATGTGATAAGGCTTGAAAGCCTCTTTAAAATCCAAAGAAAGGGATTATCACCATTAAATAGGCTGCCTCAAATTTTTAAAAGCATCATTTGTCACTCATTTACAGACCACTGCATTACAGCACGTTAGTGTAATTGAAACTTTGAAATTCACATGGACCCTCCTCTTTCTGCCAGAAGGACTTAAACCTGAAAAATCAGCCATATTGAATCATTTCTGTTATGAACTCGTGTCTGTTTTCTTTTGTTTTCCAGCCAGTCAATTTTACAGGGTTATCTTGTCTTTCTCTTGTAATAGATAAATAGAAAGGGCAACATATGATAGATAGATAGATAGATAGGGTTTCGGCTCTTTGATATAATAAAAACTGTCTTAAATATTATGTTCAATATTTTGTGTGGATTTACTTTCTATTGGTGTCTACATGGTAAAATGCCTTAATAACTATAAGCAAAAAGTACATAACATAAACCAGAAGACTTGGTTCAGTGGTAAAACAAATCTGTTAAACATTTTTTTGTATGGAGTTATTACTGAGCTTTACAAAACAATCAGTTAAACCTATTTTATATAATGCCTTTGTGCATGTAATTGGTGACTCTAAACTTTCCCATCTGACTGATTATACAGTATGTGTGTGCATTAATGTGTCCTGTGATATACTGGAATCTTACTCAGGTTAGGGTTTCGCCTTGACAGTGAACTGGAAAAGCAGGTTAGAAGATGGATGGATGGATGGATGGAAAATAAGAAGTACTAGATTGTACAGTAAAAACAGTATTCAGTTAATAAATAAAATCCTATAAGAATTTCTTTAGATTTAAACAGATAGTAAAATAACAATTAAAACTTTCATAATGAATGTTTATATTCCTTTTCATGCATTTTCACAGAATTCAAAGGTGCAAAATTCCTAAAACAAAAACAATACTTAAACTCAGTTTAAAGTGGCTTCAAAGAAGGATGTGTAGTGAAAATTCAAATTATATAAAGACTTAGAAAGAAGTTCTGAGGGTTAGGGAGGTGGCGTTTCATGAATGGGAGAAGGATGTAAAGTAGCGCACATCTAGAAGGCCCTTTCACATAAGGAGAGGATTTAAACTGGTCTTCTGAAAACCAGGTAGGATTAAGGGCCAGGATCTGCTGAAATACTACACTTGATAGATATTGTTAAGGCTCATTCTGAATTGTGCTGATGGAGGATGTTATCTCTCCCATGAGCTGCTGGGCTAATGGGGCACTCATTCCCTTTGGAATTTTACATTAAACACAATCATATTCCACACCATGATGAGGTGCTATCCATAGGAGCCACAAATGTTTGTTGAACCATTCCATAGGTCATCCTCACCCCAGTACATAGCCAGCTGGGTTTAACACACATTATTTTAACCTAGGTGGCTTTGCTCCACTTGTTTAAAGAAGAGAGAATACCACTGCACTTTTTGTACTGGTCCACCAAGTCCACTGTTACACATAGAAAGTTAAAACAAAATTCAAGATCAAACTATTAAAGTTTATTTCTGCCACTTAAAAATGTATTGCATTATTTCTGAAAAGTATTGCAATTAAAAAAATCCTTGAGTGTCATAAACAAGCATCCATATCAAACTTCTTTAATCCAAGTAGGATTTCAGAGGCTAAAGCGAGTCCTAGCACTGAACAATGCACGTGTATACTGCAGGGCACAGACACGTGCACACACTAACCTGACTAACCTAACCAGCACATCTGTTAAAAACCATGAAAATTCCCAGAGTACACAGAGGAAACGTTATTACAAAATGTGGAGAACATTCAGAATCTAAAAAGATTATGATAATATGTGGGATTTAAACATACAATGCTGGATTTGAAAAACAGCACTGCACCACCAGGCTGCCCATTAAATGAATAAAACAGAAGGTGTACTTCAAACTTTCTTACTGTATTTCAAGTTACTACAGAAATCAAAAAACATTTAAGTTTTTTTTTTTTTAAATGTATGATCAGTGTCTAGCAGAAGTTTGCCCAGTGAATGAAAAAGAAAAAAATATTCGGCATTGTTACATGTTGAGAACAAGACATCATCTACCTGGCCTTTCATGGAGTAGTGTGCTTGGACTCAACCGGAAATACACATTTTATGGAACTGTTACTCTACAGGAAAAGCTATATCAATCTAAAGTTGATCTTACAAATACACGTGTAGATACAAGCGGTCCTAAAATACATAAACCAGAAATAGATGATTTCTAAGATAATTAAGATAACTACAAATTCTTTGGGTATAATAACAGAAAGAAGTAAAATAAAAAGTATTCAACAATCAATACCTTATTGTGATTTGTGCTTTAAATGGCTTTGCATATACTGTATCATATTATTTGATACATACACATAATGATGTAGTTTGCATTTGTATACAAATACATAAGTAGTGTAACGTGTACAGAGCACAGTAAAATTCATACTTGCATGCATGACAAATGATCACCACTGAATAACAACATTTAGCTTGTAGCAGAAAAAGCAGTTTACTTAATGCCAGCCACCACATGAAATAATGATGCAATTTTCAAGCAGTAAAGAAAGATTCTTTTCAAGTATTAAAAGTCCAAGCAGAAACAGATTTCAGGAAAAAAAAACACATAAATGACCAGGTGTGGCATGCTTTATATACTGTATAATTTATATAACTAAGAACTTGCTAGAATTAGAGACACAGTTAATTACAACATCACTTGAGGGCATGTCACACATATCAATTTCTCGTCACAGAGCTCATTTACATAATCTTAGAGAGTTGGGGGCAATAATGGAGTGTTCCCATGACCAGCAGCCATGTACTGTGACATACTCTGTGACTCAGACAGACCAATTTATGACTCACCTTGGCAAAATGAAACAGGTCTGATTTTGCGTTAAGTCACAGGGTTCAAGTTCTGTGTACTTGAGAGCTGACAACCAGTGTGTACTTAACCGGAAGCATAATGCATGAAATTCAGCTGCAAGTAAACATGGGAAGCACGTGTTTTGGACCTCTTAAGCTTGTCTGTCTGAAGTCTCATGCTTTATAAACCATGATAGAGCGGAAAAAAAAGGGGGGAAAAAAAGGACTAAGTTTGCGGCTGAAGTAGCAATACTTGGAAGCATTTGAACAGCACCAGCACAGCAGTCAGGTGGTATGTTACTGGCTGTCAGAATAAGGGCAAGCTCACAATATTTTGTATATGTGAACCTGTGCTAGAAAGTTTAAACAAAGTTGCCTAGTTTACCATTCCCTACGATTCCTAGTCGTTTAATATGACATCCTCAGACAATGAAATCAGCAATTGCAGTCGTTAAATTTGACATCCCCTCTAACTAAGTTTTATTGGGCTACTTTTTTAAAAAGTATTTGAACACAATGATAAAAACAGCAGCTACCACAATCTTCTGATTTTTCTCTCAAAGGTGTAAGAGCCAGCCTTTGGGCATCCATTTTAGAAAATATAGACACCTGAACACTTGAGAGAAGAACTTATTAATAGATAAGAAACTCGTCCATGCTGCTGCTTTCACTCTTGTTGCAATGATGATAATGTGCATCTTGTCTCTAATATCTGTTTGTTTGTGTAAAGCTAAGTGATATTCTTTTCTAATGTTTTGCCACTTATTTTGAGCCATGTGTTTACAGGCTGACAGTTGGCAGTACAAAAAATATATATTTAAGAAAGTGAAGATAAAGTTGAAATTACACTGTGGCACCGGATCTTAACAGTAGTAAAATATATACAGTACTGGCTACTGGCATCCCTTCCACAATCATCTCAAACACAGATCCTCACCCCATCTCACTCTCATAAGCTTACACATGTATCAAGCGTGAGATGTGTCAGCAAATAGGAATCTGTGCCATAAGATACAGTACAGGCAGAGGTTTATTGTATTGCTAAATGTTTTTACAGGAGCTGAGTAACATTAATCATTAGACTAACCAAATATTTGTCTTCAAGGGAGAAAAAAAAAGACAAAAACAATAAAAACTGGAGAAGACAAAGAAGAAGAAATAGAATAAAAATTACAAACATAAAGAAATATAAATGGGTAGGGAAGCAGAGAAAAATACCTGCCGTCAGTCTAATTAGGAGCTTTTCAGCTGTCCGCCATCAGGCTTAAGCTCTAACCACATTAATGTGACTCTGACTCTTCATTTCATTCACCACAGAACAAAGGCTGAGCTTGTTAGAGGTAGCCGCTTAAAAATTTAACTGCAAATAACAATTCATGACTAAATGAATAGACAACTGAAAAAAATTTAGGCCAAATTTCCTGAATAAATAGAACCATAAATGTAAGAAGCCAGATTCAATAATTGTATGGCATTCAACAATGCACTAAGACACCCAGCCTATTCAGTTCAGCAGGTCTAAAGTATATTTAAACAAAATACTACACCCATACAATACATATTCTATGAACTTTACATACACATATATTATTCTTAGAGGACAGCAGTTCAAACATGTATACCTGGAGCCTGAGTACAATTGAGTACCTGAGTACCCGAGTACAACTAAGTACAACTTTAGACCCTGAAGTTGCTACTTACACTGAGTGACCATGAGTATATCACTTTAACAACCTGTGCACCAACTGGAAAAATAAAGGAATGTAAACAATTCTATCACAAATGTTGTAAATCACCTTGGATAATAGTGTCAGCCAAATACGGAAATGTACGTGTTAATGTAAATCTCCATCTCTATATGTACACACTGAGATACTGAGATCATAGATGCAATGTCCCAGCAGCCATTTTTGGGTAATGCTCTCTGAAGGCCATAGCATGCCTCCAAATTTCAGAATTGGCCTAAAGATAGAGTATTAGTGGCCAATGGCTAAAGCAGCGAAGAACAGGATTCAAAAATAACAGTTGCCTGGAGGTAGAAACAAGAGTGTGGTGCATAACGGTTAAAAATGCACATCTTAGGGTATGGAGGAAGCAGGCAAACTACAACCCCACTCCCCACCACTCTTTATAGCAAAGATAAGTGCAGTAACAACATTTTGTTTTGTACGTTAAACTTTATTATTTAATTTTGAGGGTTTTAGGGAGTTGGATCCTTTCACAATCCAGGGTAAGAACAGGATGCAAATTATGGTTTTGTCCACCATAAGGCATACTTAATCAAACTGAGCCAATTTCTTACTTTACTAAAATTAAGAGATGGCTATGGAAATCCCTCAAAGTTCTGTTCATTGTCTGAATCTGCCTATTCCATGACAGGATATTGTGCAGTCAAAGTCTAGCCCAGACATACTGAAAAAAGAGCAGGAAATAGCCCTGGACGGGATGCTAATCTACAGTGTCTGCTATGAATCATACAGTACACTCATAAACACACCTACACTTACTGATACAGGGTTAAGGTATATTTGGTTACTGATTATCCTAAAACATACCATGTCTGAGATGCAAGAGGAAGCTAGAGTATACAAAGAAAACAAAAATGAATAGGAAAGATTAGTAAACTTCCTACAAGTTGTGTTTAGACAACCCTTGAATGGTATTGGTCTGACATGGCAAAGACCACACAACTAACCTGTGTAAGGCCAAAGTGTACAGCTTGTTTGGCTCAATCCCAGCATGGAGGTACAATGAGACTCAGACAACAGCTGCACTGTACCATTTGGCCTTAACATTTGCTCACTCACAGTTTCCCTGCCATTCAGGAAAAAAACAAAAAACAAAATGTAAATTAGCTAACACTTTCAGTACTCCTGAGGGGTCACTTTAGTGAGGGTACGAGCAGATGCTTTTGCAGTATGTACAAACTACTACATCTGGCAACAAGTAGCCAGTACAGAAAGTCAAATGAAACCACTCAGGACACACCTGAATCTGAAAAGTCCATTCAGTTTGAAACTGCACAAACGTTCATCAGCTTGTAACAAATAACCGTAATGCTGAAGAGGTCAATTCAAAGGAATAGCTACCCACATTCAGTAATATGATACTGACTACCCAATTTTGCTACTCAGCCCATCATCCTGCAGGGGGTGCCTTTCACGGTAATTCCACGCCTCACTACTTGGGGGCATGAACTGCCACTTTGCTCAAAGTGCAGGAGAAACAGATGCGTGGGAACGGTTGCAAAGGTCAATCTATAATCTGCTTTGAAGCCAATAGATTTGTTGCGCTCATTTAGTTTATGTTTAAAACAAGCACAACATTCAGGCTAAGAAGATATCAAGTTTACAAACAACAGGTGAACATTCAGTCTATTTTATTCAGTTCCTGGAGGGAACTTTGCATCTCCTTCCCTTTCATTCGCACCTAGGTTTTGGGACCTAAACTCACAATACCCTGGCTAGAACATTTTTATTCTGATGGCTCAGAATCCAGTCGTTATACAGAAGCACCACAAGCTAAGAAGTGTCATGTCATTTTTATAAACCGCTTTAAACCAGTCTAGGGTTGCGGGTGTGAGGTGTGGGCTCCAGCCTATCCCAGCTAGCATAGGACACAAGGCAGGAACATACTCTGGACAGGGAGTGCACGCACGCATGCACGTGCACATACACACACAGGGGACTGTACTTTATCTGGTCCTGTTCAGCCTATATACATCAGACTTCCAATACAAGTCGGAGTCCTGCCACATGCAAAAGTTCGCTGACGACACTGCTATCGTAGGCTGCATCAGGAATGGGCAGGAGGAGAAGTATAGGAACCTAATCAAGGACTTTGTTAAATGGTGCGAACACCTGAACACCAGCAAAACTTAGGAGCTAATGGTGGATTTTAAGAGACCCAGGCCCCTCCTGGACCCCGTGACTATCAGAGGTGACTGTGCGCAGACCTATAAATACCTGGGAGTGCAGCTGGATGATAAATTGGACTGGACTGCCAATACTGATGCTCTGTGCAAGAGAGGACAGAGCCGACTATACTTCCTTAGAAGACTGGCGTCCTTCCACATCTGCAATAAGATGCTGCAGATTTTCTATCAGACGGTTGTGGCGAGTGCCCTCTTCTACATGGTGGTGTGCTGGGGAGGCAGCATAAAGAAGAAGGACGCCTCACGCCTGGACAAACTAGTGAGGAAGGAAGGCTCTATTGTAGGCATGGAGCTGGACAGTTTGACATCCGTGGCAGAGCGACGGGCGCTAAGCAGACTCCTGTCAATCATGGAGAATCCACTGCATCCACTAAACAGTATTATCTCCAGACAGAGGAACAGCTTCAGCAACAGACTGCTGTAACCGTCCTGCTCCACTGACAGACTGAGGAGATCGTTCCTCCCCCACACTATGCGACTCTTCAATTCCACCCGGGAGGGGTAAACGTTAACATTATACAAAGTTATTGTCTGTTTTACCTGCATTTTTATCACTCTTTAATTTAATATTGTTTTTTTATCAGTATGCTGTTTCTGGAGTATGTGAATTTCCCCTTGGGATAATAAAGTATCTATCTATCTATCTCTATCTAAAACACCAAACAAATAATAGGGTCAGTAATCCTATAAGTAAGCATTCAGTTTAACATTAAGATAAAAACTACTCAACTAACTCAAACACAATGCTAGAACAGGCACACAAGCATCATCCATAAAATGGGCTCTCCTATGTTTAGAGGGCCTTGATCTCCAGTGCAAATGAGTACACGGAGGCAAATGAGTCAGTAATATTTATCCTTATCAAAATGCTGGAAGATTTACCATGATAAAAGCAAAAATGTACATATCCAGCTATCTACTGGAGTGTCTCTGCCTTTAATAATAAGGTCCCTTGAGCTCCTAAACTCTCAAATTTTCTGGGTGCCCAAACTAACTCCCTACCTCTACATGATGTGTTTGAGAAACATTCATTACCATATGCTTTGTTAAGCACTTAAACCACTCCTTTACGCTCATTTCCGCAACAAGAGGAGTTAATATGATCATGGTCTTGAATAACAAAGGTGGTTGTATTATTGTTTATTCTGTAATCCCTTTGTAATCACAAAGGCAACAGCAATAAGAAGCTGCTGCTCACAAAAGACATCCAATAACTGAATCTGACTGTTCAAAGCCTCAGTAAGCCATTAAGTGCAGAGCATTTATCTTGGGTGGGGGTTAATGACAAATTGTGTTGATACTGTAGAGTTCACAAAATGTATCTCACACCAGAACACACATCTGAGATCCTTTAGTGTCTGTTAAAACATCTGCTTGGTTGTTCCAACACATGGCTGAGGAAGTCAGGGGCAGCTGAGAATCCTGTATCTGCAAGGAAGGTGTGGCTAGCTAGCCACAGGATACTGTTTCACTGCTGTTGTATTGGCATGTGATGCGTAAATTAACACTAGGTGAGTCAGTTAAAAGTGTGTACCACACTGCTGGACATCCTCAATGAGAGGTACATACAGTATCAATATACTGTATGAAAACAATGGGGCAAAGTGGAGATTCTCGCATTCTGTCAATTCTGCCAATGCACAATAAACAGCATCTCACCCTGCAGCAATAAACATCCATTCATCAATTCAATTTCTGAAAGGGTTCTTTCCATTACGTCACTGCAGAGTGTCAGTTAATTCCCTATAAGGACACACATGACCACATTTAGTTGTTCATACTGGGACAATTTGAAACTATTGACCAGAAATTTCTAATAAGTCTAATAAGCACATCTTTGGGATAAGTTAAGGGGACAACATACAAACTCCAAGCCAAAGACTGATCAGGCTAATTATTGCACTTGCACTAGGTCCCTAGAGCTGTGAGACAGCAGTGTGAACCACTGCAGGTAATGTTACTGCCTCAAAGAACATGCACCATAGGTTTAGTTTAGGAATATTATGATTTTTGTGTTTTTTAAGCTTTTCTTATTTCAACAGCTGGGTGCTGGCAACTACCTCTGGGGTGTCTGCCTTTATGTACAGAAGGGCCCACAGGAAATACAAAGAGGATATTCCTACTGATAAATATTCTGGCTATACTATACCAAATCTACACATCCTTAGACATGTAGTCATTTCACTTGGTAATTTTAAACTGGCCCAGCAAGCAAGTCAGTGTGTGTTTGTGTGTGTGTATGTGTGTGTGTGTGTATGCCCTTTGGTGGGCTGGGCTCAGACATGAGTTAATGCTTGCGTTGTCTCTGTTGCAGTTGGGTTAGAAGAGCCGCCAGCTGCCTATCACCTAAAACTGGATTAAGCAAGAAAAAACAATAGAAAAAAGATTAGAGAAATCTATCCCTGTGCATTTGCTAAGTGCTGCAGTTCATTTTGAAATCTGTAGCTGATCTGATCATTTCTTACTGATGATCACTCATTCATTCTTATGTAAAAATGTCATTAAAAAAATAAATGGGTTCTGACCAGACTCTTTAGGTGGCCCAATTGTTAGTAAATTCATAGTTGCATGGTCTGATCAACATACAACACATTACCATTCTTCAGTACCATTATTAGTGGATGCATGAATGTGTTAGTCCTAGATAAACTTGGTCCATCATCACTACAAAGCATATAAATGTCCCTGAGTTAATTAAAAACAGTTCTCAGATCTGTAGAGTGTGATGCCATCAGCTAAACATATCACAGGCTGTGCATTCAATAACCTCCAGGTTATCTACATTAAGTGACATCGAACAGGGGGTGAGGAAAATTATCTGTGACACAAGCCATCCCGCCAAATGGCCTCTTTGCTGTGCTGCGGTTAAATAAACGCTACCGTTGCCTAAAACCCAGTAAAGAGAGACTCAGGAGGAGCTTTTTCCTACAGCCTATCCACATATTAAATAAGTGTTTAGAAATATGATGCCCTATTGTTAACTCTCTCAAATTAAGTATCTGAGTTAAGTCACCAATTTAGTTATTATTATTATTACTAGGGGGCTTTGCCCCCCACTCGCTTCACTCGCCAACCTCCCCGTCCTGCGCTAAACTTTGCGTCTCTGCCGCTCACGTATGTGGATTTCACTTTCACCAAACAACAAATCTTTTAATTCCCGCGGATATGCCTCTTCATTGGAAAGTAACACTATTTTTTCCTGATGGCAACATGAATTAGACAATCTACAAGTCTCCAACTTAAAGTTTAAATCTGAACAATATATTTGATCTCTTTTATTTGTTCTGTTATTTCACTGAGTAATGATTTCCGTTTGTTTGTGCTAATATGATCTTTATTATCATTTTTTGAGACTTTCGAATTTTAGTACTTTCATTATCTCTAACCTGCTCTGCATGTGTATCTTGCCAACGTTTTTGAACCTCTTTACCACGTTCTATTTGTCATCTACTCTTTGTCATTTACTTCTGGCCCCGGGCATGGCTAAATCTCTTAGCACAAAGTCTTGTCTCACGGGACTTGAAAGTATCTCTCTGAAAAAGTCCCGTCTCGTCCCAGGATTTTTTTATATAATAGAAATATTTATCATTAATTAGCTATTTTTAACACAAAAACTTATTGTATATATTGTTATTGTCCTTTTATGTTTGTCTCAAGGAACTAAGCATTTCGTTGCATATTGCACTGCATGCATAATTTGTATGTGACAAATAAAATTTGATTTGATTTTTCATTTTCCCTATCCCTAGTAACTTCCACCAGCCCTTCTTGGGTAATACCCAAATGGTCCCATGATAGCCAAGAGATATAAAACATCCAAGTGTGTCTTAATCAAAGCATCTCACAATCTACTCAGAAGTCCTCTAGCCAAGCATTGCCAAGCTACTCACCCTGTCACACAGAGTAAGCCCAGGACAGGCTCCTCATTTTGGCTGAATGTACTCAACATTTGTTTTTATTCAGTCATAATTCAGGACTCATAATCACAGGTGAAGACGAGGATGTACACTGACCAGTAAATTGACAGCTTAACCCAGATACTTAGCTTCCACATCACTACCACTGTCCATTACAACATTCAGAAAACTGTTGCTGCTGAAGCAATATATTGAGCAATCTCACAATCCCTTCTATTCTCAGTTATGAACAAGACCCCTAGACACTTGAACTTTCATGCATCACCAATCCACCTCATATTCAGATGCAAACCTCTCTAGTGGGGCAAAGATCATAATCTGATGAAGCCAAGAAGACAACATCATCTGCCAAGAGCAGAGATGCAACTATTTGTTGTCAATTTTTGATATATTTTGTTAAACCTGTTCTGGATACTGTGAAATCCTTAATTGCAGCTTAAAATAATGCCCATAAAATTATGAACAAGAGAAGAGGCAAGATGCACCCTTGAAAAAGTCAACTGCCCACTATGAGAAGTTTAGACTTAATACCAATTATGTGAACACAACTCTCACTTCACAAATACAGGAAACAAATGTTGTACTGTAACAGTCCCAGAACCCCTAACTGTAACACCTTCTATAAGATACCATAAGGTAAACAGATATAAGTGATTTTCAAGTCCGCAAAGCATGTGTAGTCAGGACTGGTAAACTCCCTTTACCCCTTAACTATCTGTCTAAGGACAAAGAGATAATTCAGTGTCCCATGGCATTTTTCCTTGTGAATCGGAAGCTCAGCTATTGAACACAGTCTCCCTTCCAGTAACCTAAAACAGGTTTTTCCAAGAAAGTCAAGTAGTGTTGACCCCTTGGTAAATGGAACACACCTTATTGTCCCCCACCCTAGTCTGCCAGTCCTTAGGCACTGTCCTCGCCTCTGATGCAAAAGTAATGTGTTAGTGAAATAACTTCACAATATACAGCACTTTTAGCATTGTTGGTTGGTGTTAATACTTACGTTAGACAGTGCCTTCACAGAATCCAACCTCAGAAAGCATTTCAGCACAACAGTATATTTGACACAACAGAGTTATTTTTAAAAGAATTAAATACAGAAATGAAAGCTCTAAAATAAAAACTATTAAGCAAATAGCACCATGGCCTCAGATGTCAATTGAGCCTTATGGTGAACAGAACCCCACAGATAGACCTATGAAGACATTACCCCTGCTTAAGAAACAAAATTAAGAGAAAATGTTATTTTCACCAATGCAAGTGTCCAGTATTCATAAAAATAAATGGAATTAGAAGAACCTGTCACTCAAACTTAAAAGCACTCATTCTATCCCTCAGGTACCTTTGAGTGTGTACACAACCTTTGCAACAAAATCATTTGTTGTCACTCAAGAGCAAAAATATGCTAAGGTTCCTGTTGAGCAAGGATCTTCCCTCCTCCCTCACCACATTTCCAAGCCCTTTTTCAAGGAGCTACCCTGCATGCCCGAAGGCCTGTATGTTACAAGCCAAGCTCTAATGACACATAAGCAGTTGCAGCCTGCATAAAGATGCTCACTCGTCTGCCTGCAAAACGTGACACTTAATGAAGCTTGTCTTTTTGGAATCTCTCATTCTGTTTGTTTATATCTTTCTTTCTCTATCTCTCTCTCTCTATATATATATCTATATATCTATTTATATATATATGTACATATACATACATATGTACACATACATGCATATATATATACATATATACATATATATATACATATATATATATATATACATATACATATATATATATACATATATACATATATATATACATATACATA
>JANRMT010062797.1:14971427-14982802 GCA_026402145.1 Polypterus bichir lapradei | reverse complement strand
CATACATACATACATACATATATATATATATGATTCCTGTGATGTGTGTAATTCTGTTAGTGGTAGGATCTGAAACCTGGAGTAGGGGTAGAAAAGACTACTTGTCACTGATCAAAGCCTTCTCTTATAAAAATATAGAAGAATTACTAAGGTCCTTATATTAACACCTTAAGAAGACCACCAAATGACTACTTATAGCTTCTCACAACTATATGACTATGTAAAGAAATTTGTCAGTTTCAGCTACGTTGGCTGTCCATCTACTGTATGTGCTCTGCACTCAAAATGTACCTCCACCGCACCCTATATGATGAAATATTACAAAAATTCAAGCGAGTTACAGAATAGTAAACATATTGTGTTGCCCGTTTACCAATCAATCCACCCAGTGAAGAAAATTACTTCAGTTCATTTTGTGAAGTGCGGTCACAGAGTCTGGCACATCTCTAATATCTGCCCCTGTTTAATAAAGATCCATTAGTAGAACCACAGTAAGTACTGGGTGATTGTCCTTTTAATGTTCTAGCTAGAGATATTAGGTACACTGTGGTCAACTACCACCAGGAGGTAATATTTTTATGTGTCATTATTTATTACTGCTCAGGTATGACCACTGGCCCTATAATTGACACTATAATTTTAAGTTCTATAATGAAATTTGCTATGAAGTGTTCTTTTAAGCAAACAAAGATTGACTGACTGTTTGACTGATTAATTTGTATTTCTGCTCAAGTGCATAGGTGTAGCTGGAGGTTGTTGTCACATTTTAAATAAATAAAGAAAAGGACAGTGGATTGCTGCCACGACGCTGTTACAGACACAGAGCCCAAAAGATGTCAACTGTGGAATGTCTTCATTCAGAGACAGCCCCCAATACAAGTCAGGAAGTGTGACCGTGTGACCCAGGAAAATATTGTTTCAGTGAAATTTCAGCTGTTTCAGGATGATGTGTCCTTGGCATCCAGTCCTATCACATCAAGAAAGAGGATGCATGTTTGAATAGTTGCAGGTAGAGCCACCTTTGGGACAGACCGATTAAAATAAAAACATACTGTAGGCAAGCAATTGGGGCTACAGAAGGAGCCTTCTTTATGTTCTTATGATGTAAGAAACAGTCTTTTTAGTAGCTATGTATGCAAACAAGGCAAAGAATTCAAAAATGATATACAGATAGGATAGTCTATTAGCAGCCTGCAGCCACCTCAGGCCCACATGTAAATTTTCCCTGGCCCCAAGCAATCCTCCAACACATTTTTTTCAGTTAAATTTCATTAAAATTATGTTGTTTATAAATGTCAGGTATTGTGAAATCAGGCACATCCAAAGAGCTTGAAAGGGACAGGTGTGGAATTCATGTTAATTAAGAAGTTAATGCAAAGCTTTGCTTTCAGAGTCTGTGTCTTAAAATTCAAAACAACATAATTAATCACTCCTCATTTTCCTCTCATATGATAAACTCAGTGTCTACAAGCAGGGAAGGGCAAAAAATCCTCTTTAAAAGTAGCAATAGCTTGAAAGTAGCGCTTAGAACAAAGGGGGAAGGGGCTCAGTCACTATCAGCATCCCCATCCCACCAAGTGCCTACTTCAGCTTCATCAAAACATTTAACATGCACACACAATTGTGCCACTTCTGAGTTGTCTGTGAATTCATTTATAGCTAGGGATATATGGGACACTCTCCATCACCTGAGTTTGAATATTCTCTGCCAAGACATGAAAACAATGTTATGCACTTCCTGCTGATAGAAGTATCTGTTTCACAGTTTCAAAAATATTATCCATCAATTTATCACTAGAAAATTCAAATAAAATACCTATAATGTATTCTTAATAACTCTGCATCAGTAAAGGCATTATTGTGCTTATGTGGTATCCATGCAGCTTGGATGGTGGCACTTGTTATGTGTTTTTGTCGAGTTATTAAACGGGTGTTTTCTTGCTGTGACCATAGCTTACTTTCAAAGCCACACTTTTCCTGCACTGGTCCTCATACTGTTGTGTATAAGATTTATTGAATGTCATGCATCTGGAGATAGTAGTGTCCCACATTGTACTCTTTTACAATAGAGTCAAGTTGGATGAGCATTTCAAAATGATGCCATTATACAGGCATACTTTTAAATCCATTCATCATTGAAATCATTGGTTCTTGGTATCAGGTTTTCTCTTAAGACATGCTAACGGAGACATTTCGCTAGCTAACTCATTCTGATAACATGCTTGCTATGTGAATTTTGAAGTTTATTTTCTTGCTAATCAATAAAAGTCACATGATTTGGTACTACCAATGTTGATTACCAAGAGTAAAAAAATTAATTTAAAAGTTTGAGTTTGCTCATTTTGAATGATATCCACACCAGAATGAATTCAGTGCAACATATCAGTTAGACAGGCTTGAAATGAATTAGCATGTATGTGTAATGTGCATTGAGTTGGTGACTGGATGAGAGTGTCCAGGAGTGAATAAGGGAGTGCGTCTGACAAGTGTATGTGTGTTTATGTCAGTAACCGGAGTTATGGTAGGCCATGGTCTGAAGAGCTTTTGCACTTCAAGAATTCGGCCCCAGGTTAAACTTATTTAAAGACTCCTGATATACAGCCTAACACTACTACTAATAGCTTAGCTCTATCATAGCCTAGAGGACTCGAAGACTACACGTTAAATAAATAAACAAATACTACCAAATATTTTAACTTTATCATCTGAACTGCATCATAAAAAAAAAATTTATCCATCCACAATCAAGGTTGTGATGAACCAATGTGTATAGTGTGATGACCTGACTAATACAGGTGGGCACAGTCATACAGATTCCTGAGCAGTTCAAAGAATGCCACTCAACCTGACAGCATGTGAGCAGGAAAAGATTGTGCAAACTATACACAGATGTCAGTCCATGAAAGGTCTAAAGTGCAGCGAAGAATCAACACTATGTGCTTACCATCATGACAACCATATACAAACAGACACAACATTAATGATACATTTGGCATGGTATCTCTTCCCTATTTAATTCATTATCAGTGATATGTAATCATCAAGGTCAAAAACCCGCGAGACAAAAGAAATTGGCCAAGGAGCGTCTCGCGGGGACCTTAAACATGAGACTTTGTATCAAGAGATTGACCCAGGACCGTCTCGCGATGAAGTAGAACAGGAGATTCTTGCAAGGCACGCCCTACTTAGAACCAATATCAAATAAGAACACGGGCAGCAAAACACTCAGTCGTGTATAGGCTTTGAGCACACACAGATCCAGGGCTTTCAGCACATATAAAGCGTATAAGGACAATACGTTATGAATGAAACGTCAACAACTAAGAGAAGAAGAAAGCAGCGTGGAGAAAAGAGACTCAAAAGCGTTGGAGAGAAAAAAAAGAGCAAAAACAAAAAAGAATAATCTAGGTGCAAATTCAGAAAATAAGGAAAGTAATTATTAGCCCGAAACAAGTGGAACTGAAAAAAAGCACGTCCAATTGGGCTCAGGATTAAAAGACAAAAGAGTAAAAGGCAAAGTAGAACTTCATAAAGACGTTCACAAACATTGGCGCTATACACATGCAGGGCAGGTTAGAGATTATGAAAGCAGTGGAATTCAAAAGGCTCAAAAAAAAAAAAAAAAAGGCACGATACACGTGGAGAAAGTTAAAGAATATGAAAGTAGGAAAATTAGAAAATATAAAAAAGAAAGTAAAGATCACAGTAGCGCAAACAAACGTAAATTATTACTCGAAAAAGGGAAAATAATCGCCACGGACCAGGTGTCATTGAAAAAAAAGCAGGACAAAGCGAGGTCAGAAATAAAAGACAAAGTAGAAAACAAAGTAAAATGTCATAAAGAGGTTAAAAAACAAGGGGGCCAAACACATGCAGAGCAGGTTAGAGAAAATGAAAACTAGAATTCAAAAGACTCAAAAAAAAAACATGCAGAGCAAGATACAGAATATGAAAGCAGAAAAAAACGAGTGTCAAAATTGTAAAAGGCGCTATATAGCACCCGACCCGGCACAGACTACGCAGAGGCACGTGTAAAACACACAGGCTCTTTATTTTTTCTTCGGCTGTGGGCGCACGTCTTCCCCGTGTCCCACAGGCCCAACACAGTCCCAAAGCACTTAAATCCCACACAACAACTCTTCCTGGCACCGCCACCACTCCTCCCCGGCAACCTCGTCCTCTTCCTCCCGATTCTGGCTCCTCAGTGGTGGAGGCTGGCTCGTTTTATACCTCACCTGGAAGTGTTCCAGGTGCTTGACCACCTGGTCCTAATTGCATCTCCGGGTGGGGCTGAAGATACGTCCAGCCAGGCTCTTGAGTCTTGGCAGCGCCCCCCTAGCGGCCACCCCATCTCCCAACCAGACTGTAGAGGACTCCATGTCCCATGGAGCCACGTGGGAGAGTGGGAAATGAACATTGGCCAGGGAGGCTGCCACCTAGTGTCCCGGGGGAGGTATTGAGCTGTCCATGGTGGCTCCCCCGGAATATATGCAGCAGGGGCGTCCCGACCAGGCATGGGACCCGGCTGTCCGTCACAAAATAAAGAAAGTAAACATCGGATTAGTGCAAAAAAAGTGAAATTATTACTCAGAGAAATAACAAAAAGGAGAATACAGATCGAATATATGGACATAGGTGATATGTCAGAAGTATGTTTTATTGTAAGGCTTTGAAGTTTAAGTCAGAGAATTTCAAAAACAGGGTTTACCTCACATGCATTTATTGGTTACTTTGCAAAAAAAAAATTATTAACTGCTGATGATGTAGATCGTTTTGTCTGTGCTGAAATTTCAAACAGAAAAACCTATCCTGAATTACGGTACAAAGTCATTAAACACATGTCTCACTGAACTCATTTAAAAGACTCAGCATATTGGGACTCGAAAGATTCAAAATATTGTTTTTACAGAAGTTCTGAAATAAAAGTGAAACTAATGAAATAGCAACAATTCAAAGAAAAAAATTTTTAAAAGTGTGTATCCGGAAAAACAAACATGGGGGTTGGCGAGCGAAGCGAGCAGGGGGCTAAGCCCCCTAGTATAATAATAAGAAGAACACAAAGAAGAAGAAGAATCTAGGATTTGTTTGTGTATAGGAATTAATTAGATTTTTTTTAGGCTGCATAGCCTGAAATCATCTGATCTTCTCCTTTTGTTATTACATTCTATAACCAGAGCAGGGAAACCTACTCCCTTACCCATCAGGTGACAAACAAAGTGTTTACTTTACCACTGTCATCTTCTTCTGCACATCAAAGCAAAACTCCTCTATGCATAATGCAAACCCTTTAAAGCTCTGGAAATTTAAACATGCTTCATGATTTCCAAAGGCTGCATTATTCTGAACTAAAAATGAACATTGTATTATTTGCAAGTCCAACTTAGCAACAAAACACAGAAGGCAGGGACTTGCAAAGAAAATAACAGTGTACCAGTGCAGAGTCCACTAAGCATACATGCACACATACACAAATAAATTTGTTGACAATAATTGGACTTGCACATTGTCTCTGTCTCTAGATCAAAGATATCATACTAACAGGTCAATGGAATTATACAAAACCAAATATTTTGTTCAAATTCATTCAAACAACAGAGTGGTCCGTGTCTGTTCCCCTTTGCTCTTAAATAACATAGTGACTGGCATGTCACCATACTGTAGCTACGAGCACTGCCATAACAGGTAATTGGCACAATTCTGCAATAGCAGATGGCATCATAAAAGAGACAAAACTACATACATTTTAAATAAAAATACATTTCTAACAATCTACTTATATGAGAAAAACATGTCAAGTGGCAAATTGGTCATATATGCCAGCATGGTAAAGTTAATTTTTTCTCTGTTTGTTCCTCCACAAGGTTTCAGGCAATGTTAGCATATAAACAGAAGTAAGGGGGATATCAGACTAGCAGATTTGTTTTTGCATTAATTAAAGTTAAGGTATGAACATTATTTTTACAATTTCTTGTTTAACATGGTGCCCAGATCATTGATCAGGCATGTGAGTAAGAATTTCTGTACATGTATATGTTATCATACTACTAGTATTCCTATTACTATTACGTTTAGATTTTTATCTGAATTATTCAAAGGATACACTTTAACACTTACAATGTCTTCAAGTACTGATTCAATGCTAGATCTTTTTTACCCAATTCTGACCAGATTTTTAGGTGCCCTAGACATCAGACATTTCAACCTAAAGTTACTTTAACGTTGCCTGACTTTTTTCACTCGAAATTCAAGTTTCACTCTGAACAGGTGAATTTTAGAGTATTCAAACACAAAACCAGGTCATATTCGGCCTGATGACGTTGTAAAGGTAAATGGTAAGTGACTTCAAGATGTGAAGGTCCAAAAATAAACTTGGAGCAATGTTCCAATATATTGTCATGTGTATGCAGTACAATTACATTCTAACTAGGCTAGTCTCTCCTCCAGACTAGAGGCAGTAATATAATATCATCATCAGACAATACATTAAATATAACATCAGAAAAGATATAATACAGGAAACACTAATGTATTTGTCAGTATGACTGAATTTTAAAAAGACTTATGACCCATGGATAAATAGTATCCCTGAATTTAGCAGTGTAAATCTTAATAGCCCTAAACTAAGCAGGGTGAAAAGTGACTGTTCAGGATGGCTAAGGTCTTTAATAACAATGTTTGGCTTTTTATAGCAGCGTTTGTAACTTGTGTATAGTGGCATTATTGTTACATGTAGAGTTTACAGTGAAATTCATACTTCCATGTGCTAAGCAATATGCAAGACATCGCCACTCTCTAGTGCCCCTTCAAAACAAGTCTTCTTTTCCTGAAAATTCTCAGAACAGAGTCTACACTATCTACCATATGTAAAAAATGTTTATAAATATTGTGTTAGGAATGGGTGTGTGTTTGCACTTTACACAGATCAGCATATACATAAAAGAAGGGATCTGTGTGTCAAACATATTCAGAGATGTCTTCATCACTCTCTGCAGTGTTTTGCACTCTGGAGACTAATTGGACTAGAATGAAATGAAGCAAGTGAGGACAAATATCACTATGTACCTACAGACATCTTTAAATGTCTGGAGAAATAAAGGCATTGGTAGGCTTTTTGACACAGTCTAAAGGTGTTGTCTTAATTTTAAATCATCACACACTGTGTAAGAATGTGATCTGCCTCCTGCTTCCTGAAGCCTATGACTAACATCACGAAGTTCATGCATATTTCTTTGCCACACATTCATACCCTGAACCTTCTGTTGCATCTCAGACCAAGGTAACTGTACTAAACATATGGAGATTATGTGGGCTATTTGAGTAAACTGAAGTCACTGTCATGTTCACGGAACCAGCTTGAGAAGATATGTGCTTTGTGACATGGTGCATTATTCTGCTGGAGCTGTCCTCTGAATAAAAGTAAACAGTGGCTATAAAATGATGCATGTGGTCATCAACAATGCTTAACTATGCAGTGTCCTTCAATTGATGCTCACCTGGTATCAGGAGACCTAATATGTGCCAAGGCAACATTCCCCACAATATAAAATTACCATCACCAGACTGTACTGTTGACACAAAGCAGGAAAAAAACTATGAAATTATACTGTTATGCCATCTTCTGATCCTACATCATCATGTTACAGAAGAAAGAGACATAAATCAGACTAGACAACAATTTTTCAAGGATCAATCACCCAGCTTTAGTGATCATATGCATTGGTAATAGGAGTGGAACCCAGAGTGGTCTTCATCTGCTGTAGCCTGTCTGCTTCATGGTCAGAAGCTAAATGCATTCAGAGATAACCTTCTATGCACCAAGCTAGCTTGAAAGAAACTGACCATACTGCTAAGACTCTTCTCATTAGCTAGATGTTTTAACCCACATAACTGACAGTCACTGTTGTATTTCTTATTTATTGTATTGTTCTCTGTAAACTCTAGCGCTAACTCAGTTCAATGAGAAAGAAGCTGACTGCAGGTTTTCATTATTTCCACTTTCTGAATTATTAAAAATTACAGCTGCTAATGTACCACACTTCTTATCGTTAACTTCAATTAATATGCCTTTTAAAAGTTAGAACCCTTAATTGTTTATTTCATAAATTGGATGTAAAACAAGCCAAGAGATTACTAGCTAAGGCAGTTCTCAGAGGGCCATCATTTTTACTTCATTGAATTTCTTAATTTTTACTTTTAATGAAACTCATAATTTAACTTTATGTCTTGTTTGTGCTCTCATTCTACCACACCAGCCATTTCCAAAACTGTTGCCTTTCTTTTTTCTGACAGTAAAATTAAAATGTTTTGTGGACATGAGCAGATAAGACCATTAATTTGTCCTTTTGAATTGCTTTATTGAAACCAATACCACATGATGGATAAACAGATATAAATAGAATCAAGTTAACTTGTCAACTACTGCCTGGATTTGTGTCACATTAGTTGGCTTCAGGAAACAAATAGGATTCTGAGGTTTAAGTACATCAAAATTAAAACAAAACAAGTCTGTTCCATTAGCAGCAATAATTAGTCACTGATTCAGAAAGGGTCTGGAAGGAAAACCAGCAGCCATTGCAGCCTTATGAGGAACTGAGCTTGATGGCCTTTATCTACAGACTGTAGAGTTTTAATACAGTATATAAAAAGAGAAGTAGTAAATAGGTAAGTGGCTGTTGGTTTCACTGCTCTACTGCCAAGTTGTTTGCCTGCCTATGGAAAAGTCATTTTAGATAAATGAGCACTGAAATCACCGGGTAGTAGGGTCCTATCATCAGACTGGCCAGCCCACAACAGACTCGGCTCTAGAATGACCAGTCGGAGGGAGATGGGTTAATGGCTGAGGTCTCCTGGACATTAACTGACTGGCTTGTCTGACTCCAGATAGTGTGGTTAATACAATTAATTGATGGGCAGGTATTGTTATTTATTAGGTTTGTTAACTAGTTTCTACTTTGTTTTTTTGTTGTATTTGAACAAATCTGTATCCTTATATGGGACAGTCCTGTATTTAGTGAGTGGTATAATCTATTCTTGCACTTTGCATTGAGAATTGTCACTCTGCACCCACACTTGGTGAGGAGTGTCATACAATACAACAATACAAAACAGTCTGATCTTGCATGTCTGAGGTGGCAGCGACAGACTGGTCATCCAGCTCTTTGAAGAGGATTACTTATGTTCTATTTAGTGTGCTGGATGGGGGCCTCTCACTGAATTGCCCCTCACAAGACTTCTTCCATTTTTTCTTTCCTGAAAGTTTTTTTTTTTTTGAGGGCAGGGAGTTTTTTCTTGTCTTCTTAGATAGTCATGGCTGGGGAGCTATCAGAAAGCAGGGCCTGCTAAAGCCTTTTGAGGCATTCCTTGTTGTTGTTGCATGTACCTATGGGTACATCTATATATAGTAAAGTATCTTTATATATACAGATACAAGAAAAAAATGTGTTTGTGTATGTATTGCTAAGGGTGTGTTACATGTCTGGACATACAGGAAGTATTGTGCTTGCAATATCTCCTTACTGTCAGAAAGAAAGCCTATTATTTGAATTAAACATCTCTGAAAATGAATTCCCCTTATGATTATTCATGTCTACAGAAAGCTGTACCGCATATTTCAGTGAATCACGTTGTTGGCAAAGTAATTCAGAGATTAGCAGATGAGTGTATTCACTTGAAGAAATGGAGAAGGAAAATTTTCTGTACAAGAGTTAGTACAGTTTGAGAAAGCGTGTTCACAGCAATATATCTTAACAACATACAAAATGGATATTGTTCAGTTTTCGCCATGGGTTATCAAACATAACATTGCATATACACACAAATAAATAGTTTTAGATCTATAACTATTTAATTTTACAAACTGTAAAGACAGTCTAAAATGGAAGTATGGGTCTTTAGGTACAAGTGGTTTCTAGGACTCAGGTCATGTAAGTTTTTGCTTTATAATGTGAAGCGACACATAGGTGTGTACAGCAACAGATGTATGGCAGATGGAAAATCCACCGATTTGAGAAATGCTGCCTGTAGAGGACGGACAGAGCCTATAGAGTTCTTCTCTTAGTGAGAGTGACTGTCACCTTTGAAAACATAGCGATAGCTATACAGTTTAGGGAACCACACTGACTTGTTTTAACAAAGAGACAATACTGTACCCCAAAAAAGGCTGAGTTTTGTATGTGTATATTTTTTTCTGCTGTTCTAAGTCTGACATCACTAAGTAAAATATAATTTCAGCTTTATCTTGTACCTGTTTCGTGCCTCTGACTACCTGAAAGGCACAGTTTATGTCAAATTAACTCACAGTATTATTTTATTCAATAAATGTACATAGTATGCTGTCATAATATTTTACTAAACAGGAATACTATAAGACAAATGCATTTGGATTTTGGACTTGTTTTCTATTTGAAACTATGTGGTTCATTTACTTCTATGAATAATGGCCCTGCAGTTACCACATAACGATCTACCAATCGTCCTATATGCCCAATTCAAATCCAAAAAAGTCACTGTGCTTTTTCAAATGTGTTTCTGCAAAAAACTGAAATCCCATTAATAATGCAGGCAGCACATTAAGCGAATTCTCTATGAGCCCCAACAGTTCTCTCTTTCAGAAGGTTCCAAAAGCTAAGACCGAAGTCACACATACAAAACCGTCTCTTTTCTAAAAAGCTGTACCTTCGGGAGAAGTGGCAAAACAAACAGACTCACCTAATGTGTATCCCTGCAGGTTTTCTCTCCGTACAGCTGCTGCTACAGCCTTAAGGTGCAAGTGTGAAGCAAAAGACGCTGGCGTGTTTGTGCGGTTGTTCACATGCAGCTGACGAAGTTTGAATTCTGGGTGTGGTGGATAATGCTGCAGAGCATACAGGGATCAATGCTGCTCCAAGTGTCAACTTTCAGAGAGAAAAATATTTTTATTGGAACCAGGATGATATGGGGAAGAAAACAGAAGGACCACCTTCTCAGTGAAAGGTAAGGCCTATTAACTTACGAGATAATAGAGAAAATCTGTGTTACAAAAATAAAAAAGGTACCTGCCTTGTAACACAAGCAGGAAAGTTATATGAAGTATAACAGTAAAGAAATAAGAGCTCTTAGTAATGTGCCACTTAACACTGCCTTCATATTAACCAGCGGCCCACAACTTCTCACTCAGTCCCTTAAATTACATTTCTCCATATTGTACATTAGTTTACTGCTAATGACTATATATATATATACAGTACAGGCCAAAAGTTTGGACACACCTCCTCATTCAATGTGTTTTCTTTATCTTCATGACCATTTACAGCACTCCATCACTCTCCTTCTTGGTCAAATTGCCCTTAAACAGCCTGGAGGTGTGTTTGGGGTCATTGTCCTGTTGAAAAATAAAT
>JANRMT010062797.1:14941232-14962093 GCA_026402145.1 Polypterus bichir lapradei | reverse complement strand
CGTAGAAGAGGGCACTCGCCACAACTGTCTGATAGAACATCTGCAGCATCTTATTGCAGATGTTGAAGGACGCCAGCCTTCTAAGGAAATATAGTCGGCTCTGTCCTCTCTTGAATAGAGCATCAGTATTGGCAGTCCAGTCCAATTTATCATCCAGCTACACTCCCAGGTATTTATAGGTCTGTACCCTCTGCACAGTCACCTCCGATGATCACGGGGTCCGTGAGGGGCCTGGGCCTCCTAAAATCCACCACCAGCTCCTTGGTTTGTCTGGTGTTCAGGTGTAAATGGTTTGAGTCGCACCATTTAACAAAGTCTTTGATTAGGTTCCTATACTCCTCCTCCTGCCCACTCCTGATGCAGCCCATGATAGCGGTATCGTCAGCGAACTTTTGCACGTGGCAGGACTGCAAGTTGTATTGGAAGTCCAATGTGTATAGGCTGAACAGGACCGGAGAAAAGTACTGTCCCCTGCGATGCTCCCGTGTTGCCGACTACAATGTCAGACCTGCAGTTCCCGAGACGCACATACTGAGGTCTGTCTGTAAGATAGTCCACGATCCATGGCACCAGGTATGAATCTACTCCCATCTCTGTCAGCTTGTCCCTAAGGAGCAGAGGTTGGATGGTGTTGAAGGCGCTAGAGAAGTCCAGATACATAATTCTTACAACACCACTGCCTCTGTCCAAGTGGGAGGGGGATCGGTGTAGCATATTCATGATGGCATCCTCCGCTCCCACCTTCTCCTGGTATGCGAACTGCAGAGGGTCGAGGGTGTGGTGGACCTGTGGCCTCAGGTGGTGAAGCAGCAACCGCTCCATACATACATATGTGTGTGGCTCGGGGAACAAAACATCGAAATTTGGTTCCATGGCCAAGTAACTCCCCAAACCTTAATCCCCATTGAGAACTTGTGGTCAATCCTCAAGAGGCAGGTGTACAAACAAAAACACCCAAGTTCTAACAAACTCCAAGCATTGATTATGCAAGAATTGGCTGCCATCAGTCAGGATTTGGCCCAGAAGTTGATGGACGGCATGCCTGGGTGAATTGCAGAGGTCTTGAAAAAGAAAGAAGGGCCAACACTGCAAATATGTACTCTTTGTATAAACTTAATGTAATTGTCAATAAAAAGCCTTTGAAACTTATGAAATGCTTGTAATGATAAATCAGTATACCATAGAAACATCTGACAAAAAGATATAAAAATGCTGAAAGCAGCAAACTTTGTGAAAACCAACACTTGTGTCCTTCTCAAAACTTTTGGCAACATCCTCTCTAAATCCCTATAGACATGCACAATTTAATTTGTAGAATTTTTATTAGCACATGCAAGTTATCTGATGTCACATGGAAAATCAGAAGAACGCTGCTGAAAAAAAAAAAAAAAACCCAGTATAAGAAAAATAAAAGAATGAAGCATCTTTCTAGTTTGGATCATATTTTTGTCACCTCGTAGCTCTCACGGCTCATATAATCCACACCTTACAGTTGACATGTTTTTCACACCTCCTCTGGCTTTCTGTCAACACAGTCTATAAATTGCCATACTTTTAAATGAATTGGTAATTTGGAAATAAACCACATTTATACTATAAAAAGCAAGTTTAAAAACAAAAAACAGTTAGTCCGTCACAATATATAGCAGCAACATATACATTTTACTTTTATTATTTTTACAGAATACATAGACACACAATTCTATATTGAAATAGGAACATAAATTACACTTTAAAATAAACTATACAAAGATGTGGGCTAGAAAAATCAGTCATAATCACTGTACAGGACCAGGGTCATTAGTAGGCTGTCTTTAAAGGCACTTTCAACCTCAAAGTACAGGTCAGACAGAACAGTAACAGTAGAGCTGGTGCCAGGATTGAGAATCTTCTTAAAGAAATCATACCACACACTGCTCCTAATAACAGGGAAGAGGAGGAAAATAAAACAGGTTGATGACACCGTACTCCTGAGCAAGACTTTTCCTTTTTGCTACATGATGTTGCATTATTAGAACAAGTCAATTTGTTTAAAATATTAAACGTCTAAAAAAAAAATATACAGAACAAATTTAAGTTCTTTAATTTATGCCTCTATAGACGGACACATTCAAAATACCCAGTCTCTCTCTCTGCTTACATGAATGGAAATGGATTTTTTTTTTTTTTAAATATAATTTTTTTTTTTTTTTTTTTTTTTTTTAATAGATGTAAATTGAATGGCAATGGTTAAATAAAACTAAAAAAAAAAAAAAAGATCCAAAGTGATATTCCTTGGTAGGATTACTGGAGTTGACGTCCTTGGAGGGGGAGCAGCTTAGGAAATTAGTATGATTTGCTGTTAATTACCAAAAGAATACGACTGAGCTGGTATGCAAACCTAAGGAAGTTTACCAAAAGTACATCCTCTAAGAGATACACTCAGAGGAAAGCCAAGGCAAGCTACAGGAATAATATCACAGGTGGTCTGGGAAGACCCAAGAATCCACCAAGAAGCACTGAAGATTATTGGATAAAAAGAAATTGGATCTACCATACTCAACCTTTTATCAACAGTGAGTCATTAGTTAAGACAAGCCAAGAGGAAAAGGTTCTTGAAAATACTAAAAGTTCAGTTTTTTTTTTTTTTTTTTTTTTTTTTTTTTTAAATTGATCCTAGATGTTGCAGTTTACGGTGTAGTAGTATTACATTTATTATGAATCACATCTGCAGTGTTGCCCGTCTCTTAAAAAATGGGCATTAGAAACATTAATTGTGGCATTACACCATCTTGACTCCCCAGTTTAGAGCTATAGGTCAAGCTTGTCTGTAGATTCGATAGCATTTAGGTTGTTCAGCCTTTATGCTCATTTATTTTTATTACAAGCAAATTTAAGGATTGTTTTTCCAGAAATCAACCACATTAAACTTTACTTTTACAGTTTTACCGTAACAATGCTACTGTTAATTTCTACAAAAAGATAGGATTACATTTAATCAAATTACAATAACCATATTAGTACAATGCAGAGTTTAAACTAAATACTGTATGTATAAAAAAGCTTTTGACTGTGTGATGCTATTGGCCCTATTAATTCTCAATTAAGTATATTAAAGTGCTGCATCCATCATCATAAAATGCTAACTTACAGTTTAGACTATGCTAGGTATCCTGTGGAGAACCACAGTGTCAAGCCCTTTCTTCAGGGAAGGAAAAAAAAATAACTTACTTTTCTTCATTTTCTTTTAACTCTTCCTCATCTTCTTGTACTACCTTTAGTCCTGAATTATCTTTCAGTATTTGTATATTTCTGCCGCCTTTTAACATTTTGTACACCGTATTTGCAATGCCAAGCAGGTCAACCTGCAAAAAAAGCAAATGTAGGAAAAATACAAACATTTTCAATTCAATTTTTGTACAGTTGAACCTATAGCTGAGAAGCTAAATAATTATAAAAAAGTGTAAACAAATGTGTAATTAAATGTGTAATTAAAGATTAACATACCATTGAAATGTGTGTATTTATATGTGCGTTCATACTGTGACCAAAAAGGGTGCCGCTGAGCCCCAAACCTCAGACACAATAGTATCCAACACAGTCCCAGGTTCAACTAAAGGGGTTTATTTTAATCAAATTAATTAAATGTAAAAAAATGTTTAAAAAAAAGAAAAAAACAAATCACAATTACAGAGCCAGTGAATCTTTGTTCTCTACTTCCGTTCCGCTTGTTGAGTGTCACCCAGTGCCTCCTGACTCTGACTCATCCAGGCAAGGCCACAGGCACCTTTTAAGTTGGACCCGGAAATTACCAATGATTGACCCTGAATTGCTTCCAAGAGGACACACTAACACTAGAAGCATGTGGAAATCAGGGCAGTCCTCCCCCAACAGTGCCCTCTAATGGGACGGCACGGGAGGACCACTGCCACCTGTCACATGGGGTATGGAACTGCTTCTGGCCTCCAGCTTCTACTAGTCCATCATTTATACATTTCCAGCCAGACAGGAAGTAATTTTCCCATCCGGCTGTCATACCCATCTGTCCTTCAAGACATACACACACACACACACCAACAACATTTATATAGCATATTTTCATACAAAAAAAATGTAGCTCAAAGTGCTGACACACACAATCCCACTGATGCAGCCCAGCTATAAAACAAAAGCTGAAAATAATGTACCTATAACCCCAAGCCAAACTTAACAGGATCTGTCCCCATTCTGTATTATTCTCCAGCTTGCCCGCAATATAAAAATATAGTGCCAATGAAGCACTTAGAGACAATGTAAACGTGTCGGTCATGCTGCCCTCTGATGGCAGCGTACCCATACTGGGAGATGGATTTTTCAGTGCTATTCTGTGTCCTGCCTTATTAACTAGCAACACCTTAATGTGCATCTAAGTTGCCATTTTATTGCATAGGCAATTCAAAAATATATTTATTTGATAATATTTTCATTTTAAATTTGTATTATCTATAATTTTAATTTATGCCAGCAAATTACTGATATTTCATAAATTCCTGTAACGGTCTGGTGCTCTGCACAGGGTTGCTTCTTTTACTGCTACCAGAATAAGCTCTTGCCCTCAAACACTGAATTGGATTAAATGGGTCTGAGAATTTTTTTGAATTTTAAATAAAATACATAAACTGCTGAGCTACTTAATAGCAAATCAATACCTATTCGTTCTTTAGAATGAGTTTGCTGAGGCATGGAATAAGAGTGGCACAATACACACACACACGTACGTACAGCATATAAATAAAAGTTTTCCAGTTGTATTTAAGTAATTAAAACAGATCCTCACAAGAATATATTTTTCCAAGCTTGTTTATTATAAAGTTGAATTATTCATACTGTTTGAATTGGTAAAGTCTAACACACACCAACCTAAAAATTCTCAGTACAGTGTGGCAGCCTTTCCAGCAGCTCCGTGTATGACTTTATCTTTCTAACTTTTTCTCTATTTTTCTCTATTTCACTGATCAATCCTACCACTTTCTTTTATGTGGACTCGTTCCCTGGACACTTTTTACTAATTGGCATGGAGCTAGACAGTTTAACATCCATGGCAGAGCGACGGGTGCTGAGCAGGCTCCTGTCAGTCATGGAGAATCCACTGCATCCACTAAACAGGATCATCTCCAGACAGAGGAGCAGCTTCAGCGACAGACTGCGCCGTCCTGCTCCACTGACAGACTAAGGAGATCGTTCCTCCTCCACACTATGCGACTCCTCAATTCCACCCAGCAGGGGGTAAACGTTAACATTATACAAAGTTATTGTCTGTTTTACCTGCATTTTTATCACTCTTTAATTTAATATTGTTCTTTATCACTATGCTGCTGCTGGAGTATGTGAATTTCCCCTTGGGATTAATAAAGTATCTATCTTCAGTTTAAATCACTTCAGGATTATAACCAGTTTCTAATTATTGACATTGGCCTATGTTTTCCAAAAAAAAAAAAAATAAAAAAAACCTTACGTATATGTAAAAGTTGGTAAAGAAATTGGTTATGATGGATAAAAGTATACAAAAGCCCACTTTATTGGCTTTAGTTGATTTTTAGATTTTTTCAAACATTTAAACCATTTTAACGTGTCATTATGTTTATACTTGCTTATTTCCAAGTGGCTAGTTATTTCCATATTACACTATTATATTTTACGTTTACTTCATTAGGTTTCCATTTTCATGTTCTGGAGTAAACCTGGCCTAGAAAATGTGTTTTCAATATTATTTATAGAAAAAAAATTTCCAAATGCTTGTTTCTGCAGTTACTATATTGCACATCTATTAGGAAAAAAAATGTATATTTTTTTTTATCCGTCACTTATTCACCTTTTATCACTACATTAGGAAGTAGTTTATTTGTAACTTTGAACCTTAACCAAATAAAGAACGAAGACGAAGTGAGCAGTTCCTGCAAGTTAGCCAACATATCTTAAATCATCTAAAGTAGTTTTTCTTGGAAAACCGGGTTAAAAATTTCATTTAGTAACAATTGAAAATGACAAGTCACTGCTATAACAAATTAAATTAAAAAAAAAATGTTTTGCAAATTGGGACCACAGAGCTGCAATTAAACAATTTTTAAAATTAACTCAGTTCTGAACAGGTGTCAGTTATTAGGATTTCCCTCATTAAGCAGTTGAATAAAATATATTTAAAGGTGTCTTAAAAATCAAATGATGAGATTATCATGTTATATAAAATTGTGTAATGATAAGACATGTATTTAAATTCCAACCCATCATTAGAAACAAAACCTAAAATTATCTGCTTCATATTAACTCCTGGCCCCACCTGATAAAGACTTGCACATTCTTCCATGATGTCCTGACTCTGAATGTTTCGAATTGCTCGAAATCCACTTAGACAAGTAACTTCAGGCTGCAGAGTTAGGTCCACACAATAGGAGAAATCTGCTACTTTAAGGACACCAGCACTACCCGGACTGGAATATTAAAGAAATAATACAATAAAATAAGTTTGTTGTCTTAAACATATTGCACTTGCACCAAAAATGGCATATTTTATTAGGAATTTATAACATATTGGGAAGGGAAAAAAAAAACAGATGTCCCAAAAAGCTACAACATTGTCTGCTTTTCACTTTAGTCTAATGTGCCTTATCTGTATATGCATGTGGGACTAATGGACAAAACAAACAATGGTCTATAGGCCAAAAAATACTCACTCTTCTTTTACAAGTAACGTTTCAAGGCTGATGTCTCCATGGACCATTTCGCAATTGTGCATCTGCTCTACCATTTTGAGAAGATTCATTGTAAAAAAGGCAATAAGATCCTGGCTAGGTCTATTTAGAATAAGATCCTATAATGTAAAAAAGAACAAGTAGTACACTGTTAAAATTTAAAGACAATAATTTAGTAAGTACTAAATTAATAACTTTGGTTGTAAAGGTCACCTGTTTCAAGGATGACTAGAGCTTTTTCTTGCAACTTTCACAATAAAACACTTTATTAGCTTAACAAAAAAAAAATTTAATTGTAAACATTAATGCAGTACTTGCATATTGCTCAAAAAAATTAAAGGAACGCTTTTAAATCAGAGTATAGCATCACGTCAATGAAACTTCTGGGCTATTGATCTGGTCAGTTAAATGGCAGAGGGGGTTGTTAATCAGTTTTAGCTGCTTTGGTGTTAATGAAATATAACAACAGGTGCACTAGAGGGGCAACAATGAGAATGATTTAACAGAGGTGGCACTGGTAGTCCAACTTCTCCAGGATGGCAGGCACATCAATACCTGCCTCTCATTGCCAGAAGGTTTGCCGTGTCTCCCAGCACAGTCTCAAGGGCATGGAGGAGATTCCAGGAGACAGGCAGTTACCCTGGGAGAGCTGGACAGGGCCCCTTATAGAAGGTCCTTAACCCATCAGCAGGGCCGGTATCTGCTCCTTTGGGCAAGGACGAACAGGATGAGCACTGCCAGAGCCTACAAAATGAGCTCCAGCAGGCAGGCCACTGGTGTGAATGTCTCTGACCAAACAATCAGAAGCAGACGTCATGAGGGTGAGGGTGGCCGGAGGGCCAGACATCCTCTAGTGGGCCCTGTGCTCACTGCCCGATCGGCACCGAGGAGCTTAATTGGCATTTGCCATAGAATACCAGAATTGGCAGGTCCACCAATGGCGACCTGTGCTTTTCACAGTTGAAAGCAGGTTCACCCTGAGCACATGTGACAGACATGAAAGGGTCTGGGGAAGCTGTGGAGAACGTTATGCTGCCAATAACATTGTTCAGCATGACTGGTTTGGTGGTGGGTCAGTGATGGTCTGGGGAGGTATATCCTTGGAGGGACACACAGACCTCTACAGACTAGACAACTGCACCCTAACTGCCATTAGGTATCGTGATGAAATCCTTGGACCCATTGTCAGACCCTATGCTGGTGCAGTGGGTCCTGGGTTTCTCCTGGTGCACAACAATGCCCGGCCTCATGTGGCGAGAGTATGCAAGCAGTAGGAATTGATACCATTGACTGGCCCCCACTCTCGCCTGACCTCAATTTAATAGAACACCTCTGGGACATTATGTTTCAGTCCATCTGACGTCGCCAGGTTGCACCTCAGACTGTCCAGGAGCTCAGTGATGCCCTGGTCCAGATCTGTCGTCTCATCAGATTGGACTGATCTTTTTTTTTTTAGGAGACGAATTCCTTTAACGTGGGCAATGACATCCTTCACATCTTTTACTCTGATGGCCAGTGCAATTTATTTTCTATGCTGTGGTGTGCAAGGCCTGTAACATCACTTCAAAGTAGGCTACCAAATCAACAAGCTAATTAAAAGCACAGGCCCAGTTATGGGACATACTCTAGACCTCCTTTTAGGTAGGAGCAAAGGAGATATGGAGTGCCACTATGAACAGTGCTGCATATCACCTTGGTTGGACATTGGTGCAAACTTCTATCCATCAATTACATTCATCCATGATTTAGGGTTCTATGTTAAGAACTCTGGATTCCAGCTCATGTTTTTAGAGACGCCCCTGCTGATGTTACAAGGTCTGGTACTGATCATCTTATTAGATAAGGCATAAAGCTACATTCCTGACAGGTAAACAGACTTTTTAGATGGCAGTAAGATTGTTATGTTAAGCAGCAGCTCGCTAAGCCAGGACTTGGGTTTAAACTTGGCAAAAAGTATAATGCCATCAATTGTTGGTACTTGTGAAGCAATGTAACTGTTAGAAAAAATCTCTTAAATGTTAAAGGGAGCTATTGATGTCCTCTTGTCAGAACAGAAATAGTAAACAGAGGAACATTAACAGGCTAGATGCCCCCTCCTTACAGGCACCTGTTAAACTAAGTTCACAATTTTTTTTTTATTTTTTTTTTTTGCACTGTTATGTGGACCTTTTCGTGTTTTCCCTTTTTATTAATTAACTTAGTTTTAATAAAAGGGGTATTTGTTCAGTAAAATATATACACATACACACACAAATAAATACATACACAAATATTTTAGTGTCACTCTTTATAGTTTCATTTAGCTCTGCTAACATTTCTCACTTGCAGCTTTGAAGTTTAGTTCATATAAGCCCTGGTTTTCTATGTTTAAGTGCTTGGTAAATTTGTTCATGAGGAGGGGAAAAAAAAAATTGCCGAAGTTACCTGTAATCGAGATGTGTTTTGTGTAAAGTAGATAGTCAGGCAGCCATTCTTATACAAGAAACAGCGGCAGTCGTCACCAAAATATTTCTCTGAATTGTCTCCTAGACGATCTTTTATCTGAGAGTCAATGTAGAAATCCCATGCCAAAGGCTCATATTCAACCTAGGGGAAAAAAAAGAAAGAAAAGAAAATGCACACACACACACACACTTATAAACATTAGCTTTTTCATTTCACAAGGGCACATCTTATTTTGCAGAATTTCAAGCAGCATCCTTTAGTGTCTCATATTTCTAGTAAATCACTACTGCAAACTGACCTCTTATAAAAAGAGCTACTCAGTAATTCAACCTTTGCTTTAAAAAACCTAATATCTGACAAAAAGCACACTAAATAATGAAGATACTACCACTCAAAGTAGCCATTATAGCATTTGAAGCAATCAGGTGACTTCAGGAAAAAAAAAAAAAGCATTCAGGTAATTTTTGCAATTAATCCACAATCTCATACTGCAGCCTAATGAACAAACATGTTTTACACATTTACTTCAATTTGAAAAGTAACAAATTTCTTTAGTCCACTGTACAGAAATATAAAGGGCAACACTGTACTATAGAAGAAAAGTACCTCATAAGTAGGGTATTTTTCAAGCCATGTGACTCAAGCATAACAATTAAACTACTGTACTACAGTATAACTATATTTGTAGTGAATAGCTGAAATCTGTTCATACAGACACCTGAAAGCAGCAATTAATGCTGGATAAGATTTTATAAGATTTTCAAGAAGGAAAAAAGTTCCTGTTATCAGTGAAGTTCTATTATCAACTTTGATTAGATTTTCATTACAAAAGAAATAAGCTCTCCTTAATTTGTCAGCCATTTTACTTGCCATATTAATTCAAGATAAAATAAAAGACGTCTTGATTTTTGATAACTTGAGTAACAAGCTGCTCAATTTATATCAAAAAAGTAAAATATAAAAGAGGGAAGATTTTAAAAAGCAAATATACTACTAAAACTAAAATATTTATAGTCCTTACTTTAACGACTACATGTCTGTAATCCTCACCACCGGTTTTGAGCTGCCCAAAAAAAATCTTCGCATTGTCAGTAGTGAAAGCCTCCTTTTCAATTCTGAACACTTCATCTCCTACAAAACAGTTTTACCAAAAATAAACAAGTGTATTGTTGGTTTGGCGAGTGAGGTAGACAACGTATAATATTTTCCAAGATTATTGATATATCTAGAGTGATTAACACTATTTTGCAAGAACAGACAAGGGCAGCAAAACAAATTTTAATATTCTGCAATGAAAGAAGAGGAATACCAAAACATTTACAACAAACAAGAAATTGAACAGAATATGTTGTGCGAAGTTACATTGAAAAAACAAACATACAAAATGAACCCGAGTCAGATAAACATATATGTAGGAAAACTCATTCTTTTGGACATAGCGGTGCATTGCAACAAATACCAAAGCTGAAACCCACTTTTGTTTGCCCCTGCGACTACCCCACTCCCTTTTAGATACCAATACACTGTAAAACCCCATCAAATGTACTTTATAAACACGTACTCCTTTTCAAGCCCCAACAACAGCGTTGGGAATTCTTTAACTCAAGTTGTTCAAAATCAAGTCTACTTTCTCTTTGCATTTTAAAATGTAGGAAGGAAACATGAATTTTAAGACTGTAGGCTATCTGGACTGACAATTCAGTGTTTGATTTTTAGCAAACTGCTTATTTTATCTTCAAGATAAATAGCAATAGATGCTATTTTATTTTATTTTTTTTTTAATGTTTAGAAGAACTGACATTTGAGGTGGAAAATAAATTTCAATTACACCTCCCTGTGTGGAGTTTGCATGTTCTCCGTGTGTCTGTGTGGGTTTCCTCCGGTTTCCTCCCACTGTCCAAAGACATGCAGGTTAGGTGCATTGGCGATCCTAAATTGTCCGTAGTGTGTGTGTGTGTGTCCTGCTGTGGGCTGGCACCCTGCCCGGGATTTGTTCCTGCCTTGCGCCCTGTGTTGGCTGGGATTGGCTCCAGCAGACCCCCGTGACCTTGTAGTTAGGATATAGCGGGTTGGAAAACGACTGACTGACATTCTAGTAACTAATGCACAATTGCTCTATGGGTACAAAAAGCAATGACAATGTTGTGTGTAAAAAACAACCAGTACACACATCAAAATTTCCCTTTAACACAATGTAACAATGAAGTTTTACATCCATACATATAAAAAGAATGCTGTTTCTACTTCCTCAGGACCAGTACTAATAAAATGATCCATCAATACTAAATACAATCTTTAAACAAGACTTTTGATGCAGGACTATAAAGTGTTCAGCATTTCCATAAAAATAAGTTACAACTCTTTTTTAGTACTGTAAGTTCTAAAATAGAATATTAAAAACCAATGATGGTTCAGAGTTTAAAAAAAAAAAAAAAAATCTGTCAAGTACAGCAGACAAAACCAAAGGTAGTTTATTGATGAATTTATGTCATTTCAGAGACAACGTTGTAGTGCTGACATTTGTCTAGATGTCATCGCTGCCCAAATACTTACCTAAACACAATTCACAACTCTCCTGTACCATAGGCATTTTTCCAATTTCAGTATGAAATCCTGGGTAGGAACCAAGAGGTGTGGATATATTTGACAAAAGCTGGTTTCTGACTTCTGTGCTCCAACTGCCCTCAAGCAAGTTTCCTGCAATGTAAAATTAATGTGTACTGTTAAAAAACCAAACCATTTACAGGATGTGTAAATCGTGTATCATACCTGGAAAAGTGGCTACTCGGAGTGTACAGTTAAAGTCTGTTTCCTCCTTTAAGGAAAAGGACTGGTTAACTGCATTTAACATTATATAATACAACTTTTGCAGGTAGGCAGGCAGGAAATGATTCTTTAGCTGTGCAATTCAGAGGAAGAGCCGTATCCTTTGGAAGTGGTTTAGTAGTAGACACCGGGCACATAATCAAATAGGTTTATTCATAAAGGTTTAATGACAAGCCTTAGCCAGAAACTCACTACTGACAGAGGCTGGCATGACTAAGAATAATAAATGGACTACAGAACTATAAATATTTAAAAAAAAAACAAAAAAACAGCTTACCTAACCTTGTAAACAGCAGGGTATAACATCATAAAACAAGCGGCACACAGATTTTGGCAGCAGTGGATGTCTTTGCACACTCTCAACACATTTCTCATTCTTTTCATTATTTAATGCTAGCAAATTCGATGTGGCCGGGGAGCATTATGCATGGCGCTTTTCCTTCTAAATCTAAAACCAGTGAAAGCCAGCTCCAAAAGTCTCAATTCATTGGGTCTCATTCATGAAAGGTGAGCAGAATGAATTTGCTCGTAAAGCGTTTATAGATGGGAAAAATCAGATACTTATCAATGTTTTAGTAAAGACCATCTGTTCGTGAAAACAAACGGATCTTACACATGCTCTGCACCAAGCTTGGTCTATATAGCATAAAACAACATTGCACGTGCTTATATTACCGATTCCCATTTTATCAAAGCAACTTTAATCCCTCGTATTCCATTAAGGGATAAAACCCAGGGTTAGCTGTTGCGGAATGCACAACTTCAAGTCCTTCTTGACCATTTTTGCTGAAGGCACATATTGGTTTACTTTTTATCATTAGGGTATTACCTGCACAATATGTGATCCAAACATTGCCTGAAATTTAGAATTGTTTTGGGGCTACGGGGATAAATATATGGGAAACCCTATAAAAACGGTCTTCCATAACTAGACATCAAGACAAGTTAAACGGTATATCCTATGTGGTGGTGTTTTCATACCATTGATTTAGAAGATAAATTGGGGGGTGGAGAAGAACACCCCTATAGTGATTTTAAAGCGTTCATATGTAATTCTTGCAAACATAACACAAGGGCAAAGGCCATACACAAATGAAGTGAAAACAACAAACCATATA
The DNA here is from genome assembly GCA_026402145.1 of Polypterus bichir lapradei. NCBI lineage: Eukaryota > Metazoa > Chordata > Cladistia > Polypteriformes > Polypteridae > Polypterus > Polypterus bichir. The sequence goes on along the minus strand of JANRMT010062797.1, from coordinate 14,948,997 downwards.
CATAACAGCAATACTGCGCTGGGAAGTTTATAGTCCCACATGATTTAAAAGGCAGCAGTACACATCGGGTGTTTAACCAGCCAAGGCAGGCACATGTCACTCGTTGTTTCAGATTAATACATTAACTTCATGTAGTAGCATGTATTAAGCTCAAATCCTTCATACTGGTCTACAGAGTGGTCAGTGGGTCATCACCTATTATTTATTTATATATATTTATTATATGTATGGAAACACTAGTGTGGTCACCACAGTATGCTCCTTTTTAACCACTCAGGTCAACTGATAAATGGTATCTGGTGATGCACTACCTCTCTGTATGGTATGGTACCTCTCAATTCAAAATCTTCATGTGTAGCTCCTAGTTGGTCGAACATTCAAAATTCTGCCTCCACCAATGTGTTTAAAAAGTGCTCAAAGATTCTCTTGATTGATGAATTTTTGTCTAACCTCATAATAGCCATTAGGTTTTGTAACCTAGGAATAGCAACTCACTTGTATTTTGTTCTGAAATCTTCACTTGTGACCGATCTTGTAACCTTATCCTGTAATACTTGTTTCTAAACAGTTCCCAAGACTGATGTTTACTTTATTATGTTGACATCTTTTGTAAGTCACTTTGGATAAAAGCATTTTCTAAGCCACGGGTGTCGAACTCCAGGCCTGGAGGGCCGCAGTGGCTACAGGTTTTCATTCTAACCATCTTCTTCATTAGTGACCAGTTTTTGCTGCTAATTAACTTCTTTTGCTTTAGTTTTAGTTAACTTGACTCAGGCCCCTTAGTTGTCTCTTTTTTTTTTTTTTTTTTTTTAATTAGCAGCCAAACAATGATGAGACACAAAACGAGCCGCCACATGACTAGCCCACCTGTGCCCATCACACAATATCTGAAAATAAAGAAAGGTGAAGGTCTCGGTAAGATTGATCTCTCAGGTTACCAAAACATTTTGACGGACAGAAAATCAACAGTATTGGAAATGTCTGCTGTGGCAGAATGAGAGCAGCAACAGGCCACAGAATTAAATAACGGGCTTAATTAACAGCAAGAATCAGCTTCTCATTAACAGATTGGTTGAAGTTTGAAATCCCAGTTTAGCTGCTCATCTGTCGGTTCGTTTCACGTCTCATTTCTGTTTGGCTGCCATTTCATGAAGAAACGAATCAGTTAAGGGGACTGAATCCTTAAAAACAGGGCTATTAAAAAAAAGGGAAAAGGAGTTAATTAGCAATGAAAACTGGTCACTAATGAAGAAGATGGTTAGGATGAAATCCCACAGCCACTGCGGCCCTCCAGGCCTGGAGTTTGACACCCCTGTTCTAAATGTACATTCCTTTTGATAAAGCTCTAAATGCAGCACCTGTTCAAATGTCAGTTGCTACCTGTTGCTGTCACTGATTATACACAACATATCTGAATTTGGAAGCCTTTAGGGAAAGTTTTTACAAGCTCTTAAAAGGAGCAGGCATGTCCTCACAGTGAACAAAACTTGAAGCTAATAACATTAAAAAGGTGGGGAACCTTTTTATAATTTTTAAGCGTTTACTAAATTAAGTTTCACTAGCTATGCGCATTTGTCACTCAGCTGCAAAACATAGTTAAATGTAGAAAAGCATAAAGTACAAAAGGAACATTCCTTACAATAAGATCAGTGACACTGTCTACAAAAAAGCCGCCCTGAAAAAGGCTGAAAAGTAAATTAAAAGAATAAAAGGTTATTATAAAAACTGTGGAATGATAATGTACTGTTAAAGCAATAGATGCTCAGCACAGACTGCACTAGTAAGAATGTTCATGGGGTATTGAGTGCAGTTCTGTCAGCCACACTAGAAATTAAAGCATATGGCAATTCTAGAAGCTCTGTAGAGGGAGCAGCCAGGTGCATCCAGAACTAAAAGATATTTCTACTCTGATGAACCTCCGTAGGCTTGAGCAGGAAAAGCTGCGCTCAGACCTATGCAAAGTCTTAAAAATGAAAAACAATAACATTTTTTTTACTTATGTACTGAAGAGATCCTTTTCTTCTGCCACCATCAATACTACAGTAAGGTTCTATCATACCAGAATTAATAACTCCACCAACTCACGCTCTCTGTTCTCTGCTTCCACCACCCTTGTTAACCTCTTCTCCCAACCTCCTTGTCTGTTGACTTTGCCACCTTTTTTCAGGACAGGGTGGCTATCAGCAGTCAGCATTCACCATTACTGCCACCCATTATGCCTCCTTCCAAACATCACCCAAGATTCCCACCACTCTTTGCGACTGATGTTACTGACCTCCTCTCCCAATCATCCAACTAGGTGGCCATGTGACCCCATCCCCTCACATCTACTTCAGCCCATCTCCCCTCTGATCTTCAGTTACACACGCATAATTAACACCTTATTCAGCTCAGGCACATTTCCTACCATCTTCAAACACACTTCGATAACCCTGCTCCTCAAAAAACCAACACTCAACCCACCCCAAGTTAATAGTTTCATGCCTATCTTCTGTCCTTTCATTTTATGGTCAATGAGCTACAACTTGCTAGAGCTACCAACATGTCATTTGTGCCGATCCTTCTAGACATCTCCTCTGCCTTTGAGACAGTCAACCACATCCTTCTTGCCACCCTCTCTGACCCTGGTATCACTGGGACTGCTTTCAGATGGTTTGTGTCCTACTATCTTGGGCAATTCCTACAGTATGCCCTGGCGAGAAGTTTTATCAAAGGTGCAGAAGACATGCACAGGTGTGCTCCAAGGATCAATACTGGGTCCTCTACTCCTTTCTCTGTACCCCAACTCACTGGGCTCCATCATTCAATCCAGAAGCTTGCTGATGGATACATAGCTGACCCTGTCATTACTTCCTGAGGACAATACAATATCAGCTAGAGTCTCTGCTTCTTGTGATCCCGGTCAGCCAGTTTGTTCAACTCCCTTTTGTTTCTATACAGCTTGGCTCAGTGTCGCCAAAACCTGCCAAGGCAGTATGCAACCTTGGAATAGTGATAAATGAGCAGCTGACTTTTTCTGACCACATTTCTACTGTTTATCATTAATGCAGGTTCACGCTGTACAACATCTCTAAGATCAGATATTATCTGATGGAATATGCAGCACAACGTATGGTTAAGGCTTTGTAGTGGTCACATCTGGACTAAAGCAACTCACTGCTGGCAAGAGTACCTGCATGTGCTATCAAGCCTCTGCAGATGGTCCAGAATGCAGCGGTCAGTCTTTTATTTAACCAGCTGAGATGGGCACATGTTACTTCTCTCTTCAGGTCACTACATTAGCTCCCAACAGCAACACACATCAAGTTCAAATCCCAGATGCCTACCTACAGAGTAGTCAATAGGTCAGCACCTGTGTTTATGGAGAAACTGGTGAGGTGCTATGCTACTTCTTGCCCTTCAAGTTCTGTCAGGAAAGTGTCTGATAAGGCCACCTCTGTGTGGTATCAAGTCTCAATCCAGACTCTTTTCCTGCATAGGTCCTACTGTAGTTTGAGAATGAGCTGCCCACCTACACCTGGAAGTGTTGACTCCCTCAATGCAATTAAGAAGCAATTGATAACCCATCTTTTTTATGAATATCTGTCTAATTGATTGGGGAAAAAATGCACTTACTGAAGAAACAGGCCCTAGCCTAATGTTACAAAAGAGGTAACCCTAATCAAGTAAGTCGCTTTGGATAAAAGTGTCTGCCAAGCAAATAAATGTAAATGTAAGACACTTTTGGAAATAAAAGATAAGTTCGTTTAGGATGGAAGTCAGGAAGTATTTCACAGAAAGTGGGAGCGTGTTACAAAATTCCCAGATGAAGCAATGCATTTAAACCAGAAATCTTAAAGATGCTTATTTAAAAACGGACTATTTGTATTCTAAAAGAAGAATAAAAACTGGTTAACTGCAAGGACTGGCTAACATTTAAAGGAATACTCCACCCACATCTTTGATATTATTTGCTGTTGTCCAGCATTTGCAACTAAAGGCTCCCATTCTGTCCTCCATGAAAATAGGACATTAATTTTTTTTTTTTTTCCAGCCATAACTACATACCACATGGGGCAATTAACATAAAAAAATATTTTGTGACAGACTATTCCTTTAAGAAACCCTTCTCTCAAAATAATGCAATAAATATGCCTTGCTATCCATACTAAACTACATTACCAAGAAGTTATATAATATTTAGACTAAAAATTTAAAAAGCTATGTTCAATACATTCTCATAAAAATAAGATCATTAAAATAAATGCAGCTTATAACCTGGCATCCTGTCACTTTCACTGCAACTTCTTTTTTCACATGTAGACTCTCCATACAGAGTTTCCTCAGTGACAGTCATCTCTTTGATGGAAGATAACCTGGCAATGGAGGAAGTGGAGGAGCCTGAAGAAACAGATAAGCGAACATCTTCCAAGCTGGCTTCCATAATTGGACTAGAAAGAATGAAAATGCATTATTGTGAATATTAAATTTAATTTGCATTTCATGATCTAGTAATAGTTAAATTAGATGTTAGACATATTAAGTGTAAAACATGTTAAGAACATTCACTCAGCCTAAAAAAGTCTTTAATTCTAAATATAGCAATTGTGCAAACATATACAACCTGCTCAAAATATTTGACTCTCACAATTTGACATTTTAACATTTTTGAACTACTTTATTCCTTAACAGGTGCCGTAAGACAAGTAACTAAGTTAAGCGACCTTTCATATCCTTTCAATAATCCACATATACTGGAGCCACATGCCAAGACTTCATCTCAGCTTTACTAATCCTTACACAAAGCATTTTGAAAGGCAGCGATATACCACTGGAATCCATTCCTTTTTTGAATTATAATTGTTTTAGGTTCAAGCCCCAGGTCTTCTGTGCGTGGAGTTCGCATGGGTTTTGTTGGTGTCCAATGCTTTCCTCCCACAGTCCAAAGGTTAGGAGAATTGACATTGCTAAGTGGCCCTAGTTTGTGCGTGTTCGCCCTGCGAATGAACTGGTGATCCATCCAGGAATTGTTCCTGCCTTGTGGATGTTGCTTGCTTAGAAAGACTCCAGCTGCCCCACATCATTACTATGAAGAGGATAATCTTCTTTCTGGACCCCAGTATGGTACAAATGTTTTAATCCAAGAACCCAAATTACATTTAAGAACCCTTGATATATGCATTTCACTCTGAAAGTTTTCAGAATCACATGAAAATGTGATTCTGACTTTAATTAAATTGGTGTGACTAGAAGGTTTTTTGAAATATTTAGAAAGATGATAGAAAAGCTCAAAAAGAATGCATCTTCACACAGTATGCAACATTGTATAATAAAATACATTTATATTGCACTTTATATTAAATAAAATATAAATATTAAGTTGTTTCACTATTAACTATCTCTTCTAAAAACATGAAGTGAAAAACTAATCTCTATAGGCTGCTGTAGATGTTAAATCTAGCAGAAAGGGCAGCTAGCAGAAAGACATCTACTCTGAGCTTAATCCAGTATTCTTAATTATTTTCTCATATATTAAGTCCTTGCCGAGTGTGAGGCAAAAACTATTCCATCTGTAATCTGAAAAATCCCAGAGTGTCAGGCCAAAATAACTAGTGTTAATTTACATTTAAAACCAGCTTTCAAGAGTGACAGTATATAAAACTTGCAGTGTACACCAATAACACAATAATCATTATTCTGTTTGTGGCTCTCATTAGGCAGCACTGATTCTTCAGGATTTGTACAGGGCACTATTTATTTTGTGCATCTAATAAAAGCTCCAAAAGGATTTTTGCATTCATTTGATTACACACAGTAGACACAGGAAAGACAACCAATGTTTCTCTGAGCCAAAGACTGATTCTGCACTCATAAGGAAAAGACAGATCCTGAGTAATTTACAGTACATTTACAAGTTGCCATTTATATGGATATTTCTTTACCCTCATTTAAATTTATTGAGAGATATGGTGGAACTGGATTAAAATTTAAAAGGAATAATTCACACAAAAATGATATATTTACTGTATATGTTGCTCTATCCTATATATTTGGTAGTGATAGCCAAGAAACATTTTTAATCTCATGTTTTTATGTAGAATTTAGAGAATGAAAAAGTTTGATATAATAGAATCCAATGGTGACCAATACCAAACAATGTGATCAATGTACATGGGGACAAGACAAAAAAAAAAAAAAAAAAGTATGTTACTCGTGAATTGAAGACAGAACTCTTGACCAAAGAGGGAGAGATCTAATAGATCTTCAATTCAAAAAGTCCATCTTATGAGGCTATACTGTTCTATTTATGATGTGCGCTAATTATCCCGGATGCATCTATTTCATATTAACAAAAACACACATTTTGAACATTTTTTGTACATATGACTGGATAAGGCAACACTATTAATGTGAAATTCCTTTTTCCATGGATATTTTTTACAGTTTGCCATTGTACAGCATTGGTCACAAATGGCTTCTATTGAATCAAACTTGTCTCTCTCCATTTTACATGAAAATATAAAATTAAAAATTTTTGACCATCGCAAAAGTACATGGTGTAAGTATGGAAAAAAATAAAATCGCTTTTGGGTGTAGTATTTCTTTAAGTAGACTAACATGATAATACAGGCATAAGAGGACATAAATGTTTATTACGTACAGGAAATTTCTTACATGTTGAAGTTGAATATTATATATGACTTTATTAGAGTTACAGATGATTTTGAAAATGTTTTCCAAAGAGTGTAATAATGCATGTTAAAAATTTATTTGTTCCCAAGGAGAAATTAAAATTTTATAAAGAAGCTTAATGACAGAACTTTGTAACATGCAACATTGAACAAGCGTTCCTTAGGATTCCTAGTTTGTATATTAAAATCTTCCATAACACCTCTACTATAACCTAATTTTAGCAAACAGTTTTAATCCAAATCATGAATATAGTCAGGGGACACAGACTATTTTAATAGCACTGGATGCAAGACAGTAAAGATCATTTGAAGGAGCACTATTAGTAAGCAGGCCACACAAACAAGATATTATAGTCATTTAACCAAACACATTTTTGGGATACCAGGGTTTCCTGAGAAAACCTTGTGTAGATATTAACTGTGCTAACTATTATACAGTATTTTAAGATTTTGATCTCATTACAATTGGGGGTAGGAGTTATAGGGCATATTTTCAGAAAAGAACATCAGAAAACCACAGAGTTAAAGCTGTTCTACCTCAACACACACACACAAGGTCATGATTAATCAGTATATTTAATATTCTGAGCAAGTAAAGAAAAATTGTGCCATATAAATTTAGCTGCTTTACGACTCTAAAACATACAGTATACACTCAAGAAACGTCAAAAAAATCTTAAAATGAAACGATATAAAACAGAAGTTTGATTTAATTTATGAACACTTTAAGAAGTCATACAGGAAACAGAAAAGTGTTTTCTTAGTTACCTGAGTTTTTTAATCATGAGGGCCTGTATAAACTCAGAGTCCTTAACTTCTGGGGTTGCAACTTTGGTAGGATTATTGTAGCTTGCTGTAACTTCTTCACAGACAGAGTTTTCTGTGCATACATTGGTTCTTTCCATAGGTATCCCACAAAATGGCGTTGACATTAGCTTGGCAGCGGTAATAAACTCAATTGTGTTGTCCAGACTGGGACAAAAGGTTGTGTTACGACAGCTGCTTAAAATGCCATCCTCATTCATATGCTCAATTTCTTCTTGAACATTCTACCAAAAAAAAAAAAAAAAAAAAAAAAAAAAAAAAAAAAAAAA
>JANRMT010062797.1:14898854-14941132 GCA_026402145.1 Polypterus bichir lapradei | reverse complement strand
AAAAAAAAAAAAAAAAAAAAAAAAAAAAAAAAAACACACAACCTTAACAGCAATTCAAAATTAAAAATTGACCAATCGTGCAGCAATTAGATATGTGAACTTTATTTTGCCTAAAGAAATTAAGATACATAGATCAGTGCTATTAAACTGATGTTATACTATTACTGTAGACAAAAAAAAGAAAAACTTACACGCTATAGAAGGTAAATTATAATATTACCTGTAAAAGTGTCTCAAGTATGATAATTCCTAGCTGTCCTAACCCAGCCTGGTGCAGCCGAGAATGGTGGCTTGTTTTTTGTTTGATGTTATAAAGTACATTGGAAAATCTTCACAGGCACTAGAAAGCAAGAGCAACTACGCAACCTGCCATCTTCTTCTTTAGCCATCTTCTTTACACTCTTTCCCATATGTTCCTCACACTCTTATCTGCCCTTGTTCTCCATCTACACACTTTGTACCACCAGGTGAACCTCGCACCTAACTTGAGTTCAGAAGCAACAACATCTGCCTCACTTTCCTCAACTCTGTGAGACAATGCAAGCCAGTATCCTTAAGACAAGTTTCCAGATTTTACACCCCCATACTTAATGGAATTTAGCAAAGGAGTGGAATCGCTGAAGTGCTAGCAATTAAGTGCTCTCTATCAGCTCCCAGTCTTCTGAACTCTGCATACGTTCCCCCACTGCCCAAACTTGTTTTCTGTCCAGAGCCCCCTGTAAATGATTCTGCCAATTCTGTATTATCGGCCATTCTACCTAGCTTGGAAAAATCTGCAAACTTAACCAGCTTTTTTATTCATTTATTCATTCATTTATATTATATATGAATAAATAAAACATAAAACCCACAAATAACCATAAATGCCCAAACTTATTGAAACCTCTTCTCTGAACACTTTACTTCTTGTTGAACTATGTTTTAATGCTTAACTACTTATAGCTTTTAATATTTATATATAAAAATTACACAATCATACTAACTGTTCAGAAACAAAAATTATCACAAATTACAGTACATTTATGAACAAATGTAACAAGCCCTGGAGACACTGCAGCATCCAACTGTTCTTCAGTCCAGTAATACTAAACATACTGTATGTGGCATCTTCTGTGTTTTTTGTTTCCTTTTTCATCTGTGGCTTGTGCAGTTTCAGTCTGTGCAGCTGATACAGCTGCCTGCTGCCCTTCACTTTCCTCCTCTTCCTCATCTGATCTCTGCACCTTTATAATGCCCTGCCCAGAATATACAGGGTCGGATGGTATCAGAAGTATCACTCTGCACTGCCTCACTCTGGTGTTCATTGTTTGTGTCCACGCTGCACGCCTCAGTCTTTCTCTAACTCATAATCAGCCATCAATGACAGGATGATTTCAAGTGCTTGCTGTGCTGGTAAGCATTGCAGTATTTCTTTTATCTCCTAAGTCTTTCAATTTGTATTTACCTAAATAATTAGCAGCAAGAGAGAAACAACTGTATTGAACAGACATAAATCATAAATACAAATAAATCCTGGGAGAAAAAAGCATGTTTTGTTTGAGTGCTATTTACACACACAGCATATAAGATGTGTTTCTAAAAAACACAGAAACTTAACCATATTCAGGGTTATCAGAGACTCTGTACAATTAAGGCAAATAAATGATAAATAAATTTAAACTATTTTGGCATTTCTTAGTAAATTGTTGAAGATGAAATGAATAAGGCATGCCTGAGAAACTGCGTCCAAACTGTATCATATCACCTCACAAAAGCTGTAAATAGGACATTACAGGTCAGTAGCAATCACAGGTATGCATACAAAGTTTAAAATGACAACAGTTTTAAGAGCAAGTCAATTTTGACAGTCCTTCAGTTATTATAAGCTTCAAGTAAATTAAACCTGACAAGTTCTGTTAAAAGGGTATATTTTGTGAAAATCTTTATGGTAAAGCAGTAATAATTGTAAAGAAATGATTGCAGCCTTGCCATTCAGATGTTAAACCATTTCCTTAACCTGAACAGCACATGGTAACCATATATCCCTTATTTGGCTTGCATACACTGGCTTCCTGTCAAATGTCAGCCTATCTGCAAAACTAATGATTTACAAAGTTGCCTGTTTCAGAAGTCCAGATTGGGTGTTACACAACATGTCTACCCACCTTAATAAAATGATAAGTGTCTGTATGTCCATCCAGTTGTTATGACTCTGTCATTCCAATAGATGGGGCATCACAAACATCCAATACCAAACGGCATATAACCAAGACACATGGTGCACTGCAAACATTAATGAACTTAATGCTGATGTCTACATTGATCACATGGAGAGCACAGCTAGCGTGTATATGTGTGTGTAAGCACATCTCTAGGAGATAAGATGTTCATTCAGCATCGATCTCCTTGCCCAGGTGTAATTTCATCTGGTGACCACAAGAGGGTGGGAATGTCCAATAAATCATCTTCTTTCAGCTGCTCCCGTTAGGGTTTGCCACAGCGGATCATCTTCTCCCATATCTTTCTGTCCTCTGCATCTTGTTCTTTAACAGCCATCACCTGCATGTCCTCTCTCACCACATCCATAAATCTCCTCTTAGGCCTTCCTGTTTTCCTCTTACCTGGCAGCTCTATCCTTAACATCTTTTTCCTAATATACTCAGCATCTCTCCTCTGCACATGACCAAACCAATGCAATCTCGCCTCTCTGACTGTCTCCCAACCGTCCAACCTGAGCCGAACCTCTAATGTACTCGATTCTAATCCTATACTGCAAAAATGAAAAGTAAAACTGTAAATAAGCAGTGGCGCCACCTGCTGCTCATTGAATTTTCATTTTCCACCTTGCATTTTCATTTTCAAGTTCTCAACATGCAAATAGCATGGGTCATTCAGCGGGGCTTTGAACCTCAATTTCCCTCAATTTTTTGTCCTTCGTAGCTGTACAGCCACTTCGATTGATAGAATACTTGTCACTTCGACTGTGTTTAATTCACGTGATTTTGATCGTTTCACCCCCATACTACAAACCAGCTCTGTACAGTTGCACGGGCTTTTCCAACTACTGCGGCAAAAGGAAAGCAGTCCTTTTATGGATAGAGAGCTAGTATAGTACTATCAGACAACTTAGAACTTCTGAAGCTTTTCTTCTTACTATTTCAAAGTCCTATTTCACATACATGGCTCTTATCATCCATAACTCTTATTGGTTAAATCAAGCAGCTCTGCCTTTAACATTTAGTTTAAATATGTCCTTTCAGCTTTGAGTTTCTATGGTCCTTGGTGTTCACTGTGATTTTAATGGCAGTATATCAATGTATTACATTACTTTGGCCTACTAACCTTAAAAGCTCTTGTAAACATTTATTTACCTTGTTCTGTAGCTTTAATCAGCATTGATAGGAAACTTCATGAATAAAATCAAATATTCTATATATAATCATAACACAAACAGTAAAACAATTCAATCATAACATTGAACACAAAAAAGCACGCGTTAAAAAGAGAAATGCTTACTGCCTGGTCCGTTGATGGTGCAGAGGAAACATATTCTACAGGCTTTAGAACGTTATTCAAAGCTGTTGAAACTGTGGGCTTGCACCTACAAAGAATGGTGTAAATTAATATAACAAACAGATCATACATATGCAATAAAACACTCTGCAAATATAAAAACATTTCAAAAGGGGCCATTAATCCAATCCAGGGTCACAGGAAACAACTCTAGAAAGGAGTACCAGAGAATTGCATATTATTTAAACCTGCATGTTAAAAGAAAAATCCACAGATATGGAGAAAGTACAAACATGAACAGTGTCTTGGTTTTAGAACCCTGAACCGCTACAATGCATCATATCAACAAATGTTTGAATTGTGCTGCACATAGTTGAGATATACTGCTTCAACATCGTGTCCTTTCTCACCACAATGAATGCATATATAAAATACCACATGTCTGTCTGTCCGTTTTACATGAAAGAACTACTTAACGGATTTAGATCGGGTTTTTATCTATACTTTTCTTGAACATTCTGGTTGATTTTGCAACTTCTCTCATCGCGTTTAGAATTATAGTTCACGTGCAGAAGCGACATATTCACGCTATTCTGAGACAGAGGCTGCAGGCCGAGGTGAAGCACGACATCAGGAGTAGGGAACCGGGCAGGGCCCTCAGCCCTGTCCTGTTTCACTACTACGCGGACAGAGCCTCGGGAGACGGCTGCTTTACAATAAAAATAAGTAATGTGTTTTTATTTTAAACTGAAAGTAAAATTAAAAAGTGAGGCAATTGTTTATTCTGTTTCCATATATTTTAAAAGATATAGTTATGCAGGGTGGCAGTGAATCACAAATGTACCTTCATACATAAAGTAGATCAAGGATATGGGGGGAGGGGAGGGGGGGCTGTGTTTTTTTATCAGACATTAAACTGCTCAGTGAAGCATCTCCAAGACAGTGTTTCTGCCAGCAGCACTACTGTTAGCACAGCAAAAGACCTTTAAATAACTGGTAGCAACCATTTTAAAAGTTACAAAGCCAGCTTTACTAAACAAAACACACACACACATACACATACACAGTAAAAAGACATACAAGACAGACTAGGCAACCTAAAACTGTGCAGCATTTTTTAAAATGAGCTTTCCGGCATTCGTTCGAGTCAAGATCACCATCTTTCCATGCTTTTACAGTGTATGTGTGTGCCATCTGTTCTGCAGTATGTTTGGCTTATCTTTCAGCAATATTAAATAGTTCAACCTTCCAAAATGAGGCTAAATACAAGTTAGGCAAGTCAGAGAAGCTAATTATAAACCTGACAAATAAGTAAAAGAAAAACATGATCAACTGAACTTGTTAACATCATTGACCCATGTCAAATTCTGACTTGGTCTTCGCAGGTATCTTTCTCATTATGTTACTGGCCTACACCTTGAACAGCAATGAAACCACAGAGTGTTTGCTGGCTACAGCAACATCAGATTCTAAACCCCAAGCCAAACCTTAATTCCTCTACACACAAATCATCACTTTACAGAATAAGTACTTGGTTCCTTGAAGTATGCCTAAAGATACTAATGAATGAAGTACAGTAATGCAAAAATAATCACTGAGTATTCTATGATGTAATCACTTGTCATGCCATGTAAAATTCCAGTCTGGAGTCATATCTGGAATTAAGGCTAAATTGATTACATTTGTCTGCTATTTATTACTACTTGGGTCTGCATGTTATATTATATTTATTGTTAGCAACAAAAGGTATTAAAGTGAGACATCATGCTACTGTAAAAAAAGAAAGTAAAAAAGTTTTAATTAAAAATAACATATATAAGATAAAGCCTTGTAGGCTGCACTTCTTAAACAGCTGGTAATCTCGAGTTACAGTCTTTTAATCAATAACCAGGATGTAAAACAGCCTTTTTTCGAGATGGAGGCATTCCAAAGTATACCAAGAAAACTACACGGCTGACCAATTATTGCAGGCCATGGGCAACATATAGGAACAAAGTAATGGTTCAGAGTAAAAGAAAACAAAAAGCAGAGCCTTAGAGACCAAGAAAGTGAGCCAAATTGACATTAAAAGGAGATTAAAGTAAATGAAGTAGCATTTGTGATGTGTAAATTGAACAGTTCAACTCAAGCACAAAACTAATTTATTAACACCAAGTCAGTCTTGATTTAAAATCTGGTAAAGGACTGCAGACCTGGTGCAGCACATCAAGTTACTCCTGTCAACGAAACATAGGTCAGACTGGCGATTTTGATTTTTTTGTAAAGTCACAACTCTTGTCACATCTAAAAGATCCAATACTGTAATGGGTTAATCTGCATCTTTCAAGTCAGCATGAATTAAACATCTAATAAGTGTAAGACAACTGTGCAATATTCTTTATTAAGGTAAACCGATTACCTGAGCACAACAGAAATAGTGATCTATACATAATCTGCAGTGAGGTAACTATGTAAAATTTATTGCTCATTCTCATTTTAGAACAGGCAAAACAGTGCACTAACAAGTTGATACCTTACTAACATATCTACCAAACTAGAATTTGATGGTTAAAATCTTTCAGTTAATTCTAATTACTGGGAAACTACCAGGTATGCTATGGTCTACCGATCAGTTAAGATTTTGTACCAAGGCAGAATATATTGAGGTAGTTTTACTGTAACTAGTTGCAACCATTTGTAACTACATTACAATATTCTCTATAAGCCGTTTATTAACATGGTTTATGCTTCTTTTGAATTTCTATCACATATATGATCACAAAATGTTTTTCCTATATACGTTAAAAAATTGTGAAAAATATATCAATTTTTCCTGACCTTTCATCAGTCTCTGTTTTTGAAGCAAGATGTGGGAAGGTTTTATCAACAAATGTTGAGGAATTCACTCTTAAAAGATTTCAAGTAGTGAAGAAGTCACTTTCTACTAGAATTTTACCTAAGGGGCTAACACTTTTCTTAACTTTCAAATTGATTTTTTTCTCTAAAATCACTCCAAACCCCTTAACAGCAATATCTGGAGTAACACCAGATGGGATAATATAATCCAAGGGAAAAAATTTATTGTGGTATCCTATACTGCTTTGCTCATCTAAATACTCATATGATTAACTGGAAGAATCCTAAATCACCTCTCAATACAATGAGGAAATGTCAAATACAATCTTAAATCAGAGAAGATAAAATTCTAAGAAACAGTTCAAGATTTTTTTTACAATATGGCAAGAATATATTATTGTAAAGTAGCTTTCCAGGTCTTTGCTTTTGATCTATACATATAAGAAATCACATCTGGCCTCTGAAACTCTCTCCCAATATGTTGATGAGGTGGTTAGGGGGAACAGTTTTGGCATTTGTTTGGGTAAGATTTTTTGTCCCTTTTACTTTGGGAACACAATATTGTACTGCGGCATTTCTCATCCGAGTGTGCATTTTTGAATGAACTGCAAGTTACCATACGTTTTCTATCCTCTTAAGACTAGAAATATCCAAGAGAAAGATGAGTACTTTAGTGAAGCAGCATATAAGGAGAACTAAATCCAAAGAAAATAGCTGGAAGTTGTGAGAAAGAATAGTTTTAACTTGAAACTGAAACTCACTTTGTTTTGGACTCTGTTGCTTCCTTTTCATCAAAAATTGTAAAGGATGCAGAGACCCCAGTAACTGGTTCTGAAATAGAAAATGTGTTTGTTGATATAATTTAAAACTGTACAGTATGATATTTGCATTGCAAAAGAACTACAGTCTGAAACAAAAAACAAGAGATATGGACTTTCTATAGGAATAAGTAAAGAAGAGTAACACATTAAGATACTGTAATTAAAGCCTCATTTAAATTTAGAAACATTCCTAACTAAGTGAATAACCAATAGAAGTGTTTTACAATTTAGCACCTACAAGAAACACTTAGACATTATAGGCTTCTTTTCGTTGAATTATTTTTACATACATTACAAGGAATTGAGCCTAAATATACTGAAAAAAATCTCTGGACACTACCTTTTTTCAGTGATGCCAAGTTGTGGTTACTCTATACCTAGTTAAGCATGCTGTGTTAAACAGTCATCAGTGACTGGTGAAATGCAGGTTTTCAAGAAAACCCAAGTGGACAAAGTGAGAGTCTGTAAATTCAACACAAACAGTAGCTAAGCTCCAAGTTGAATCTGAAGCAGCACTTGAAATTACTAGCCCTCTTCTTAATATTAGCAAATTAAACACTAAGTGAAAAGAATGGTGTGTCATTTAGATGATTATCATTTTAGGTCTGCTGTAAGAGATAAATGTGTATTTGATCACGACAGACCAGAGTATAGCAATTACCTTAGTCTAATTTCTGTTTGCATTATGGCTTAAATATGAAAGTGCTTTTGAGAAAAATAGAACAGAAGCATTATATAACAGCTAGTATTCTTCATGTTTTTAATAATCTAGGATCCCCCCCCAAAAGTATACCCAAACAGGTTTTTACCTAACACTTCTGTTCATTATTTTTGTTTTCAGTAAACATGAATCATTGCTGGAAAAATTAAACTTATACTCTTTTCTCATTTCAGGGAATATTAACAAATGTTTTTTTTTTTTTTTTAATATATTACTTATCCCATGTGGTTTGTATCAATGGCTGAGAAAAATGTTTAATCTATTGAAAGAGGAAATAAAGTTTCTGATAGAATGGGTGCCTAATGGTGACCAGTGCGAAGCAAAAACAAGCAATATAAAAACGACCATGAAAGAAAAAAAAAAAAAAAAAAAAACCCACACACACACAAAATTGTGCTTTTGAATTGAAGACCTCACCCTCTTCCCCCTGATTGGTCAAGAGTCCTATCTTCAATTCAGATGTGCAACCCTGTGTAAATAGACTTCCTGTTTGCGGTCTACTTTCATTTTTTGGCAATAGGTATTTGACAATATTTTAACACAAAATGCAAGTGTTTTGCAGTTTATGAGCATACAACAGGATGTCCTGATGAGTGTATTATGCTACACGAGTAACATTCTTTTTCATGGATGTTTTTGATATTGCTTGCCATTGTCTAGCATTTATCACCACAGGCTCTCATCATATCAGAAACTTTATCACCATTCACCATGAAAACATGAGATTAAAAAATTTTATTTCCCAGCCACTACAAACCTAGGATAACAAACAAATATCTATGTGTGTAGTTTATTTACATTTACTTCTATGATGTCCTTTAATGTAGAACATCCAAAATATGATAACAATTGGGCACTCAGACACCATCCTATTCCTTTCAGTAACGTATATTTTCCAAGAACAAAAAAGGTGTCAGATTCTAAATGTCAATTGAAGAAAGAATGTGGTTCTTATTCAGTTTATGGGGATTTTTGCAAAGCTTAACAGAGATGGCTTTAGAAACTTTGGAAAATAAAAAGAACACACACAAATTCGTACATCTGAAATTCAGCGAGTCTTACCAGTATAACCACCTTGAAAGCATTCGTGCACTACCAAATCATCCTTGTAATGTGGCGGCAAAAAAACATCTCCATCACTTAAACTTTGATCTACACAAAGAAAGAAGTTGACCAGTCAAAGCAAATTCTGAAAAGCTGAGCAACACATATTGTCATTTCATCATTCTGCTTCTTTAATTAAAGTCAAACATAGCAAAAACCCAAAATCAAATATTACATTATATAAATATTGTAAACTTGACACTAAATTGCATATTTAAAAAAAAAAATTTTAGGTTTCATCTATGTAACACTAGAATTCATGAGGAACTCGATTAAATGGCTGTGTTAATAACGACAGAAATAATCTCTACAGTTAGGGGAGAGAGAGAACCTCTAAACCAGAATCCAAGTTAATGTTACATGAAAACAAATGTTCTTAAAGTAAGTGAACACTGCTATTTCACTTCTTGTGCCGTTATATTTTAAGGTGCTTGATAAGTAAACAAAACAATGCAATCTTACAACCATCTTTAAAAGATTTCCTTAACACAAAGCCAGACTGATTAGATTGACAAATACCTTCACAGTATAATGTAAACCAGTGAAACTTTTAGCTTTTTGTCTACATTTATATTGCTTTTGTATCTACTCTGCAATAACAAAACATTTTAATAATTTAAGGAATACAAAAAACTGTCATAGAACTCAAAAACACAGACATATGCCACACAATGTTAGTGTTTAACCATCAACCTAACCTACCGCAGCATTAGAAAGGAAGGTTCCAGATCAGTCTTAACCAAAAGGCCACATAAAACTGTTGGCAATAGCATTACAATAGTATACGAGTTCAATTTATCAAAACAAAATGAAGTTCATGCTGCCTAATGGGTTATAAAAGTTGTTTCATTTTGTTCCAATTTGTAAGGGTGGGTGTTTTTAAATATAAATGAAAGGTGTTTTAACATCAGTATTAGTGATAACCATATACAGTACACAAAAAGACACTTTAAACCTAATGCCACATAAAAGGTTATGAAAACAATATTTTAAAATAAATTTTGCAGTTTGTGTAGGTGGAAACAACAATTATAATATAATACTATACATAAGCCTGGAAAGACAAGTTTTATGGAGAACTGAGAAAACAAGAACTGAATGATGTTAAATCGTAAAAGCATAACATCAAATACAGCCTGAAAAAACTGTAAAATACAACAGGAAGTATTCAGTTTCTCCTTCCAAGGGAGTGACTGCAAGGAACATGAACATTTCTCAAGAACAGTGCGGCAAGGCTTTGGAAAGCAAGACCACTAACTTTAGAGAACTTATAACAAACGTACTCTTGAGCAAATTACAAAGAGAAGATAAATATGCACTATATCAGATAGATAGATTGGAAAGGCAAAAACCAGCAGTTATTTGTACAAACAAACCTTCAAGTCTACACAGTTGCATATATAAATATGTATCATGGCCCCCTAAACCCTGAAAAGAATTTGCAGGTTTGAAAAAGCCGTAAGAAAATAGCAGCAAAATAAAGTACAATTAGAGGAAGTAATGTAAAACCAGATAGCAGATGGTAAAATAAATGTGTGCATGGCATAACACTCAAGTACATCCAGGCAGTGTTGAATGTTGGGGGAAAATAATCTATGCATTTTTAGTACGTCAGGCTATTTTTACTTATTCTGTGCAGAACAGCTTACAGTGGTAAACATGGAGGGTGCTCTTCAATTTAAGAATATCTAGTTAAAAACCCATTTTCCTTGCCTGCATTACTTACATTCATGGCTCCAAAGATCATTTAAAGATTCACTCAAACCATGGATGTGACAGTAACTTGGCACCTGTGCATGAGACTCTGTAATTGTTTCAAATATTTGTAATATACATGCAGGAGTGTTCTCTGGAGCTTTGCCTAATAAACAGCCTTGCGTTAATGGTGCTCTGCAGATTGACCAGGGCATAAATGCTTTTCAGTTACCAACTTTTTGACTGCTACTGCCATAAGGTAAGAGGCGGCTAGACCACAGAATATCAGTAGCATTTCTTATTACAGTAGACCCCTGATAATCTGTGCCCCGATTTACAGAGGTTTTGCATTACCTGAGGTGAAACTGTAAGTGAAACACACTACTTTTCTTAATTCATAAAAGCTTTCCCACTGAATAAATGTACAGAGGACATAAATGCTACAATTTTAAACGAGATTATACCAAGCGAACAGTGGAAGAGCTGGTAACCGTGGATGTGTGGGTGTCAGCCATTCGCCCCTCCCCAGATGCATGCCTTGGCTCATCATTATGCCGCCACCATTACCTACTTAGGACTTGTGTGTTTATACATTTCAAAGTGCTGTGGTAAACTGTCAGTGGAAACTGCAAACCTACATTCTCTGGCTCAGAGGCAAGCATTTTGCAGCATGAGCTAAATCAAGAGGTCTATTCGTCAGCCCCTCTGAGCCCGTCTCTGACCACTGTAACCAGTGCACTTTCCTGGAAATGTCAGTTGGTGTCTGCTTTAGCCCCCAGCTTCATTCTGATTAACGATTCTTTGTCCACTAGGTAGCCAATTTAAGTGAGAAAATTGAGGTGTAATGCTTGGTCTATGCTAGGAATCAAGCTAGGGCTGAATACTGAACATGTAGTCTGTTACTATTTCATGATAAATGCTGTAAACATGTATGACAAAACTCCAAATGTGATGGGTGTAAAAATTATTCCATATATATTTCCCTATACTGTAAAAACTTAACTTTACAACACTAAAGACCTGCATGCATAAAAAGATGGACATTTGAATACAACTGTCATGTGTAAGATATGCAAACGTGCAACAGAGTTGCTTGTTGAGTAATGAAGATTCCTTAGTTCACATTACTTACTGTTCACTCTTCTTGGCAAATTCACTTACAAATAAACAGTGCTCTTTTATACCATAGCAACAGGATTATCAGTATATCTTCAATATTTAATTCACTTGCTTTATGTGAAAAATCTCTTATTCAATCAGTGCTCACAAACTTTAAATGGGGACATCGGCAAAAGCAGCATGTTGCCAAAAGGTAGCGACTGTTGTGCTTATTTTCTAAAGCACTTAGGGGTAAAAATTTCATTGTCTTGCTGGATTAAAGTGATTAACTTAGATTTCTTCTTTTTGTCTCATCTTGGGTTGTGTTTATCCATGCTGCATTTACAAAGTACACTCATCACCACCCACCCCCCTCCACATTTATTTTAATCTGAACTCCTTTTTGAGAAATGTTGCCCAAAATCAGTGTATGTAGTGAAGTAAAACCATTAAGTAACCTTCCTTTCTCAAGGTCTTTTTTTTTTTTTTTTTAATCACTATTTTAGAAATAATCCAAATTTGTTACTTAGGAGTCTATTTATTTATTTAATTGCTTACATTTTACTATGGTCATATGCATTGGATGTCGCTTTCCTGTTTCCACTGCCCTTGCCCGGTACACGCAGCGGCAGAACATGGTAAACGGCTGATCTGTGGAGATGCCCAAGTGTGCAGCAGGAGTGAAGTAAACAGGGCGCAAGTTGCCTTTGTTTAGACTTCCCTTTATAATTTGGACCGTCCAATGGGATTCATTTTACACCAGGAGGCTGGCTTTGCCATGTAAATTGTGCATATCAGCACACCTTCGCGTTGCTGAAGGGAATACAATATCCCCTATCCGAACACCCCCAGTTATTTAGCATGCACAAAAAGGAGTACAACAAAAGTCCCCCCCCCAACTTCAACCACTGAGTAAAGTAATTATTACTGGAAGACTTTTGTAATTTCAGTCCCATTTGAATTGATCAAATGACAGATTTACTAACTTGCCAATTCAAACAAGACTAGTTTAAGCTATGGTTATTTTACAGACTTTTTATACAAAGGTAAAAGTCTGTGTAATGTTTACCGAGACATGAACACCCAGTCCATAACTAGATACAGACATGATTGATTCGGACTGGACTGAAATTACAGAGTTCAGAGCGGGGTACTTTACCCCACCTCCTAGTGTAAAACACAACTAAACTTTGTTAAAATAAAGGCTAAAAATAGGCTGAAGTATATTTTTCCATGCTAGTAATATAGAAATTCGGTAAACTAAATTGTATTGTTTAGTGAATTCATATTCAGGGTGGTCGTTGTTTTTTTTTTATGTTTTTTTTTTTCTTAAACAAACCCAACAGCCAGTTTGTGGCTGAGGTGAGAAATTTAAAGAAACACACAATCATTAGTTCTTTAAAAGGTTTATAGTAGACTGACTGCCTTTAAACCTGAATCTGAAAAGTTAAAATCAGTGATACACAAATAGATTACAATGCTCAAGGATTGGTCAATCCAGCAGAAAAAGGAGGACTTTGTAGGACACCTTTCTCTTCTTCTTTCGGCTGCTCCCGTTAAGGGTTGCCACAGCGGATCATCTTCTTCCATCTCTTTCTGTCCTCAGCATCTTGCTCTGTTATACCCATCACCTGCATGTCCTCTCTCACCATATCCATAAACCTTTGCTTAGGCCTTCCTCTTTTCCTCTTCCCTGGCAGCTCTATCCTTATCATCCTTCACCCAATATACCCAGCATCTCTCCTCTGCACATGTCCAAACCAGCACAATCCCAACCGTCCAACTTGAGCTGACCCTCTAAGGTCCTCATTTCTACTCCTGTCCATCCTCGTCACACCCAATGCAAATCTTAGCATCTTTAACTCTGCCACCTCCAGCTCTGTCTCCTGCTTTCTGGTCAGTTCCACCGTCTCCAGCCCATATAACATAGCCGGTCTCATTACCGTCCTGTAGACCTTCCCTTTCACTCTTCCTGATATTCGTCTGTCACAAATCACCCATTCCACTCTGCTTGCACTCTCTTTTTCTCCTCTCTTCCACATTCCCCATTACTCTGTACTATTGATCCCAAGTATTTAAACTCATCCACCTTCGCCAACTCTACTCCCCTCATCCTCACCATTTCACTGACCTCCCTCTCATTTACACCCATGTACTCTGTTTTGTTCCTACTGACCTTCATTCCTCTCCTCTCAAGAGCACATCTCCACCTCTTCACCTTTCACCTTTATCTATGATGCCACAATTCTGTTTTAAGTTCTCTTATAGTTTTCCAGTAGTTTCATTTGTTTTTTGGCAACAGTTCGTGGTAATCTCAAAGAAAATATGTTCACTGACAAATTAAGAACTCTTAGTCATTCTCAAACCTGTTTCCTCCAATTAAGAAACAAAGCAGAGAGGCACAAGAAAAACATGCAAAGTCCACAAAGACTGACAATCAGGTGATGTATTTGAAACTAGTATGCTGGATCAGTAAAGTGGCAGTAGTAGTCTGTCTGCACTACTGTGCCATATGAGCTGATAATGTGTTAATTATATTTTAATATCTCAATTTTTTTAAGTTACAGCTTTCTGATCAATGCTCAACTCTCCTAAAGTAAAATTTTATTCAGCTTTAACAGGCAAAAAAACAGTAGGGTATGAATTAAAAAAAAATTTCTCAGCCTTTTTTACATTCTGTAGGTTATTACTGTAAACATGCTAGATACAATTTACACATGTTTTACAGTGACACGTAGCTTGCTCTGGTAATGTCTTCCAGCAAACTTCCCGGTTTACATATTGTAGAAATTACCTGAACCTTACTAGTAGGCAAAGTCTCAAACCTACCCTACCCTACCCTAGAAAGGTCAGGGATACACAGACTTTGATCCTAAATGTGGAAAATTACGTAAAGTTCAGGAGGTTAGATTATTGTCAATTCAACCACCTTGAAAAATAGTTTATTAACCGCTTTAAAATAGATGCACTTCATAATATGGATTGAACATTAGTTAGGAAAGAATTAAAAACTACCTTCACAAGAAGCCTCTTCTTTTAAGAAATCCATAGACTTGACATCCCTGCAGATAAACAGGATAGCGACATTTTGATTGCTGTATGAGTGTGTTTGTGAAAGAAAACAATTTAAAATTAACTGACCAACTTCAGGAGGGAGAGGGGAACACAGAATTAAAGCGGATTTAGCAAGCCTAAATCAAACACTGCATAATAGGAGGAAGATTATAGTTAATTCTACCATTTATTACTTGGGTTTAACCAACTTCTCACCCTATTGATTATTCTAATGCTCAACCAAAGAAATAGAAATAAGGATAACAAGGGTTTTGCTTCTCTTTAAAATATTTGAAGGAACACTTTGAAAACACATCGAATCTCAATGGGGTTAAAAAAAAAAAAAAAAAAAAAAAATCTTGCTGGATATCTCTACTGCTATGGACTGGGTAATTTGTTAGGAACGAAAGGATGGCACATCGTTTGATGGAAATTAAAATTATCAACATACAGGGGGCTGAATTCAAAGACACCTCTAAAATCAAAGTGAAAAAATGATGCGGCAGGCAAGTCCATTTTGCAGAAATTTCATTGCAGCAACTCCAAAATCGTACTCGGTAGTTAGTATGGCCTCCATGTGCTTGTAGGCATGCCTAACCACGCCTCTCTGGGGGGAGGCCTACTCCTAATGAGACGATGGATGGTGTCCAGGGGGATCTCCTCCCAGATCTGGACCGGGGTATCACTGAGCTCCTGGACAGTCTGAGGCATCAGATGGACTGAAACATAATGTCCCACCCAGAGGTGTTCTATTGGATTTAGGTCAGGCAAGCGAGCTTGGGGGCCGGTCAATGGTATCAATTCCTTCATCTACTAAGAACTGCTGCATACTCTCGCCACATGAGTCTGGGCATTGTCGTGCACCAGGAGGAACCCAGGACACACGGTACCAGTATAGGGTCTGACAATGGGTCCAAGGATTTCATCCTGGTATCTAAAGGCAGTTAAGGTGCCGCTATCTAAGCCTGTAGAGGTCTGTGCCTCCCTTCACGTATATGCCTCCCCAGACCATCACTGACCCACTACCAAACCGGTCATGCTGAGCAATGTTAC
Organism: Polypterus bichir lapradei; assembly: GCA_026402145.1. Taxonomy (NCBI): domain Eukaryota; kingdom Metazoa; phylum Chordata; class Cladistia; order Polypteriformes; family Polypteridae; genus Polypterus; species Polypterus bichir. Next base: position 14,925,259 of record JANRMT010062797.1, on the reverse strand, counting down.
AGGCAGCATAACTTTACCCACGGCTTCCCCAGACCCTTTCACATCTGTCACATGTGCTCAGGGTAAACCTGCTCTCATCTGTGAAAAGCACAGGGCGACAGTGGTGGACCTGCCAATTCTGGTATTCTATGGCAAATGCCAATCGAGCTCCACAGTGCCAGGCAGTGAGCACAGGGCCCACTAGAGGACATTGGGCCCTCAGGCCACCCTCATGAAACCTGTTTTTGATTGTTTGGTCAGTGACATTTACGCCAGTGGCCTGCTTGAGGTCATTTTGAAGGGCTCTGGCAGTGTTCATACGGTTTCTCCTTGCCCAAAGGAGCAGATACCGGTCCTGCTGAGGGGTTAAGGACCTTCTATGGCCCTGTCCAGCTCTCCTAGAGTAACTGCCTGTCTCCTGGAATCTCCTCCATGCCCTTGAGACTGTGCTGGGAGACACAGCAAATCTTCCGACAATGGGAGGCACGTATTGATGCGCCATCCTGGAGAAGTTGGACTACCTGTGTAACCTCTGTAGGGTCCAGGTATCACCTCATGCTACCAGTAGTGACACTGACCATAGGCAAATGCAAAACGAGTGACAAAATAGATGAGGAGGGAAAAATGCCAGTGGTCTCCACCTGTTAAACCATTCCTGTTTTGGGAGCCGTCTCATTGTTGCACCTCTCGTGCACCTGTTGCTAATTTAATTAACACCAAAGAAGCTGAAACTGATTAACAACCCCCTCTACTACTTAACTGACCCAATAATAGCCCAGAAGTTTCATTGACTTGATGCTGTAGTCTGAATAAAAAAAGTTCCTTTAATTTTTTTTGAGCAATATTATATTTATGTGATTCAAAGAAGAAAATTTTAAACTGAAGTGCAACAGTGGAGAAAATCAACTCAGTATTTCCCTTATAATGGAAAATTTTACAATGGACCTATGAAAGATCGGTTTACCTGGGTGTTGGGAAGGCACCAAACTCTGGCTCTTCGTAGGTTCTCTGGTCATTTAAGTTTACTTTTGGTGCTTGTGTACTTGACACACAACCTGGTTCACTTTGACTGCGTTCAGACAATACCTGTTTTGAAAACAAGCCTGCACATGTAAGCTGCTCCATTCCACATCGTAAAAGTAGTTAGGTCAAGTTCAGTATAATTCCACGTTTTTCAGTTTTAAAATTGTGAAAAATGTGTAAACTGATTAAAATAAATATCTTTTCTCTTAGTTCAGAGCTGCAAATGACCAGACACTTATTTTAAATTAAAAGTTAGTCTTGTGTCAAGACACTCTACTCTTCACTGGAAAGGTTTTGCTAACAAACTAAACATTCTTGCAAATGTTAAATTCATAGCATGATGAAAACGAATACATCTAAGCAAAATCAAAAAATGTCTAGGACATAATTTTACCTTGGAAGTCTCCAGCTGCCTTTTAGCTAGCAACTGCTGCACAAGTTTTTGCTTCTCTTCTATTTCCCGCCGCATTTTTTCATTTTTTTCATCTAGTGCAGAAAATGCTGAAAGAAAATTAATCACTTGATAAATTAAAAAAAAAAAAAAAAAATTCAAGTCCTGCCAAGACTAAATAAAACTTATCTTAAATAAGGCAAAATGTTGTCTAGAGGCAGGCCTGGGTGGTTCACCAGGTTAACTGCCTCACTTTCCCTACCTGGAAAAATATTTGTACATTCACCAGCACTGCAAGACAGTAAATTGTTTGTCAAAATGCAGGGAGATTGCAATGCTTTAGAAATGTTAAACTGTGCAGAGATATCATGTAATTTTCCCTGTAATTCCTAATCATGTAAACAGAAATACTCTGCAGTTGTTAAGTTTAACATGCTGTCTGACTCAAAGTTATATAGTGTTCTACCAGTCTTCGGCAACAGCACCATAAAACTGGCATTGGCCAGTGATGAAGTCTCTCTCTCTCTCTCTCCTCAAACTCCCCAAAATAAGGATCAGCAGGTTATCCAACAAAAATGTGAATAAGCTGGTCTCCCCTGTGAATCTAATACACACAGGGATGAGTGGAGAGGATCTGTTTGACTCAGTCATAGGTTGATTCTTGCTCTCATAGCAACACTGGGGTAGCTTCCTGTCATGTCCACTAATTATCTCACTCACAAGGATGGAGCGTTATGATCGAGGAAGAATTATCATATATATTTCAAGGTTAGTTACAAATCTATTTTCTACATTTAGCTCATTCTGTAAACATTTGTGGATACAAAAAAAAAAAAAAAACCCATGCATAAAAAATAAAACACAAACCCTACACGTAAGCTAGCTTTAAAACTCTGACAAATGGAGTTAGAAAGGCACCAACAGTAACAGGACTGTCTAACAAAGGGGCCAAAATAAACCTGTCTTGGGAACTTTAAACCACAACTGCCCTCATGGGTGATTCCTTATTCCAATAATGTATATCTAAATATAGTTAATAACCACATTAAAATGTGGCGACACCATACTGATGAGGCTGACCAGCACCAGAGTAGATTATAAAAGTGATAAGGCACGTCTGACACAGCAGTGATTGCTACAACCTAGCCATGATGCCATCAATCCAAAAAAAGGTACAGTTTCATATTAATCATGTTACAGATATCCAGTCACCTGGATGGAAGTCAAAACACTAAGTTTTTTTATACATGCAAATTTTCATTACCTTTCTTTCTGAAAAGTTCTGCTCTGACCTCTTCAAAGCAGAATTCACTGGCACCACCATATAGTAGTTGTTTACAATACATGACTTTAATGTCTCCTTCCTCCTTTGGTTCAACTTGAACCTTCTCAAGCAAGTCTTCATTTTTTCCAGGTTTACGTGCAGATAGTACATTATTCACAGATGGATTGATTTTACATGGCGTTCTGCAAGTGGACAGACATCGACATAGTTAGCATCAAGGATGTCAATCAGTTCCACCAAACAACACTTTTTGAAAAAAAAAGCACAAACAGTAACACAAAGAAGTATTGACAGATATACAGCTAAACAACCAGTTATTAAGTACTAGGTATGACTTCCTTTTGCTATCAGAACAGTCCAAATGTTTCAATGCTGGGCTTCAAGGGGTTGAAAACATTCTTTAGGGATTTTAGTCCATATTGACTCAGTCAATTTTGATTGTCCACACATTCATGTTGCAGCTCTCATACCAAAGGTGCTCTACAAAACTGAGACCTAGGGACTCCAAAGGCCAGTGAAGTCAACTAGTCGCTGTCATAGTCATAAAACTAGAGTGAGAAGATGCATGCTTTGTGATATGGAACATTACCCTGATGAAGCATCCTTTTGAAAAAGGACATGCTTGTCGGTAACAATGCAATTAAGCATTCTGTGTCATTGAGTTGATGAATTGGTATGAATTGCTATTAAGATGTCTAATGTGTGAAAGAGAACACTGTCATATCATTACGCAATCACCTCATTCCTATACCATTAACAAAGAGCAAAACAGATTGAGAGACAGTTGGAATAAGTTACAAAATAGCGTAGCAGACAGTAAGACTTTAGGAAGTTTCAAAACTAGACTTATTATTTTGTAAGAATTAAGTGGACAAGACTGGCAAGCTTTGTTGGGCTAAATGGCCTATTCTTGTCTAGACTGGTCTAATATTCTAAGAGGTCCATGAACTTGGACTGTTTGACTCTACTTTGCTTGTTAGAACATAAATCCTGAATCTGCAACTCCAGACAACATTCATGATCAAACAGTCACTGTACCCACATATTCCTGTTCTTAGCTAAGAAAAGTGAAACCCAGAGAGGTATTTTGATTATGTAGCCTATCTGCTTAAAGATCAGAAGCACTGTCTGTTCAGAAATACCATTTTACACACCATTATTGTAAACAACTCTTATCCCACATATTTGTAGGCTTTCAGTTGGCTTCAGCAATTATGACTAACCAATCGTTGCTGACCTCTCTCATAACATAGTGTTCTCACCAAAAGAGCTACTGTAACCTGGATGTTTTTTTTTCCCCTCCTTATAATATCTGTGAACTGTATACTATAGTGGGTTAAAACCACAGGAGGATAGCTGTTTGAGATGCTGGAACCACCAAGGATGGCCACAAACAATTATGCAACAGACAAAATTACTTAGATTTCAGATCTTGTTCATTCTAATGTTCGATAAAACAACTAAACCTCTTGACTGTGGCTGTAGAAGCAGGCTATTAGTCTTACAAAGCAAATACTGTAGATGCACCTAATGAAGTGGCCAGAGTGTACATGAGCTACACAAAAAAATAAACCTTGTTTGGATTTCAGTTCATTCAGTTATTTCCTTGAGTATTATTACCAAAAATGTAAGTTAATTTCACCAAATTTTGGTCATGACTCGGATCCCAACAACTAATACACTAGTCTAAATTAAATTTTCTTCTTTAAAAAGACCAATAGCAGTAGAGTGTTGTACCGTGTTAGCCATAGATTGATACAGGAGTAAGTAGGGTGAAATGACACCTTTTATTGGCTAACTAAGGGGATTACAAATGCAAGCTATGAAAGTGTAAGCTAGTTGCCTCGAAAGCTTGCATTTGTAATCTGTTTAGTTAGCCAATAAAAGGTGTCATTTCATCCTACTTTCTCCTTAAAAAGCAGATGCCTAACTGTGCAAAGTCAACAAGCATAATATATTTAAATGTTAAATATCTTCAGCCTATATAATGAGAATATCACATCCAAGCACTTCATAAGACAATGCAAAGTTAACAGGGAATGATCTCTCACACTGTAGATTTGGGCTTTCCTTTTAAAGTTTACTTTAACAGGCAATGATTCACTAAAAATTCATCTTCAATGACAACTGTAACTAAGCTAAAGAACCGAAGATAAATAAATAAAATTAGAGGATCTATCCTCCTTGGCTCTGCCCTCTGCCATCACCTGTGTAGCACTGCAAGTGGTTACCTTACAGGGGACCCTACAGTTCTTTTTACACAAGTATGAGCATGAATCGGCCATTCAGCCCAATACAAAATATCATTACCAATGTAATATCCAATTTTAAAAACCAAAACAGTCAGTCAACATTTAAAAGGCCTCATAGTAGGACTATCTACAACACACTATTAAATATTGTGTATATATTATAGCCTTAATAACAACTGAAAGCAAAAAGGGAAAAAAATATTTACAGCATTCAACACAACTTACATAACAGACAACTGATCCGACTCCTCCACAAATGGAACAAAATCGGTCTTGTTATTTAGGGAAGTAGTAGCTGAACATGCAGCACCTGAAAGCTAGAGACACAAACAAAGGGTATTAAAATGTAAACCTAGAAACACAAAACATTATTAAATATGTTAAACACTTAGGGAGAAAAATGAAGTTATTCAATACCAAGAGACTCTTGGTTACTAAACAAAGCACAACTAAGAACTCCGCTTAAAAGTTAATCTAACACACGGTACGTTAACTCAGACATTCTAAAAACAGTATACAAAAAGATAATATTGAACATAGATGAAGTCAAATTAAATTATTATAGAACTATTTGGTTCCTAAGCCCATAATCCTAGGAGCTAAACACTATGGTGGAAAGACAACCACAGCACATAAAAAAAAAAAAAAATATTAAACCACCAAAGGAGAGCAATATAACATATTTAAGGAAACTCTTAGAAGCCCATCTGAAACAATCGTAACATAAAGTTAAGTTAGGTAGACTATTACCGCAGAGGGAGATTTGTTTGCAGAAGGAAAGTACAATAAGACGACGACATTGTTACGGGAGATTCAACACAAAGACATCTGCAATGTTATTGCATAAACCCACACTTAAGATTATATAAAGAAGAATTACTTTCAACACTACACAAAACAATACATAATTTAACATTTAGCAGCATCCCTGCAAATAACATAATTTAAAAATGCTTATAGGTCTAGGAATAAAAGAGTTCTTAAACTTGTTACTCTACCTTTGGAAACCTAAATCTGCAGCCTGCCAGGAACAGCTGGAATTTAGAGTGAAGAGGATGGCTGCTCTGACAGAACTGAGTTGGCTTTCTTTCTAACCTGTTTGTAATACACTTCAGTGATACAGATCTGCTGTGAACAAATAATTTTACTGCTAATTTTTATAATGTTGTATATTCTTATTGGTGAGATTGCCAAACCTACAGATAAAAAAAATGTAACAATGGATTCACTAAACAACTTATAAAAAAGTGTCATTATATTAAACAAACACTATTCAAGTGCATACAAGACAGCAGCAAAAAAGCAAGTTGGAAGTGTATGTTTTTACATGGTACTCTCCCACCATAAACATACAGTAATGCAATAGGTTGACTTTAGATTGGTGTAATATTCACAATGTTTTTTGGGCCTTTTTTTTTTTTTTTTTTTTTAAAAAAACTCTTTCCCTTATCTCACACAAAATTAACCTTGTTACTGATATACCATAAAAAAAGATACAATATGTAAATTAAAAACAACATATAGGAGTTAAAGACTGAAAGGTTAAGTTGTTCAGAATGATTCACTTGATCAAAAACATCCTTTAAATTTTCAGATCCTGCTTTCTCTAGTACAGAGATTAAGGGAGTATAAGTAAGAATCACTACAACAAATTGACTTTATGCAAACATTTGTCACTTTCCCCATCACACTTTATAGTGCAAAATAAATTTAGGCCACACCCCAATACCTTTGTTTTGCTCCATTTTCTGGGATCCTCCTCATTCTCTTTTTCTCTGATGCTAGGAGGTGCGATCCAAGATTCTCGGTTTAGACTCTCAGACTCGGTCGGCACCACCTCGTTTTCATCGAAAACAGGCAGAGAGGACTTCTGCTGATTCCGGACTAGATTAGATCCTTGCAAACTTAAGCCACGAGCATGGCCTAATGATTGAAACAAAAATATTGTTTGAACTTTTTGGAGGAATTTCAAAACATTTCAAGCTGGACAGGAAAAACATACTATTTACATTTATACTAACATATTAAAAAAATACCAGTAATGAATGAAGTCTTTTAGTATTGTGCCTTGCAAAAGTATTTAGACCCTTGACCAATTCTTTAATTTCACCGAATATCAAATCCTATACTAAATTGTCCTGTGATACTTGTTTTAGAACACTAAAAGCTCAGAATTCCTTTTTAATGTGACTGAAAAAAAAATACTAAGAAAAATTGTTTATTTCCCATGCCTTATTATTTTGTAGAACCACCTTTAGGAGCAACAATGTCTTCATGTACGTCTCAACACTGCATGCTATTCAGGAGTGATTTCAACCCTATCTTCCAAACAGATTTGTCGCCGTTTAGTCCGATTAGGCTTGTGAACTGCAACTTACAAATGGGGCTTAACAGGTGTAGTGGTGTGTTATACAATATACAGTATCTGTTTAGCCAAAAGCTATATCTCTCATGCCTTAAAGTAAAATTCATATGTGCTTTCACAAGGATCTTTGAGTAATGGAGTGTCTTGTCCAGCCTTCCATATACCGGAAGTCTGTTACACAGAGCTGTTGATTTCACTGACTGGTACACATTTCCTCCAGCAACATTGTTGATTGTTCAAAAATGATTTCTAGCCTTAAAGTGGCTACCCTAAAATGTCTTTGTTTGGAGAGGTTTGAGGGACTATTTTATACTGCATTTAAATTGTTTAATGCATCTTCCACCTCATAGTTTGTATTTAGTATTTGCTATTATCAAATCTTACATCACTCAAGATAACAAATATGTATTGACAATAATTCAAGAAGCAAGTTTAAGGTTCCAGTCCCTCCTGATTCTGTAACAAATCATTGACTAATGTTTCTATATATGTTAAGCACACTTTTAAGTTAACTGCATTTGTTTTCATTCAAATTAAATGTCAGTTTTGTATAAAACCCCAACTTTTACACACACTTACAGTATATAATCCAAGGTGGTGGGTTTAATAGATTTAAACTCTAAATTACCATGTCCAATGTTAAGGTAGAGTTGGGTATTAATTTGCATTTCCTTTTACTGAAGATCATCCATCCAATTTTAAATGTACTTACCCAGCTCAAGGGAGAGCAAAGGCATTGCCTGTCTTGCAAGCATTGTATGAACGTGCTCCTTAAGACATCAGCAGCAAGGGAAACCGAACATGGGTTAAATGGACTCACAGCCGCCAAGTATACTGCTCAGCTGCAGAGGCATCACCATTTAAACCAGCAGCCCAATCTGCAGCCTAGCTTTTTAAAATGGCTTTCCCATGTTTCACCCTTCCTATCCTTGTTGCACACACCTCCTGTTACATTCAGCCCCTCCCAGAGTGAACGCTAGAAGAGCCTTTGATGGTTACCCATGACAAACTTGAGCAGGGCAACGTCTCTTTCTCAGGCATTATGCCCTCCCCAAGACATCAGCAGCAGGAATTGAACATGGGTCAATGAAATTACTACTACCAGTACCAGAGATCTTCAAAAGGGGCCCAATCTGTTTCTGGGCTGGCTAAACTACGACAGAGCTTTGAGCGTCTCCTTTAACTTTGCAGCATACAACACAAATACTGTAGCTGAGAATTGAGTTAAGGTGGCAAACGTAGGAGAAAAAACCTCACACAATCATGGGAAGAACATGGAATGTCCACACAGACAGCACCAAACCCAAAACTCTGAAGCAATGAAGTTGCAGCACTAACCCATGTATCACTATGCGGCCCTCTTAATTAAAATAATATTGTAAACTTGTACTTCACAGACCATTTGGACATTTAAACCTTACTTTTTAATGATGGTCCTGTTCGATTAACTGGGACTGTTGCCTTTTTCTTTCCTTTAAATTTCAACTCAGCAAGAGAGGCTCTGTTTAACTCTCCATCTGGATTACTCTCAGTATCATCCGAGCAGCTTTCAGCCATACTAGACATGATTTGTCGGGACAATCGCGCCTGGAAGTTTCTAAAACAAATAAATCAAACTGTTTAAATTTAAATAGAAAATCTGAGACAGAAAGGGTCAACAAATACTGCATTCAAAAAGACTAAGCACACACCTTGTACAGTAACCCAGTAACAAAGAATATATACAGTCTTAATAAACCCCTTACTTGACCATGATTAGTGTTTCTTGAAAACAACACTTAGAAAAGGAACAAATAAAGCAAACCACATTTGTTGATCAAGTATTAAAAGCGGACTTTGTTCAAAACTGTAATTATATAAATCCATAAAATATTAAATACAGTATTTAATAGGTATTCTAGTCAAATATTGATGAAGTTAAATGATACAAATTAAGTAAATTAGATTAAAAACTGGCTCCAGTTCCCAGTAACTATTAGTCTTAATTGCACTTTACTGCATTTCTTTCACAGGGAAAGATAAACTTGATAAATATTGAATTAACTCTTTGAGGGCTGAATATTTTTTCCAAAAATCAGTTTCTGAAAAGCAATGGTTTCACACAGAAATCAACATAAATCATCTGTTGCTGCATTATGCGGCTGCCAGTTTGCCAAGAATGTGTGGCAGGCATGCTGCCAGGCTGTCTTCGCATGCCTGGGGTGGCAGCAGAAGCAGCAGTGACAGTGCATTGCAATCTGGTTTCTACCTCTTATTGTTAAGTGGCAGTCCTCCTGACGAACATTGACGTAGGCGTATCAGCTACATGAACCTGTTCAGCACCACGATTAGCTGGGGAACAGTCAGCTGAAGCTGGAACCTCACATTCGTTTTCGATCACTTGCATCAAAATCGGAGTCCGACAAGTCATAGTCCAGTTCAGAGATAATAGGCAAAACTTTGTCCATGGAGTATTTTGCTTTATGCATTTGCTTTGATGTCTCGCCATTATGTCAGTGCCATTTTTGCTCTTGTTTGTGCCTTACTACTCACACGAGCGCAGGAAATCTCAGTCAAACCAATGCAGGTAACTTTCCTTCTAGCAACAAGATTCCAACTAAAACAGAACGGTTTTGTCACAGTTTACAGTTGATTACCATCGTCAACTCCTCTTTTTGAGAAAAGTCGACATCAGCCCTGAAAGAGTTAAAGCTCAAATAGGTGTTTCTGCATCATGCTTAACTTTAATGTGACATGAGCAGTGCAGTGATGTGCTCAGTACCTCAGAGTGTTTTACAATTGAAAACTGGGGTCAATCTATGGAACTGGTAAGCACGATTCCAGAACTCACTTTAATATTGTATATGAATGAAACCTGTAAATACAATAATGCAACATATAACTCATGAATGAAAACCCTCATCTAATAGTTACTGTTCTATAGACACCTTTTTTTTTTTTTCTTTTTTTTTTTTTATAAAATAACAGCATTCAAAAGCAACATTCTGTACCATGCAAAGTATCAAAAAAGATTAGGCATTTATAAGAGGAAACTTAAAATTGAAGCTGGTACATCATACATGACAGTTTTTCCCCCTAACCTAAAACTGAGGTTTCAGAAGTAACGGTTAGATCAGCTGGCCAACAGTCAGCATCTAGGAAAGTATTTCTTATTGTAGGGAGAACAGTGAATGTTAAGACCAGATAGGTTTCGTTTTTCCGGGAACACACATACACAAAAATGGTAATTGCATTTTTATTAGTACCTGAAATGATACTGAAGTTTATCAAACGGTTCTGCTTTGCATTTCAGACCCTCCTGAAAAATGGCATCAGCCCTTTTTACGTTGCCTTGGCTTTCATATTCTTCTGCCCATGAAATGTAAAGGGCAGCAAGCTGGGTTCCAATTCCTTGACTATGCACATAAGAATATAAATCCAAAGGTTGGCTGCAGAATCCTGCCTTTAAAAGGAAAATGTATAAATTAACACAACAAAAGCCTTACAAGAAGATGACAACAATGGGAAGGTGTATTGTGGGTTATGGCTGGGCAATATAGAAAATTTTAAATTCCTTTCCATGTTTAATAAAAATCAGAATGCAAAATGTACAATCACAATGTTCAACACTTAAAATTTTCCAAAATGTCTTCTTAAGTAAAAGCTACACAATCTCCAGCGCTCTTCCTAATAAGCATATCTACATTGGCCGTGCTCACGTAGCCTGGTAGTGTTAAGCAAGGGGGAAAAAAAAAATAAATAATAATAATAATAATAATAATAATAATAGAGTAAGAACTAGAAGAAGCAGCATTTAGTACAGGTAATACTAATGTCGCTGTTTGCAAATGGTTCGATTTTCCCAGGATGACAGTTCAAGCATGTTATAAAAAACACCTCTGGGAGTCTTTTCTGCCACTGATATCAGGCAATTCAATGCTTCCATTCAATGTGCTTGTTAAGTTTATTTTTGTTTACTTGTCAATAATACAGCCAATTGACTCCTGCGAGTCTGTATCCTTTTTTTTTATGCTTCTGTGGTTGTATGCATCTGAATTTTCCTATGGGATTAATCAAGTTTATCTAATCTAATATGAAAAGGCCATCCTGGGATGTGTGGCACCTGTAATGTGCTCTTCTGCCTACCTGGCAAAACATGTCCCAGCTAAGTTCCAAAAAATGTTTGCTGTTCTGATGCATAGCATACGAGTGGACAAGCAGCGTGTCGTTGGGAGGTTTAAGAACTGCAGTGACTTCCGTATTTCTAAGCATAATTTTTCTTGTTTCACTTGCGTCCAGAGAATACTTGTACTTTGTCAGTGTCAAATACATACAATAGCTAGTAATTCAGATCACACCACAAGTGAACTGTCCAAGCAGCTTACAAGCCCTTGTCCCTTCATTTCATGCTACTGAAACATTACAGGCAGGAGAAGTAAAAAAAAAAAAAAACAGCATTCTTTGAAGCATTTTTACCCCCCTTTCTTCAAAATGTGTTTCAGTTATGGCATAACCTGTATTACTGGCAATTTTCTTTTCCTATTGAGTTTGTCGTTTTGTTTAGCAAATGAAATTGAGCTTCCGAATGACTGTGAGGTGGTCAGTCCTGAATGATCTCGTCTTGTTTAGTGTTCTGTGTTGTCCTTGTTTACTCACTGTACTTTGAGTCTTACCGCATTAAGCAATAGTTTGAAAGGCATAAATTTATTATGTTTCCAAAGTTGTAGGCATCAATGATCACATGTAAGTGTATCTATAAAGGAGGTGAAAAAAAGAAAAAAGCAAATGTTCTAAAAGATTAATGTCTAAATGATTTTTATCATGTTTAACTCTAGTTACATCATACATTTCTAGCAAGTGTTCATTCTGATTTTTAAACATGGTATACAGCAGTGATTGGTGATATGGTGATTCTTCACCTGCCTTTACAGATAAATGCAAATTTTACTAAAGTTTCTGTTAATTGTTAGATTTGTTTTGTAATTCTGTTTCAAGAATTGGTTTATAACCTTTTTAAAACAGTTTAAAGTAAAGCTGTCAAGACCACTGTAAAGAAACTTTATTTTACTCATTATTTTAACTTCTCTATTTTATTTTTTTTTAGACCACTAATACAAACAACTGTGAAAGACTGAAGAAATGGATTTCTTTTATGATAAAGAAACAGGCAATGAAAGGATCAGCTATTTGGTTGTCCTCTGTGCTCTATTCTTGGACTCTCTGATCAGAGTCAGAAAAGGCATGTATATGAAAATACAAAATTTCTAACCATTCATAAAAAATATATATAAATATACACAGGTACATGTATTATGATTTGTGATTTTTCAGGTAATTATGTGCTTTGTATTTTCTTAAATAAATAGTCAAATGGAGAGACAGAAAGATACCAATGTCTACTGATCGACAGACACTGTTTTCAACGCAATACATACAACGGAAGATCGAAATTGAGTGAAGGCGATATGAAATAAAAATGGTTAGACAAAAAAAAAAAAAAAAAAAAAAAAAAAATTTGAGAATTTTTTTTTTGTTTTTGCTATTCATGAAGCCTTTCCCCCCCCCAAAAAAGTAAGCTTACTTTGCTAATCTTATATGATATGCAACATCATGGCTGTCCGTTTGTCTGTTCAGGATTTTAAATCACCTGTAGCTCACAAACCGTTTGAACTATTGACCTCAAATTTGGTACACATATACTATGTGACGTCTACTATTCGCTTTTGGGGTGATGATTGACTTCCAAGGTTATTCCTCGTTTTATTTTTACTTTATTGTAGAATCAACACTCGGCAGCAGCCAGCAGGGCGGCCATGCAGCCCATGCGTATGGGCGCCGTTCTCATCCGTACCACCTTTGCCGTCACTTCCCCTTCGTCTTCATATCTTAAATCATTCTTGAGGCAGATTGAAGACTTAAGTGCCAGCTTAAATGAAAAATTAAGGAAAACGTACTAAGTAACTGCAACACAAACACTGACTTAATCAGTTTTAATGTGAAAAGATGCCGACGAAAGAAGAGAAGCGGCCGCCAGGGTGGAGAAAAGAAGAAGAGCTGCTCAGGAAGCAGCAAGCGCACCAAACTCTGAGCAAACGAATGCTAAACATACAGAAAGAGAGGATGAAAACTAGGAATGCTCAAGTCAAGTGTATTCACTGCACATTATCGTGTAGTGCGCCGTTACTGGTATTCCATATTATTAATGTGAGAAAAAAAAACATTTATGGTATACATGGTGCTGTTTAGGCGGCACGGTGGCGCAGTGGCTAGCGCTGCTGCTTCGCAGTAAGGAGACCTGGGTTCGCTTCCCAGGTCCTCCCTGCGTGGAGTTTGCATGTTCTCCCCGTGTCTGTGTGTCCTCCCACACTCCAAAGACATGCAGGTTAGGTGAATTGGCGATCCTAAATTGTCCCTAGTGTGTGTATGTATGCCCTGCGGTGGGCTGGCGCCCTGCCCGGGGTGTTTCCTGCCTTGCGCCCTGTGTTGGCTGGGATTGGCTCCAGCAGACCCCCATGTCGGTAGTTAGGATGTAGCAGGTTGAATAATGGATGGATGGTGCTGTTCATCAATCTTTAAGGTGTTTTGAGAACAGAGATATTGAATATATTAGTTTTGCTCAAAATAACAGCAGTATCAATTTAAATGCATACCATTCAGCCCAATTGTGAGCAAATTCTAGCAGTAAAGCACAAATAAACTAAATGACATAAGGTATACCAAAGTATCAAGTTAAAGCAAACACATTCACACAATATTTAATACTACTGAATAATTTTAAACTTTATATTTGTATCTACAAAACTTCATAAGCTTTCCATCTAGCACTATATGAAGCACTCTAACTTGTCTCAGTTCTTTAAGAAAAATATTTTTTGCCACAAGTCATAAACTTAGAACCTTTTAAAGACATTTAAATAGAAAGTAGAAGCATATTACATTAAAGTTCACGGCTTAAACTTTATAGAGAATTAGTTTATATTTGGTAACACAAATGCAAATGAATCAACTAAGCTACACACATAAAATGGTAATGCATTAAGTTGAATAATAAATAATGAAAATTGAAAAAGAACTGCAGCACACTTATTGTTGGAATGCATGCACATCTCCACCAATCTGTGATGACAGCATAAACATTTGCATACAAATCAAATACGTAAACATTCCCCCTTCCCTCAACGATTATTAAGAAAAATAAACCATAGTGCACTTACATATTTAATCCACAGATTAAGATAGCGATGGTCACCAAAGTATTTGGTCTCATTTTTAAAAGTCATGACAGCTCTTTCAAGTAATGTTGACAGATTACTATCTTTGCCACCTTGAGGAAACACCTGCTGAGTCCATTTAATGTACCTTAAATTAGACAAAATACTGTTCATTGGAAGCGAAAAAGATGAAACTTCAATTACAAAAAAAAATTTATTTTTTTTTAATTTTCAAACCATACATATGATGAAAGTAAATAATTACAGGTCCTTTTTCAGCTTTCACTTCAATTTAACACTGATATCATACCACAGTGTGATTAACGACCTGGAATGTGTTTTCACTATCTTGTATTCCACAGAGTGCCCATTTTACTAAGGAAACCTAACATTGACTTAATCTCCCATTTGCTTTAAGATCACAGCTATATTCAGATAAAAGGTTTTAAAAATATGATAATGGGCTGTAGGTCTAGGTCAACTAAAGGCTGTCAAATAATTGCCACAAACTAAAAGCTATTGATTGAGGACTAGTTTGTTACTTCAGAACAAATAGATGTGTAACTGGAATGAGATATAAAAAGGTCACTGTCTGAACTTGAATTCCTGGTCCCAAGACTTTTAGCCTTGTGGCATGCAGCATTATCTTTCTCTAAATACCAATTTGCTGATAGGTATACAATTTGCTGTTAACCAACCATTCTTTATTGTATATAGCAAAATAATCAGCACACATAATTAAGTAAACAAAACAAGGTTACAATACAAATTAGCATCACATATAACAAATGAATAGAGGAATAAAAAGACAGCAAGTACAAAATGCAACACTGATAGATACTAGGAGGACCTTAAACGTATACATAACTAACTAAATACAATTACACCACAAGGACAAAGTGAGCATTGCCATTTTGCTGTGCTTTTAGTGGCATACAAAGCCTGTTAAGACAGCATATTTAATAGGGATGCAGAAAGCCAGTTGCACCCCCACCTGCATCCCACAGTGAATGGCTGAACTACAGCTTTACCAACAACTCTTTACTTCATCTGATATCAAAGGTGTAAATCAGTCAAAAAGTTACTCAAAATTACATTGCAGTTAGTAGCCTAAAATGAAACTGAACTCTGGCTGCATGCGATGGGCAAAATAACACAACTATAAGCAGGCCCTGGATCTGTAACTGCAAGGAAGCTTAATCCAATCACCACAGGTTGCACCTTCCTTCCAAAACAAGGTGTCTCTCTCTTTTAGGAAGCTAAAAAGCTAGCTAGCCACCCAAACTCGCCAGCTCCATGGGGTGAGAAGCCACCCAAACTCGCCAGCTCCATGGGGTGAGAAGCCACCCAAACCTGCCAGCTCCGTGGGGCCCATCAAAGTATAATCTTCGTAGTAACTTTTTTTTAATAACTTCAGTGAGAAGTCAAGCAAAATGACACCTTTTATTGTCTAACTAAAAAGATTACAATATGCAGGCTCTTAAAATCATCCCCCCTGGCTAATGAATTATAGAACTGCTGGCAAAAAGCCTACCTTCCAAACCATTTCCTTTTCCTTATATTTAGAAAACAGACACATATAACATGTAAACTACAACTTCCCAGATTGATCATTTCAGGTGTATCTGGACCACCTTGATCCCTTTCCTTACTTAATAGTCACATGAACTTCCAGTTTACCAAGAGACAACCCACATAGATTTGTAATAACTAAATCAACTGGAGACAGGCTTTCCTTTACAAGCTTCTCTGCTTCACTGTGTCCCACAAACCCCGACACAAAATGCATAACTACCATCCCATCAAGTTCATTTTAGTGCCAAACTACTATGTCTCAGAGAGAGAGAGAGAGAGAAAACAGTACTAAGGTAGAAGGACTTTGGTGGACCACATGAAAATCATTTAGCAACTTCACTGTCTGGAAACATTTTTTTTTTGTAAAGACAAAACTTAGTTCTCCATCAGAATGGGTCGTGCAACAAGCTTGCAGTGTAGAAAATCCAACACCTATATGCATCTTCGCATAAAATGTACAAATTACAAGCCATCATACATAATCTCCTCAAGGTTTAATCACAAACCAGCATAGATTTTTTACAAAACATTATATGCAGTCAAATCACAACACCAGTGTATAAAGTATGCAGTACCGTCTTCTCAACTTTTTGTTCCTGCTCAAATGCAGACATTCCATTTGAGTGTTTCTGACAAACACAAGGTCAAGGTTGAAATGTTGTTCAATTCACACAAAAAACAACTTGAGATTTGGCCAGGAAATAAAAAGCAACAGAAAATTACTTTAAAAAATACAACAAGATCACAAAATGCCATTTAAAGCTGAACAGATGATTTTTTAATGTAACAAAATTAACTGATGAGTCACATCAAAATGTAGCAAAAGATTTTGAATTTCCTCACTGGTAGCTACGACTTGGAAGGCCACTGTCTTTTTTTTTTTTTCCCTGGGTAGTTCATATTTCATGTAGCTGGAGAAAGCAGCAGCTATATGACTAGATGGTTACTCACCAATATCTCTGCTAAAGATATGAAATATCAACAAGTACTTTCACAGTAATAATGGGCGATTTATGCAAGAGGGTCAATAAATTATTTTAAACCACTTGCTGTCTGGCTAAGTTTCATACATCCATCCCTATACTCTACTTACACGAATAGCTTGAAAGGATCTGACAGCAATTTGTTATCGGTCAAGTTTGTATATGATACAGCACTGATTGACACCTCTGACAATGTGGCACATTTTGAGAGAGAGAGGCCAAGAGGATGCAGAGCTGGTGCCAGGAGCATAACATCCAATTAAATGTGAAAATGACAAAAGAACTGATCATTGATTTTTATTAAGAATGTCTTACCAGTACAACCACTAGTCCTCAATAGAGAACAATTTGACAAAGTGAGTAGTTTTAAGTACTGGGAGCCATATTGAATAATAGCTTGAACTTTAATGAAAACATGCAATGCATCTTCAAAAAAAATGCTAAATGAGATCATACTGATTTTTTTAATTCCTGACATGGTTTGGCAGAAAGTGTGAGACTAATAAAAACATAGTTGGGGAAAATAAATCATTGGGGTCTTTTCTTGGGGACATCTGCAACCAAGGCTTCAAGAATTGTGTAACAAAAGAACAAAAAGAAAAACAGATAAAATGTTAAGTGACTGGACACAATGTTCAAAAAATGGTTTCCAAATACTTTCTTCTGGTAGGCAATACTTACTGCCAAAACTTAAAGAACATAAATAGAAATAGTTTTATAGCAATGGTAATAAACTCTTAAACAGACCACACTGAACTTAGATTGAAATAAGCAACTATTCTAGAATTGGTTTTTTTTTTAATTATGTATATAAAATTGGCCATTGATTTGTATTGGTATTTACTGCACTCCTTGTTAGTGCTGGGAGGTATACCGGTTCATACCGAAAACCGTTTTTTATTTTTGTTATGATATGGATTTTTCTTATACTGCAACACAGGTTCAAATAGCATAAACAACATTTGGAAAGTGGCACAGAAGGAAACTGTTTAAGGGGGGACCTTTTGCACTGCTACACCGCTAAACACGCATGCAATGGAGTACATGCATTAGTGGAGGTATTGAACGATAAAAATGGACAGAGCACATTCCAAAACTGAAGCTGTAGCAGACGATAAAGTTGAACATGATGACACAGAAGAATTTTTGCCGAAAAAAGGAGCCGTGTCTGTTGTCTGCAGATACTTTGGTTTTAAAAGGTTGGATGTGGACCAAACTACTATTTACTGCAAATGCTTTTAAGCTAAAGTTGTCATGGCAACATGAGCAATTTGGTGCACCACCTTAGCTGCAAACATGCTTTGAAGTACCATGAATGTATGGAACTAAGATTGGCAACCTCCACGTCCTCTGGTAAAACTGAAAAAGCTAGAGGATACTCGAGTCAGACGTCACTTGTAGACACGTTTGCTAGAGGTACTGCCTACAACAAAAAAAAAAAAAAGCAAGCGGTGGATCGAGATAACCAACGCCATTACAATCCATATAGCTAACGTGTCAGTGGACAGAGATTGTTAACATTAACAGAAAGTGTAGTTGGTTTACAAAAAATATTTACTATTTATTCCTTTTCTAGGGCATGTTCAGTGCAATACAACTTTTGACAAGCACCTCTGGATATTTTACTATGTCTAAATGCCTCGTTTGATGGTTGAAAATGTTGTCAAAATTACAGCTTAAGTTGTTTATAAAATTCGTTCAATAAAAACTTTCTATATTTTTACTGCAACTGTCATGCAATGTGATTCCTTCTCTTCATTAGTGCCCACCCCCATGAAAACTATCACTATATGGGGCCAAGCAAACCTGGATTAATACTTGTGTGCACATTAAAATGATTTTTTGTACAATGTTCAATTCTCATGACCCTGGAATAGGTTATTCTTAGCCAGTCTACTGCAGTAACTGAAGTGGAAAATGTGGCTAACATCCACTCATGCATGGGGGGAAAAAAATACCGTTGAATACCGTGAAACCGGGATAATTTTGAAAAATACTGTAAGATAGAATTTTGGTTATACCGCCCAGCACTATTCCTTGTACGTAGTCATATACTCTTATATGTGGAAATTTACTTTCGTCCGTTAAGTAACTTGTAGATAAGAAAGCTAATCTACCAATAACTATCCAATAGGTGCTACAAGTTATCAGTGCTAAGAGGCTAAAGGAGATTTTTCAGGGATTCATACAGAGTATTTGCAGTCTAATAATAACTTACAATATTAAAGTAGTTCTAATATCAGCTACTAGGTTTTCCCCATGTACCTACTCCTGTTTTTGGAAAACGTGAAAATACATTTTCACTCTCCAAACACAGAAATACAATTCTCCAAGTCTATGTATGCTGCAAATTCATACCTCTAATACCACCCTGCAATTGCAAAAACTAGCCAAAAAAAATACTATATCTGTATTTTTCCGGGACACATAGGAGTTCTGGCCTCAGAAGAGAGAGTCCAAGCATGCAGCAACTAAAGAGCTGAAAGGACAAGCAAAACAGACAGGGTCAGAAGAACCTCTTAACTGCCTAGCATGTTTCTAGATTATAAGGTGTAAACTGCGTGGAAAAAGTATGCTGGGGGTCTGAAACAAATGCTTTAAAAAAATATAACAGGCATCTGAAAAGTAGTAATGTATTTCATAAAAGAAATAATGTCCCTCATCCAACTCCATCCTCATTCCCATCCAAACAACAGACTAAGTTCTGATTTTATGTTCCAACTGTTACCCTCCAATTTAAAAAATAAATATCTACCATTACAAAAAAAAAAATGTGATTTAAGAAATATTTATAAAAGTAAACCAACTCTGTATTATAAAGTGGAAAGGACACAAAGTTTGATAAAACCTATTGCTCTATTACGGTATATGGCAAATTGAGAATATCAAAGATGCTCTTTAAAGTTTAAAATCCTAACAGGGCCGCAATTACTTTCAAAACTATGAAAAAAGTAAAACATTAAGAAACTACTTACCTATCCCAAACATCAAGAGGATCATCACCATTGTAAAACCGGATTTCTGTCTCATAGGCTCTGAAAATAAAATAAATACAGATAAGAAACTTGAAAAATCAACAATCCCAAATGCTTTTCAACTTGCAGAACAAAGAACATATTTTTTCTTGGACTTTTATATTCTCTAGGAAGTGAAGCCTACTACGGCAGCACGGAACACAAGATAGGTAGGCTATTACCAACATATAGTACAGGGAGATTCACTCGAAAGAGGCCCCGAATATTCTGTAATAACTCTCGCTAGGACGAAACAATGTTCCCCTCACTAGAGCTTCGTACAAGCCGGGATGCCCCTGCATCAAAGCGATAAGGTGGGCGCCCGACAGCCGTCGTGACGTTTAACCTCCGCTTTCTGGGTGCCTACCGCCCGTACCCCATCACTCACTCATTCATTCATTCGACTGCTCATCAGGATGGTGGTGTACAATATTGAGCAGCGCGTCTTCATGGCCCGAAACTATCGGGTCACCAATTCGTTTAAGCGATGTCAGAATCAACTGGAGTTAACGGAAGGTTACTTCCAGCAAGATGGAGCAACGTGCTACACATCGGCAAGGAACATGGCAGAAACCGAGTGCATCTTCGGCAACCAGGGTCATTTCAAAGTGGCTTTTGCTACCACGGTTGTCAGATCTGACACCACCAGACTTCTTCCTTTGGGGTATGCTCAAAGGAAAAGTCTATCGGAAAAAGCCTCGCACTGTGGAAGATTTGAAGGAAAACATCCAACGTGAAATTCCTGCTATTCCCCCCGTGACGCTTGTCGATACGTTGAGGAACATGGGGCGCCGCGTCGAAATGCGTCTGTCAGAAAACGGAAACCAGTTCCAGCATAGTATATAATGCAATCGATTACACACAAGTCAAAGGTATATGGCGTATTTTTTTTGGTTCAGACGGCTTCATCCCAACGGCCGTTACAACAGAATATTCGGGGCATCTTTCGTGTTAATCCCATCTGTACTTTAAGTTATAGCCATACTCGCACTTCCACACTCAACTCAGACCAGTTCGAGAGTCGGTTGTCAGTTTAACTAACGAATGTATGTCTTTGGAACGTGGAAGGAAACCAGAGTAATGACAATGACACCAAGAGCACATACAAATTCAAAGCTGTCACTGACTGGCCCAGGACTCAAACCCACGTTACTGCCGTTGTAAAGAAACAACAGCGGCGCAAGCCACAGCACCGCTGGACGGAGAGAGACACAAGCAGAAAATCAGATTATAGTCTTGTTAGCATGAGTGTTTAACAGAGACTAAAGGAAATGTATTGCTTAGTAGAAGCGATGGGGTAACACTAGTACTGTACTTACTACCTTCTTGACAGCTTTATTATACTGTATCTCACAGTATATGCTGTATATAATCATTGCATTTTTACATTAACGACTTGATCAACATATCTTCATGCTAATATGTCAGCTTTCGAACCCAAATTTAAAAATATTTTCAGCATAAATATATAAGTATATAAAAATGTAGAAATTAATAAGTAAAAAATGAGCAATTAAAAACAGTACTATAAACATGACACTCAGTCCCACACATGCTTGCTTGCTTACTGCTGTTGCTGATGAATCGGAGAATGGCTTGTTCCTTCTTGTTGCGAGAGAGCTTCTTGCAGAGCTGAAATTGTTCTGCCCTGTTTTAAAGGCTGGACATTTTCTTTGCACAGTTCCCACTCATCACCTCCTTCTGCCATGCTTTTGAAGGAAAGATAAGTAGGCCTGCAGGGGTGGAAATGACGCAAATATTATTACGAGTCAAACGTTATACGTATAGTTCAAAAAAAGGGCATAACTAACACAATTTTCTACAAGTCTTTGCAAATATACAATCGCAGCAATATACACATTCTATGAAACCCAAATGCGTTTTCAATCTGTATACAATTATTCAGTGTCAAATAATTTTATAGCAATATGCATCAATATTTTACTTGAAACAATATTACTCGTAAAATGTTTTAAGTATAACCTAAAAACCAGCACTAGTAATCGAGCAGCACACCATAACAGCACTTCAATCAGAGAACAACACCCACAAACAAGCGCTTTATAACAAAGCGATTTAACTTAAAATATAAAAAGTGCCGATAAAATAAACAAACATTCGACGACAAAAATGACATAAGCAAAGGAAATAACATCTATAAATAACAATAAATGCTTATATCGATATACCTGAAAAAGACTTGTAGAAACTAAAACAAAAAACTGTGTGGGGATTCAACCAAATTTGAACTATAACCGCCTGCGCGCGTGAAGTGTACGTAGCGGAACTCGAAAAACGTCACTTCATGCACAAGCCGATTTTTTTTTTTCCCTACCATAATAAGAGTCTCTCGAATATGGCAGGAAAGACGGTGCGACTTGTGGAATGGTGTGTTACATAACTGTTTCAGCAAAGTAAAAGATGAAGCAAAAATGAGGGCAATTAAACAAAGACTGATAGGTGGTGTATGAATACCGACTTCCTTCATTAGACAAGCAAGTCTGCTAAATGTGTTTTCTAGTCCACAGTTTTAGTTCAGATTCGGTGTTGTGTGCAAATGCCTCAATGAGATTACAGTATTACTTCTGTGTCTCTATAGACTAGTGACAATTGTAAAAGTCCAACATCAGACAATGAATACATGCACTGCCAATCAATGGATTGGGGTGTTTTTCATAGAAATTCTGGGGTTTCCCAGAAATGTTTCATAGGAATTGACACCTTCTTTTTAATCACAGGTTAGGTCAGGTTGGGGAGCATGCACTAGTACAGTGCATTGCTGCACTTACCAAATGACAAAACAGCTTGGGATCCCAGTTGGCAACAAGGTAGACACGTGGTGCAGCTCCACCCTCCAGAAATAATCATCTGACTGCAGCAGTCAGAGGTTACGTGTTCATCCCCTTGGCCTGGTCCAGCCACTCAGGTCCTCAACAATTAGGATCCAGCGAGCCAAATCACCCTCTGGGAATCGCGCCACTGACGCTCCCTCACAATGTAGGTGATGTACCTTATTCAGGAGTTTGTGAGCACCCACTCATTTGACACAAAGTGACACCAGCAGTACCTAAGGATTCTCTGAAGAGACATAGTACTGAAGGAGTCCAGTCTTCCTCTCAGGTCATTGGATAGTCACCATATCTCACAACCATATTACAAAACAGGAAGCACCAGGACTCTAAAGACTTGGACCTTCATCCTTTTGCAGAGATATCAGGTGTGCCACACAAGCCTTTCCTGTGACCTCATGACCCAAATGTTCTCCCAGTCCATCTACTGACTTCATAGGAAGAGTCACCAGAGACATGAATGACACTGCTGAGGTAAGTAAACCTCTCAACAAGGTCGACACTCTCTCTGCAGACAGACAAACTGCTGATGGCTGTGCCCAAGAGGTCATTAAAAGCCTGGATCTTGGTTTTTATTAGGACACTTGAAAACCCAGACATTCAAGACTCCTCGCTCAGTCTCTTGAGAGCCCTGATCAGAACCTCCATTGACTCTGTGACAATCACAGCATTGTCGGCAAAGTCAAGATCAGTGAATCTCAATTCACCAACAGACGCCTGACAGCTGCTGGACCTCATGACTATGCCTAACACCCAGTCCATGCAAGCATTGAACACACTCCTGACGAACCCCAGAATCAAGTGGGCAGAATGCAGAGGTTCTGCCTACACTTGGCACAGCACTCACAGTACCAGAGTACAGGCCAGTCATGATATCCAGCAGCTTCAGTGGGACCCCACAAAGTCTCAGGATGTCCCAAAGGGCAGCTCGATCAATTGAATCAAACACTTTATCAAAATAGACAAAGGCTGCAAAGAAACTCTGCCGATATTTTCATTTATGCTCGATTAGAACCCTCAGTTCCAGGATGCAGTCAATTGTAGACTTCTTGTGCATAAAACCAGACTGCTCTGGTCACTGGTAGGTGAGCAGGTGATCATGGATCCTATTGAGGATGACCCTAGCAAGGACCATACCTGGCACTACGATACCATTAAATTGATTTAGAAATATAGCCAAGACATATCTTGTGTTACTAATGGTTAGTGCTGCTTGAAATTACTGATTTTTAATTTACTATTCACGTGTGACTGCAAAGCCCCATTTTTCAACAACCATTCCTTCAGTATTCTAACGGTCAACTCCCTTACCTTATTGTTAGTTGGTTGTGTTTAAAAGCTTATTGGTTATTAGAGAAACCTTTGTAATTGCTTTAGCACTGCTGAAACCTGTTATTCTGTTCACTTGGTTTGTAAGGTCCTGGCATTCTTAAAGTTCTGTTCTGTGTTCAGAAATGGCCAAAATGAAACAGCAAGTTTTTGCTGAATGAAGTTTTACCCTGAGACAGATTACCAAGAAACTGATGATTTCACACAAAGGTGTCCATTACTGTCTTGTGAAAAGATGGCAAACTAGATCTAACCAGGATAATAAAAGGAGAAGGCTTGGATGCACAACTACATAAGAGGATAAGAACATCGGATTGTGAAGTGTGAGAAACAAACGTCTTACAGGTCCTCAGTGGGCTTCTTCCTTAAGTACATATCAAATACCAGTGTCATCTACAACAGAGAAAAGATGAGTCCAGGATGCTGATCATAATACTCTTTTCCAGTCATCTTCCGTCCAATGTCTGTGCCATTTTGCTCATTGTATCCTTTTTTTATTTACCAGTTTCAGGTATGTTTTTTTCTTTGAAACTTTGTCCCTTAAGTTAGCATCTTGGGGCCTTGTTTATTAAAACATTGAGTGGATTTGAGTGTGAAAACATGCCACGTCAAAAAAAAAAAAAAAAGTAGGAAAATACATATGCCAAAAAAAAATCTGATTTATAAAATCTGGTGTACACATATTTCTATGCAATTTACCATTTATAAATCATAATCACCTTGTAAATATACACATGTAAACTTGCCTCGAACACCATCTTGAAACATCCATATTTGGATAATCAACCTCATACATATGCAATCCTGATGCTGCAGAACTTCATTGGCTGGTAGAGCAGCTTTCCTCCTGATGCACCGAGACTCCACTACCCGCATTCAAGAGTATCTGGTTGTGTTCTGCAACCTAGAATGCAAGATCATACTCAACATTATAGTGCCTCTCCTCTGTGCTCTGGGGGCCTTGGAAAAGCATAAGGCACCATTTTCTCAAGAGGTACCCGCTATCACCTGGCACATATGAAACACGGAGGCTTCAGCTTGTTACCTTATTAACAAGCCATTCACACACGTACAGCACCATCACCTCTATCAAAGCTACTTTGCCTCAAAATAAATGAATCACATGTTTATCCAGGCCACCCAGACACAATTTTTGGAAGTAGCATCATGCATTAATGGAATGTCAACTGTTAACACTTAACAAAAGCAGCTTAATTCACCTTAGGTGTCCTTATTAGAATAAGAGTGTAGTAAAGTGATCTGGTTACTGATCTGGACACTACAAATTGCTTTTATTTGCTTCCTGCTTTTTTATGTATGTACACCCACATCATACATAGAGTAGATGTAGTGCCTTGCTGGTCAATTAATGGCTTCCAGCATAGCAGGCATGATGGAGTGAAGCGTGGCTGAGATATTCCTGTCCTGTCGGCCGGTTTCCTTGAAGTGACATCAGATAAAATAGGTAGATACAGTACACTGAGGTTTTTAAGTAAAATGTCTGTAGTCACAAAATGACAGGACAACCCTGAATGGGATTACAAGTGGGGTTGAGAATGTTATGTTACTTCACATAAACAGACCATCAAACACAAAAGTAAAATGAACAAACAGGAATGTATTGTTGTTTAATTAATGTGGCTCTGCTGCAGTTATGCTGCTACAATGAAGGACTGGATTATTCCAATGGGTAAAAAAGCATTTTTCATTTACAAAAACACATTTGCTCATCCATCCATCCATCCATTTACTCTTTCTCCAGTACAGAGTTAACAGGGAATCTGGAATATTTGGGTTTTCCTTGTTAGAACATCAAAACATTAAGACGAAAACAGGTCAATCAGCGCAACAGAGCTCACCAGTCGTATCCACTTCCTTCAAAATAAAATCAAGTTGATTTCGAAGTTCCTGAAGTTTCTACTGTCCATGATACTACATTGTCACTTATTCCATGTGTCCATGGTTCTCTGTGTGGATAAAAACTTCCCAATATTTGTGTCAAATTTACCCTCAACAAGTTTCCAACTGTGTTTCTGTGTTCTTGTAATGTATTCATTTTGTACTTTTATACATTGTATGTTATTTTTGGCATCACTGATTTATTTTTGAAACACCATTTTGAATCACCATTAGTGCTACTATTTGGTGATACTTTCCTTGCAGATGGTAC
>JANRMT010062797.1:14880147-14898844 GCA_026402145.1 Polypterus bichir lapradei | reverse complement strand
GATAGATAGATAGATAGATAGATAGATAGATAGATAGATAGATAGATAGATAGAAACTTTATTAATCACAATAGACATTGCAGCGTTACAGGAGCAGATATAAAAAGACACACATATATACATATAACTAGAATAATTTATGAGTATATTAACAAACTGTAGGTATTTTGTAAATGTAAAGTGATTATAATTACACACACTTATCAGTTACAATTTCCCAGTATAGGATTTCAGTTATTGTCACAGTGTAGCAACATCACTGTCTGTTAAAATGTCTGCTAGATCAGTTAGAACAGAGAACAAGGCCACCATAGTCAAGGGGTGACTCAATATAGAGCCTGAACAGCTGAAGGTAGAAACGACCTAACATAACATTCTTGGTGATGTTTCTAAAGTCTGCACACCAAGCTCTCAAGTTTGCAGTTGACCACTATTATCGACTTCTGATGTCTGCCTAAATAGAAAAGACCTCTGGACTCCCCAAGACTTACCTGGGTGCAATTAAACAGAGAATGTCAAGATGTGGGATGTAAGTGCCACTGGTCTGTAATGATTGGGTGAAAAGGTGTCAACCTTCTTTAGTGATGAATACAGGATGTTTTGAACAGCAGTAGCATTTTATGGAGCCTTAGTACAGATTGAACATGTAGCAGAGGATACCGTAAAGTTGGTGAGTACATCTCTGGAGATGTGGGCGAGAAGTTGGACTACCTGGGGAGAAGCCTACTCAAATGCAAGGACAACATTCAGTTTCCACACAGTCAATAGCCAGACCTCTGATCTGGACCTATAACCGTGGAAGATGAACACCACCATACAGCCCAGATACAATGGGATGTCGTAGGTAAAGTGATAACATCATAACTTATTCACATTAAACTGGATGTGAATGCTGATGCTGTGCTATGGCGACAGACTTTTATTTTGAGACTAACCTTACAACAAATGCCCACTGCGCACATGAATACGGTCGCGTGCCATCATGTTCCTGTATATAGCGACAAGTACATATTTTAGGATAAGCAATACGATAACGTTTTTTACGGTGTACTATAAACCAAAGTTCGATCCCTCCTGTCACATAGTGCCAAAACAGTTCTTGATCACAACAGACTGGAAGCGAAGAATTCTGGGTAACGTAGTTCATACACGTTATAATTACTCATTTTCTTTAGAAAAGAGTTTTTTTTAAGTAGATATTATTCCTAAAACTAATGTTTGTCCTTCTTAAATGT
The DNA here is from genome assembly GCA_026402145.1 of Polypterus bichir lapradei. Classification (NCBI taxonomy): domain Eukaryota; kingdom Metazoa; phylum Chordata; class Cladistia; order Polypteriformes; family Polypteridae; genus Polypterus; species Polypterus bichir. The sequence goes on along the minus strand of JANRMT010062797.1, from coordinate 14,897,609 downwards.
AGGGTTTATTGTGTATTTTTTTTATTATTATTTTTGATAGCGGTTGTGAACAATAATCTTCAAACTACACAAACCAACGGTCTTGGCAGTGACGTAAGCGCTGCGTGAAGTGACTTCCGGCTTGTCATTTATTTTTCCTGGCTTCCCGTTTATGTCAGAAAGTAGTTAACTTTTTATTTTAACATTGGGGGTTATAAAAGTAGGAAGCTTAGTGTGTCATATTATAAGCGTTTGAGTAGGCGATGTGAAAAAGTCCGTGCTCTTCAATTAAAGACTGATCGTGACTGGACATGGTGGACTTACGTTAGTGAGTTAGTTGAAAGCGTCTTTCAGGAAAATCTGATACAACATACAAACCGTGCCTACGATGTGTCGTTAAACACGCATTCATACGACTCGTTGTATGGGGAAATCTCTGTTACGGTCATCGTTCCTGGCATGATATATTATTTATAGAAAAAAAAACATCCCGTCAATGTAAGGGAAAGCAAACTTCATATATTACAGATCTTGTTATATTAAAGTAAAAATAACAAAACCCGATGGATAGAAGGTGTTACTCCTGTGCCAGTAAATTTACACTCTTCAAGAAAGAGGTAATTCCCCCGACTCTTTGTCAATATGCTTGTTTTTTAATTTTTTAATTCGGTTTATTGAGGCGGCTCTCCATTCATACACATGCACCATTACAACCTCTGCATCTGGGTGCCTCATGATTTCGAAAATCAGGGAAGATTCTGAACAACTTGTTTCTTAATTATTTCAAAGGCTTCCACCATAAATATGCATATTACAAGTCATTATTCGAGGAACTGGTAGGACTTTATTCATCTTTTGCTTCTTTTAACCCCATCTCTCTGTCTCTCCCTTTCAGCTCTCCTGCAAGAACTGCCTTCGCTCAACTTGCTCCGGGTGTCTTAAATACACCATTGATGTCCCCAGATGTGACAACACCTCCCAGAAAGTTTGTGGACGGTGCTATGAAGATCTAAAAAGGTGGCACATTCATTGCAGTAACTTTTAATATTAAAAATGTAGAGGCAGTTCTTTGTTGCTGTTATGTCATATGGTAAATGAATGTTTGAATGTTGACCTTTACAACAATAGCGATTTTTTTATTTAATGAGAGTGTTAAAACAATTAAAGAAATCCGTATGAAATGGTCCATATAATATTTCCGTGTAAATTACACTTTAATGATACAGCAGGAAGATTTTTACAGTACAATACAACTGATCGATGTCATTTTCTAACCTGGTTAATCCAGACCAGGGGTGTGGTGGGCTGTGGAGCCTATCCCATGTACCACGGTGCAAGGCAGGAACAAACCATGGACAGGACAAACACACACTGGGGCCAATTTCATGTCAACAAAAGTGTTTCTTTTTCTGTTTATATCCCTGTACAGTATTCATCCCTCCCTCTTCTGTGCATGTTGTTTTTTTCTTTTTTCTAATAGACAAGTTTAATAAACACACAGAGTTATGTGAGAGTACCCAATATTGTTACAGTGATTTCATTACATTCAGATAAGCACAATGCAGCATTGCAGTCAGTAAACACCTTACTAATTTTATTTAATTAACAGTTGTTAAGTCAGATGTGGTGTTAATTTAGGAAATAAGATCAGAGACTTCCCCCTGTTATTTGAGTAAGTTAACATCTGTAGTAGCTGTTCATCGTTTCTTATGGACAAACTGTTAAAATTTGGAGTACATGCTATTTATAATAAAAAATATGAAGAGGGAAAATGGTCATATTTCTCTTCAAGCTATAAGATGAGGTGTATCTCAACCCCTTCTTACAAGTTTATTCTGTGTTAAAATCAAAGCTTAGCCCATTAACAGTGATTGTTCTTAGATGATCGCAGTACTCTGACCATGTCCAAAATGTCATTCTTTAATTATTGTTAAGAGAATGGAAGAACGGAAAGACTTAAAATCTTAAGCCATATCCTTGGTCTTAGAGATATTTAGCTCTAAAAGCAACAATCACACCAAAGAGCAAATTCATCAACAACAGGTCCATGGCTGTTCTCCTTATTTTGTAAAAAGACTCGGAATGAGTTGTCTGTAAATTTCAGGATATGGCAGTCCTTGTGTGAATTCTTGCAGTCATCTATGTACCAGATAAACAGAAGAGAAGATAGACAGCAACCATGAGGTGATCAAGCGGAAGAGTTAAGACTACCGGAAAAAGAGCCTTTAACACTCACTGTCTATGTTTTCTTAGTTAAGACGTCTTGAATTCACCCCACCAAGTTAGGACCCAAACAGAAGTGATTGACCAGTTTGTCAACTAAAGTTTGGGGTTGGATTATAAATAAATGAGAAATCAATAATTAGCTTTTTTTTTGGTCCTTATAAGTGCTTGTACAGTACATTGAGAAGTGTCACTATGGCATCCTTCACCCCACTCTGCCCAGTATGCACATTGATAAGGGTCCAGATGAGCCTGTGTTTTGTTTAGTAGTAGTAGTCTCTTAATTAACTTCTCAAATGATTTCATGATATGAGAATTTAAGTTCACCAGTCTGAAGTCACTTAATGCCGTTTTTGCAAGTGGAATAACATTTGCCTGTTTCCAGAGTCTTAATACCTGCTGTATATCCAGGGACATTTCAAATACAGAGTGAATTCTTAAAAAGATTAATTGGCTCCTGATTAAATCTGATTTGACCAAAAAGAAGTATACTATAGTGGTGCCCCAGGCAGAGGCAGCCTTAGGGGTGTGCGGGGCCGGTTATGTCAAATGTCCTGACTCGAACCAGCAGCAGCGAGCACATCACACCCATCCTGCTCCGTCTTCATTGGCTCCCTGTGTCTTACAGAATCGAATATAAAATCCTACTAATAACCTACAAAGCCTTAAATAACCTCGCACCAAACTACATCAGTGACCTTCTCCATCATTATGTGCCTGCCCGCCCACTAAGGTCCTCAGATTCTGGCAATCTTGTTGTGCCCCACACTAATCTACACTCCATGGGTGACAGGGCCTTCAGCTGTATAGCACCCAGACTCTGGAATGACCTACCGAAATTAATCAGATCAGCTGACTCGATGAATTCTTTTAAAAAACAACTCAAAACTCATCTGTTCAGGAAGGCTTTTAGCTCTAGCTGACTTCATTCCCCTTCTCTCAGTTTACCTCTCTGTCAAGATGCTCATGTAACCTGTATGTGTGTGTGCTAGACCATCAATTCTGTTGTCTGTTAGGCTTTCTTTGAACTTACTGTCTTAATATTCTTTATTTATTTATTTGGTTTGTACAATGCTATACGCTGTATACCCTGCTGTTTTCTCTTATTTTCTGTAAGTGCCTTGAGCATGGGAAAGGCGCTATATAAATAAAATGTATTATTATTATTATTATTATTAAATGCTGTTACCGGTGTGTGTGGACTGTATAAACTTGCACGCAAATTTAATACAAATAATGTTAACATACACCAGATTTTCTCATTAGAGTATTCAACAAAATTTTTGCCAGATAACACAAGGAGTTTATCAAAATATAACAATATAATCTATTAAAAAAATGCAATTCATAATTCATGACAATACCAAGACAGTGCGAAATGCGATGCAGTGTCATGCAGAAATTAGCAGGGCCTCTTCTAGAAAAGTACCCAAACTGCACGTATACTCTGAGTCTCGATATGCACGATGTCATAGTCATAACTCACATTGATGTCATGTCAGCCGGTTATCATTAGCGATACATGTTTTTGTGCATTAATATTCGGACATGTTTATGGCCTACAAATAAAATGTGAGCTTCAGTGTTTCGACAGGAAGTGTGAAATTAACGTTGAAGTATCATCATGAAATCCCTTGTCGGTTTCCAGATTCAGAGACGAAAATCCTCTTTTCTTGCCTCCCAGTCGGAAAAGTCGTTTTTCTATAAGTCTAACTTTTTCTATAGATAGGAGAAGTCAACCCAGCGACTAATGGGCTATACCTATTTTAGGAAGGGATTATACTGGCGACCCTTTTTGGGCGATGAGTGTGGACTATGGAATGTTGTCAAAGACGTACATGTATGGAATTTGACCGTGAAGAGGGATTTTAAACTCAGATATATATATATATACACACTGCAGAATATAAATTGACAAATCCGCTTGAACATGCGGATCTCAAAGGCGGGACCCCCTTAGGCACGGGGCCTGGGGCACTCACCCCACTTGCCACCCACAAATGCCGCTCTTGGCCCCAGGACTAAGTTTGATAACCACTCAGTTGGAGTATTTATTTTTTGTAGAATCTATATTCCAGACTTAATTTACTAAGCTTGGTTGATGTTGACATGAACAGGATTGTGACGTTATGACATAAATGTGTACTGTGAAGTGCCTAAAAACGTACAATACATTGATGTACTTATTCTTTTTATTAATAAAGAATATTTACAGTTAAATTCAGGTAAAATCTTTTTTTCATGTTAAATAAAATACAAATGCATCGGGATATACAGTTTGCAGCAGTTAATTAATGTTAATTTGGATGCCAGAATAAAAACACTTAAAACAGTGCAGTTATTTATTAAGCAGTAGACATAATTCAGTTTTATTAGGAGTGTGTAGTTAAACTGAAACTGTTCTATAAAAGGCACAAAATATTTGTATTGGATGATAAACTAAGAAGAAGGGGGCATACGTGTATGTATATTGTTGTATTTAATGTCTAGTGTATCCATGTTTGTTTCAGCATTTTGTTTTGTGTTTATATTGTACTAGCTGCGTTACCCAGCTTTGCCCAAGGTTATAGTGCTGTTGGTTAACCTGATGTACTATGTAGCTGAATTCTTAATCCATCCATCCATTATCCAACCCGCTATATTCTAACTACAGGGTCATGGGGGTCTGCTGGAGCCAATCCCAGCCAACACAGGGCGCAAGACAGGAAACAAACCCCGGGCAGGGCGCCAGCCCACTGCAGGGCGCGCACACACACACACACGCACACACCAAGCACACACCAGGGACAATTTCAGACCGCCAATGTATCTAACCTGCATGTCTTTGGACTGTGGGAGGAAACCCACGCAGACACGGGGAGAACATGCAAACTCCAAGCAGGGAGGACCCAGGAAGCAAACCCGGATCTCCTAACTGCGAGGCAGCAGCGCTACCCACTGTGCCACCGTGCCGCCCATGAATTCTGTATACAACATTTGTATTTTTCTTTTATCAGGGACTGGTTTTATTAGTTAACTTGAACTGTTTATAGTTGAGGATACTACATACAGTCCTTGGATTTGTTGGTGTGAAAGCAGAACATATTAAAACACATCACCAATAGTAGTATTCGGTAGTGTTACAAAGGTGATTTAAAGATGATTTATTCAAAACTAAAAACTGCTAAATGTCTACATTTTCCATTAACATCAAAGCCTAAAATTAGTACTGCTTAGGTATACAGTGAGTTTGAATAAATGTCTACCAGCAATAAATGCAAATGTTGCTACTTACGTTCACTTACTCAAAAGCACCATGCTGTTCTCCTCTTCCCACATTCTGATAAAAACAGCATCTCCATCAGCTATCGAAAAAAAATCCCAGTGGATGCTTAGCAAAGTATATAACGCTGCCATCATCCATCTACCCAAATCTCACTTTTTATGCTTGTCAAATATAATATCACAATAGGTAAAGATAAGCAAAAAAGCTGAGTTTCCTTTTTTAATTTATTATGTTTTGCATGTGAGTTTGCAATACAAAACTTACTCAAAACAGGTATTTGGATTTGGGAGTTTTAAGTTTTATGTTGATGGTGGTGTAGAAAGAATGAAAGGGTAATTGCTCTTTAAGGATTTAGCAACACTGCATACATTGGTTTTAGCAACACATTATTCAGTAAATGATCCAGATTAAAATAAACAAGGGAGAAGTGTCTTCAGTTGAAGATATGACAAAAAACACATACTCTAAGATAAACACTAATAATGTGAGACAATGAAATTGTTATCTCAAAGTGCTTGAGGGAAAAAAAAAAATACAACAGGTACTACCTTTGATGACATGCCACTTTTATTAATGCTGTTATTTAAACTTTGTGAACACTGATAAACTTGTCTGCAGCAACACACTGGCTAATGGGAATTGTTGTCTCTGCGCTGGCATTTGCAACAAGGTTTCAGAGGGTGGAGTAATATATATATATACACACTAGTCATGTGCGCCCAACTACGTTGCGCGTGTTAAAGTTGTCTGTGAAGGGCTCCCTGTTTAAACGCGGCTGCCAGTCGTGAACTGGGCCCTTCATCGCACAGCATTATGATTTTTTTATAAGGGAAACAAAATTACAAAAGAAAACCCTTGGACATTGATTCAATAGGAACGGCCTACTCGGAATCACTGTCCGAATAGTAATTATGTGGTGGTGTAGGAGCATTTTTGCTTCTGTCCGTTCACAGCCAATCTCGTTTTCACAACGCTATCGTTTCTTCTCACGATGTCTTCTCAACCTTTCTCCAATCTCGCAGGTTGCTTTGTGGCAATCCAAAGAGTAAGGCAATATACACGGAGCAATGGTTATAAAAGGGGGGCACATAGGTATCCAGGCTCTTTAAAGCATAAATAGGGATCACTTCACTGACATGTGAGCAAGCCACGGTACAACTGTGAGACGCGCAGCACTCGCCGGCTACAACGTAACAATAATAATTTCCGGAACGTACTGCTACGTTGTCATTCATTTTACCCACTGTCTTTCTTTCATTCATATGTTACGTAGGCACGTACCTTTTATCTTCAGCAATCTCATTCTCTAACCAGGCCTCAGGAGCTAACCAGTGTAACACTGTCCACCACCCCTTTCATTATTCCGGCACATTGTTGACATCCGTGAGTAACAACAACGTACTAAACTGGAAGGTGGAATTCGCGGACAAACAAAGATCAAGATCTAAATGAAGATCTCTTTAGTTAATTTAAAGCAGAACAATTTGTTTAGTTTGAATGTCTGTGTTTTGAGGTGTGACTGGCGTACTACAGTCTTCAGTAGTATAAGCCTGGAGGAGATTCTTAATGCAATGCCTAGTGCTTCTTCTTCTAATTCATTCGCGGACAAACAAAGATCAAGATGCAAATGAAGATTATATATAGAGATTACATGCTATAATTAATAGATCAGTTGCATGAAATTGACTATACTCATAGCCATAGTGCCTGGCAAGCACAAATGCATCTTCTTTGAACTTCACCCAGCTTTCCTCCTTTAACCTGCAGATGGCCTTCATTACCGTAAACTAGAATGCTCATTTCTCTGTCCAATCGCTGTTATACTGTACTGAAAAGGGGAAGTGGTGCATTAGAATGTGCCATTCACTACAGCATTATTAAAGATAAATATTAACAAATAAAAACCAAAAGCAAATTTTATTCATATCAGTCAAAACATTTTTGAAATTTTGGGAATTTATATTATAGAGGATTGGGGTTTACCCCTAATTATTGATATATCAAAATGTCCTTTCTTAGTGGACCTTCTGCATTAAATGTAACCTCCTGCCATATTTCAGATTTTTAGCTAAATGGGAAATAGTGTTTCTTGATGAGTGAGTCAGTCAACATTGCATTTTATATTTACTGTGTGTGTATATACGTATATTATATATACTAGCTGTCTCCTGCGGCTCCACCCACGCAGTAGTAAAACAGGACAAACTTTAAAATCCAGTAAAAATGTAAAAAAAAAATGTAATTCTGGCCAAGCGGAAGGTAAGTACGCTTTAACGTCAAATGTTGACTGTGTATCTGATTGTGTTCAGCTGTGACGGGAGAGCGTCCCCCATGTGGGGAGAAAAGCACATGGCCGTGATATCTCTGCCAATCAGCAGCTACCCTCTAAAACACACGTAGCTGTGATCTCTCTCTCAAAAATGTCAAACGTTACTCCTTAACAATCTGTAGATGATAATGTCTGCTGAACAAATAGGTATCGCTAGCTAAGTGTAGGCAAGGTACGCTCCAACACGTGACGAGAGGTAGAGCGACTCAAATGGAGGCTGGCGCGTGAGTGAGCAGAGCCCCGTCCCCCTCCCCTCGGCCTGCAGCCTCTCTCTCGGATTCGTGTAAATAAATCGGTACCACAAGTAAACTATGATACTTATCGCAATGAGTGTCGCAAAATCAACCAACATGTTCAAACAAATTATAGAAAAAAAACCCAATCTAAATCCGTTAAGTAGTTCTCTCGTGAAAAGTGGACAGACAGACAGACGTTGGATTTTATACATAGAGAAACAGATTTCTTTTGTTTGTGCTATATTTGAAATTATTGCGTAGTTCATCATGCCTAATAAGAATACATTGAATTGATTTCAATTCACACACTGAATTTTGTTGAACAGTACTGTCTTACCTGTCCTCCTCCTTTGTTTTGAGCAGCCTAGATCCATTCTAGTGTCAGTTGGCTTTATAATATTTCGCTGTGTGTGTGTTTTATGTTTATAAATGCTGTATTGTTTAATAAGTTCATTTTAGTGCAGTATTGTTGTAAATATTTCTAAACCTGGTAAAGAGGTCCATGCTGTAAAAAGTCTACCTGCTATTCATACCAGACATTATGTTTTTATTAATTAAGATTGCTTTCAGTAATGTAGGCAAAATATTTGTGTGGACAAAAATACACTAAATTAGAAATGTTTAAATAAAGATCTGTTTGAAATATACTAATTCATTAATAATGCATAACAGTAAGAGTAGATCTACAAGGGAGAAGCCTAAGAAGAAGAAAAGAAAGCACTAAATTGTGCAATGTCTCTTCCTACAGTGATGGGTCCAAGAGCTCTGCTTCAAAATGGTCTCCACCTGAAAACTATAAGAAGTAAGTACTGATCCTTTAGGTTGAAGTTAGCTTTTTCTACGCATTTTAGTTAAGTGTAGAATTGGCATTGTGGTTATATGTGTTTGTTTTCACATTCTTTCCACCAGAGTGTGATTTCTCCTTCTCCCCACCACCCACATCTCAAAAATATGCATGCTAACCTATTTTGATATCTTATATGATCGAAGACTTGTATCTGCATTAGAATGTTCTTTGAGGGATAGTTTTTTACCCAGGGTTGGTTCTTGTGTTATGCTCAGTGCTGTTTGAATTGGCTCATGCTCCCTATAATGGGCCAAAGTGTTTCCAAAAATAGCATACAGAATCTAGTGTATACTATGGACCACCAGGATGGCACTACCACCTTAACCCAACACAGACAAGCATGGGACACAAGTTCAAGGCACACACATTTTTATTTTCTTTTTTACTTCATGGGAAGTGCCTTCCCCCATTTCCCACAAGTACAACACAGTCTCACAAGCACAATGCCAAACGATACTCTTCCTTCTCTCTTTTCTCCTCCTCCACTCCTGATCAAGCTTCGTCTTCCTCCTTCCAACTCTGGCTCCTCGATTAGTGGCTGCTGGCTCCTTTTATACTGCACCTGGGAGTGCTCCAGCTGCTTGATGACCTAGTTTTTGGCAGCACTTCCGGATGTGGCGGAAGAACTGTCCAAAAGGGATCAGCAGATCCTGCTGCAGCACCTCCTGGCAGTGCCCATGGATCCCAATAGGGCTGCACCAAACTCTAGGTCCCATGAAGCCCTGCTGAGTCCAAGGCACTGCTGCAACCCAGGGGGGCTGCCATCTAGTGTCCCAGGGAAGGTATTGCTCTGGCCACGCTGGCTCCCTTGGTCCTCTCAGCGTGGAGGCGTCCCGGCCGGGCAAGGGCCCCGACTGCACACTATAATGCATATGGGTATTTTGCTTTGGGCTTAGCATTTTCAGCACTGCCAACAATGCCATATGCTTATCAATGATAAATCTGTTCTGTTTTTGGTTCTCAGTGTAACATTGTGTATTACATGCACTATAAGGTGAATGGTGTTTTTGAAAGATGATCAACTTAAATGCTTATCATAAAAACATAAAAAAGGTAGATAATGTTTTCATGGCATTGTATTGTATACTTGCATCAGTGCATCAGTTCCAATTTACTTACTTCATCCTCAGCTGACTGAGCTCTGAATGTTCTTAAGATACTTTATTTACCAACGTTCTTGCTCAATTTTTCCCACATAGTTAAACTTAGTATACACTGTGAGTTTGAGCTGCTGAAATATTCTATATTCTCTTTTGGTGAACTTACCCTTACTATAGCAGGAGTTAGTTGATTACTTTAACACTTTTTGCGCTTGATATTGAAACACTTTGTGCAACAGATAAGACAGTTGGTATTGTTTGTGTTGGCAGGCGTATTGCTTCTCTAGAAGCCAGACAGAATGCAAGCAAGGAACCTGCACCCCCTAAAGTAAGCCAGAATAGTTCTCTTTTTAGAGGCCTGAGTAAGGAAGACCAGGCCATTGCTGAAAGACTGGAAAGACTAAAGATGGAAACTAAACCCAGTAAGTAATTTTGTGGTAAGAGATCTTCTTTAGACCTTTGACTTCTTATTAGTTATTGAAACAGATGATCGTACATCCTGCAGACTCATGACGGCCATTTGAAATGGAGAGCTAGCTCTAGCAGATGCAACAACAACAATCATTTAGTAACTGTATGGTGAATTTGTTGCCCTTTTTTAAAAATGGTATTAAAAAGAGAAAAATATAGCAAGTATAATATGTTCTGAGTACAATCCATAACATAAATACTCAACCCTCACTTAACCATTGGCATAAAGAGATATTTTAATGTTGAAGTCCTTAACTAACTAAACCCTTTTTATCTCTTGTCTGCTCCCAAAAATGGGTCACTAGGGGTCCAATAGCAGTAACCAAAAATATTTGGTGATAACGGACAGACTTGTCTGGTTCTATCTTCTAATGTAAAATAATCTAAAATATCTAATGTGTAATAATCTAAATAGTGTATATTATTTATACGTACCAAGACTTCTGGAATTATATGAAGCACTTAAATCCCTATGGATATATTAGGACCAAAGACAGATTTGTGTAAGGTGGATTGGTGAACTTGGGCCAAAATGGTGTGTGATGTGTGAGTGTTTTCCCTGCGATGGACTGACCCTACCTTGTTAGGCTCCAGCCCTGTGCAGACTTGGTCAGGGTGAAGTAAGTTAAAGAGATGGTATGGTAACATCTTCTAAGCTGTTGGCAATATCTTTGAAGTATGACATTCAGTTGTTTTGTGGTGCATATGGTATATCATTTATTGTATGCATTTCATTGGAACCGTGCTTTATGATAAATTGTGCATCACCCGAGAAGATCCCTTTCATTTATGATTGAACTAATGAAATTTTTGGTTTGTACTGCAGAGTCAATACCCTCAGTAAAAGAAATAGAGACTCGACTTGCGGGCATCAAAAATGATCCACAGAAACCCATTCCTTCAGTATCTGATATATACAACAGGCTATCAGCCCTACAGGGGAAGACACAGCCAACAGAGACGCCAAAACCAGTGAGTCAGAATAATGATTTTCATGTGTGATGGATTGTGTTTCTGATATTGAATGTTTTTAAGAATTAGCTACCACACACCAATCCTTTTGTCAGTAATAGCTATTTTTGTCTGTTATAATATTTGAAGGGTTGAATATGAATGGATGCAGTTTTGTTGTTATTGGTGATGTAGTAGAGTGTTATTTAGTTGACAATTAAAAGAAGGTAAAAAGGTGCAGCACATTGGTGCAGTGGTTAGTGCTGCTGTCTCTCTCGTTTGTACATTCTGTTTCTTTCGTTTGTTTTTACTTTTGCATTAGTCCAATTTTCATTTTTTATTCCAAAGATGTGCAGGTTAGGTTGTTTGCCATTTCTAAATTAACCTTTTATAAGTATGGCTGTGAGAGTGAGAGAGCTGTGAGCCATGCAATACAATATTGAATCATCTACAGTTGACTCCTGCCTTATAGGTGATGCTGCCAGGGTAGACTGTGGTACACTATGGCTCTGGACTACATTAAAGAGATTTGAGGATTTTATTTCTGTAGATAACTATTAAGTCAGGGAAATGCAAGAAAAGCATTAGTTGAAGGATGTGTAACTGCATTATGCATTTGTAAATCTGCAGAAGACATTTGGGAGGGTGCCACAATGTGGTAAATGAGGTAGAGGTGTTGGGAGAAACTCCATCTAATGCTCAGGTTATCAGTAGTGGCTACATCAAAGATCTAGTGGTGTCAAGGATAGTCTGCAGGTGGTGAGGTTTTGTATTTTTATTTATTTATTTTTTTTTTTGGTGAGGTTTTGTAGAAAGTGTGCAAGATAGTTCCAGAATGCAGATGTAGTAAGTGTAATTTAGATAACAGCAGTGGAGTTGTTTTGGAGAAAGTAGGGTAATTCTGATACTTAGGTGACATGCTGACTGTAGATCGATGTGTGTGAAGGTAAGAGGCCCATGGAAGAAATGCTGACTTGTAAAGAAGTTTCCCAAGCATGGAAAGGAAACATTTTTGAAATTTGTGTGGTGTGAATGGCAGAGAATGATTGGGTAAAGAGGTGGAGGGGTTGGTTATGATGATAAACAAAAAACAGATAAAAATCTTTTAAAAGCACTTTTATTGAAGTTAACCCATAAAAGCATTTACTAATTTTTTTAAGAGCAGTTAAATACAGTTAACATTACTGGTTATTTTTGAATTTGTATAATTTCTGTTAAAACTACACAACAAAATATTCTGTAAAAGTCTGGTTTAAATAAAGGCAGGGATTGATCCGTTATTACATACGAGGTGAGACACAAAAATAACCGGATTGGTAAAAAAAAAATTATATTTCTTGATGAATTCCAGCATTGTAAACATTGTCACCTTCTATAGACTCCCTCTCCCTCCCGATCTCTGCACCGCTCCATGCGTATCCTCCATTGATTGAAACAGTGCTGGAAGTCTTCTTGCTTGAGGCTCTTCAACAGGCTTGCCGTTTTAGTCTTCACTTCATCCATTGAAGAAAAATGTGTTCCCTTCAGGTTACTTTTGATTTTTAGGAACAAGTTAAAATCACAGGGAGCTAAATCGAGCGAACAGGGAGAATGATCGAGGACAGGAATGTTTTTGTCAGTCAACAACTGCTTTACGGAAAAAAAAAAAATTTGTGAGAAATTTGATGTTGATTCACTGTTCGAATTTTTTTTTTTTTTTACCTGACATTATTGCGGCAACTTGTGTAGCGATTGTTGTGCAAATACTGACAGGGCTCTTCAAAGGATATACCTAGCCGGTTGGCGGTTTGACGGGGCGTGTAGGAGGGGATATCTTCTTATATAATACGCTACCATGGCCGTTTGTTTGTCTGTCCAGGATTTTAAATCACCTGTAGCTCGCAAATCGTTAGAACTATTGACCTGAAATGTGGTACACATATACTACGTGACGTCTACTATCTGCTTTCGGGGTGATGATTGACCTCTATGGTAATCCGTTTTTTTATTTTTATTATTGTAGAATCAACTCTCTCCAGTGGCCAACAGGGCGGTGCATGCGTCTGGGCTCTGTTCTCATCCCTACTACCTTCGCCATCACTTCCTCTACCTCTTCATATCCTTCTATATAAAAGCGGTCGGGATTGTCCTTCCGTCCCGTGAGTGCTACGCAGGCGCGGAGTTTCACACACGCCCCGTCCATTTTGCAATGCACGATGGGATTTGTAGTTTCGTTTTTCCAGGTAAAAGATGATTTTCTACTCCAGACTGTGTGATATCTTCTTCTTCTTTCTTACTATATAAAAGCGGTCGGGATTGTCCTTCCGTCCCGAAAGTGGAAAGCGTAGCGGTATTCCGCTTATCACAGACTTACTACTTGCAGCTTGCGGTACAAAGCGACATGATGTGAGCAGAGTTCTGGTGCTCCCATCATCTCCTTGCTTTTGTGCGCAATGCGCTGGAAAAATAGACAAAATTATGTCTCTGGAAATAATTAATGTTGATGGAGTACAAATGCCTCACCGCAAAGTAAATATCAGGGGGGTTCAAAAGGGCGACCTCAATATAGAAAAAAAGTTAAAATTTCATCACAAAAATAACAGAAACTACGAGTATTAAAGTAATACCGCTCAAATGCAATATAACCAAATTAATGAGTTTGTATAAAATATCAAATTGATCTACATATTGAATTGTCTTAAGAAGTGGTCAACTTAAAAGGCGGGTCAGCCTAGTCTTAAATCATTCTTGAGGCAGATTGAAGACTTAAGTGCCAGCTTAAGTAAAAAAATTAAGGAAAACGTACTAATTAATGGCAAAACAAACACGGACTTAATCAGTTTTAACGCGAAAAGATGCCAACGAAAGAAGAGAAGAAGAGGGCCGCCTGGGTGGAGAAAAGAAGAGCTGCTCAGGAAGCAGAAAGCACATCAACCTCTGAGCAAACGAAAGATAAACGTACAGAGAAAGAGGATGAAAACTACAAGTCAAGTGTATTCACTGCACATTATCTTGCAGTGCAGTGTTACTGTCTAGTAGTTCTATGATTCACGTCTGGCCAACCTCCAGACAGTTTTCCAAGAAAGCCTCAAGCCCAATCCGGTTATTTTTGTGTCTCATCTCGTAAATGACTTGGAAAAAAATAACAGCAGACACAGGTATTCCACAGGGCTGAGCCTGAGAATTACTAAAGATTGAAAATGTTTTGTATTTCAGCCTCAGCAGCGTCCAGACCTGGCAACACAAACTGAACAAGTCAACAGTCTGATAACCCAGATGACTGAGGAAATAGAAATTGACAGCAACACTGAACCCCAGTCACAGTCAGAAGGTACATTCGATAATGGTTCTTGGTTCAGCTAGACAAGATATCAGTCTTCTGCACAGTCTTCTTTATTTAGTTTGTTCATTTTAACAAACTGTTTTAACACTGCTTAAAACTAAACAAGTTCTGGGTCCATATAGGCAGTGACAGCCAGTTAAACAACTTGAATAAAGGTAGTGACTTTCTGGAGGAAAATCTTGATGTTCAAGAAAATGAAAAGCAGCTGGAAGAAGAAAAGAGCAGAATTCTGGAGGAAGCAATGGCAGAGCTGAAACAAGACAATATCCATCAGGAGCAAGTTTTGCAGATGGCTAGGAGGCTAGCTTGCCTTAAAGGAGAGGACCCCAATTCAGGTATGTGAGTATATGTGGGAGATGGCTAATGCAGATTTCTTATTTTAAAACAGTTAACTTCTAAATGAGTGAAATGCCTAACTCCAGTGTTCCTCAGAATTGCCTTGAGGAAAAATGGTGAGGGTTGTAATCATTTACTAGCCTTCAAAGATCCAAGTCAGAAACCCAAGAAATATAAAGTCTGTTAAAGCAGATGTCAGAAAAAAAATATGTTCACAGACAATGTACAGTAGCTTAAGTACACAAGATGGAGGTAAATGCAGCTCGTCAATTATAAAACAACTGTTTTCACTTACCCTGTAAATGATTCATTGCCATATTTTTACTGTTAGTAGCCTAGTAGCAATGGTAGGGATGACAGATTTATTTATTACAGATAACTATCTGTTTATGCGTTAAAATATTTATGTTTCACTTAAACTGTTAACATTACAGATCTTGCAGCTCAGTGCGTATTTTCCAGTGTAGTATTTGCCACCACCTATTTGTTTTAGCAGCCTTTAATGTAATATCCACTAGTTTATAACACATAATGGACATTACATATTGTAAGAGAAATAAACATCTGCCTCACATGTTGAACTTAGAGATAAATGGTATGTTTGTTTTATTGTTGACAAAAATATGAATTCTCATGAAAAAGCAAAATCTAAATACAGTAATGTGGTGAACATGACACACAGGTACAGTGGTGATGACTAATTTAGCAAATTCATTTGTTTAAAGTTTAATGAGGTGAAAATATGTGGGCATTTTAATTTGTCTTTGTAAGTTAGGCCTTAACTGGTTTGAAAGAATGGGTTTTTAAAGTTTTGGGT
Organism: Polypterus bichir lapradei; assembly: GCA_026402145.1. NCBI lineage: Eukaryota > Metazoa > Chordata > Cladistia > Polypteriformes > Polypteridae > Polypterus > Polypterus bichir. The sequence continues at coordinate 14,881,733 of JANRMT010062797.1, read as the reverse complement.
TTTTTTTTTTTTTTTGGAAGTTTAATTCCTTGTCATCTGATTTCATTCTGACGACAATACTTCAGCTGGTTTTTGTTTGCACATTTAAATCTGGGGTTTTATTTTACATGTATGTGATATACTGTATATAAAAACATATAACAATTACTAAGACTGCTTAATCCAGTTCAGCCTAATTGGCAGCTGTATCCTATCTGGACAACATTAGGGGCAAGGCAGGAACTCACGTTAAACAGGGCATTAGTCAGTCAATGGGCACACTCGCATATATATCCACACTGCCTCACTCACGCCAGGTTCATTTAGCATCACCAGTCAGCCTGGCTTGTGTATCTTTGGGATGTGGTATGAAGATACAAGAAGAATATGCAGACTTTACACAGATAGTAACTGGGCTGGGATTCAAGCTCAGATGTCTGAAGCAATAAAGTAGTAGAGGGTGACTCTGTGTTATCCTGAAAGATAAAACAAATGTAGAATACTGTTGCATGAAAGATGCTGCCATTTCTTATTTTTCTTATATTAGTTTCTGCAATAGATTATAAACCACCAGACAGTGATGAAGAGACAGAGGAAGAGGCTGTGCAACGAATTCTAAAGCAGGTACACTGTGCAGGCAATGGAAATTTAAAGCCGATGCCACATTATAGCTGAATGTGTATATTACATTTTTTTGCTGTTGTTGAGTCTGTTTGGACTTATGATAGTTATCATAGTTAATTTTTTTGGACTGCTTTAATCCTTAAACTAGATGGTTGGTTGAGCAGATATTACAGCCTTAGGTGTTGTGAAGAGTAGCAATAACAAAAAGAATGCTTTACTTTTTAACAGTTGTCTGAGGAAGCACAATTAGATGAGGCCAGCAACTACAACATTCCTCCTGAATGCAGTGCAAGTTTGCAGAAGCCAAAAGTGAAGAAGGTAATGACACTTAGAGGGGAATTGAGACCCTGTTGCTTGGCAAACCATTTAAGTTTTACATTTTAGTGTATTTTGGTATTTTAAGGGATTTCCTAATGCTGTAGTGCATAACATTTTTAAGTGCTGTGGACACTTCTCGTGGTGTAGCTTTGTTTTTGGTGGCTTGTGTACTGCTTATATAATAAAACCCCTTTAGTGACCTTAGTCAGGTTTTCTTTCAAAAGAGCTTATGCGAAAGATGTTGCTACTGAATTTATGAAATATTGAAATGCTTTGTCTTAACAATTTAATGCTAATGTGTTGTACTTTTGCAACTGCATCCATCTGATATTTCAAGTTCGGAATACCTGTGTTTCTTAAGCTTCAGATTTTTTTTTTTCATTTCCAAAATGTGAATATAAAATACTGTATGTAAAAGACTTTATTTTTAGATAGTGTTATGATATTCCCCAAGAAGGAGAGGGAAAAGCCATAAAAACAACCTTCATTCAAACATAGACTATTAATGATTAATTAAATATTAATACAAAAATTCCAAAGTAGTCAAAAATGTAATTAAAAAATAGTTAAAAAAATTCTAAACATCAAAGAAGCAAACTTATTAAAACATTTTCAAAAGAAAAGTAAGAATTTAAAGAGAAGAAAAGAAAAACAAAGGAAATTTA
>JANRMT010062797.1:14845562-14873450 GCA_026402145.1 Polypterus bichir lapradei | reverse complement strand
TTTTTTTTTTAAACCCAGACTGATCAGCCCTCTGCCTCGTTCAGGGTCAATCCCAGCATTTCTTTAAGTAGCGCGCTGTGTAGTGTGGGATTTATGAACCCATGGTCCACTCCTACCTTTAAATGACCTCCTTGTTTAATTAGTCAGCTGATTATGGTGTGAACAGCAGGGGGCGTTGCAGCACCCCAAACACAAGTCCTGGGTTCAAGCAATCGATTTATTGTACAAAATACTTTTACAGGCCATTCAAAATTGCAAGCCCAGACACAGTTCTTCCTTTTCACCCTTTCTGCCTTCCTTCCTCCAGGTGAGTGTTGTCCAGCTCCTCTCCCGACTCCGACCCACCTGTACTAAAGCGGAGTTGCTTCCTTTATGCAGGACACAGGAGTAATTCCAATGCCATGAGGCTGTTCACCAGAAGCACTTCTGGCTAAGGTGGAAGGCCAGGGGTGGATTGGCCATTAGGGCATTTGGGCAATGCCCGGTGGGCCACGGACTCTGTTCTGGTCATGGGCTGGCCGTTTCATGAAATAAATGTTATGTACTGGTTACTGTTTGATATTAAAATTAATTTTCTAAACTACTAAACATTATCTGTCCGGTACTGCAATTTATATAGTCCTGTATAATATACCGTATTACGTCATCAAGTTGTTTTAGTTGTCAGTACACAATGTTGCAGCGAAAAATTTGGTCAGAACTGCCTTTTGCTGATTTTTGTTTCGATACCGCTACATTCCGGTTAGCATATACATTGTTGCAATTTATTTTATCTCATATCTAGTATTTCAATTCATCGGTACTAATAATTAGTTTAGATTATGTATTATGCACTTTATTGTTCTCTGGTCCTTGGTGTAATAGATAATTAGTGGCTTTCAGCTGCGATTATTAGTATGATGAAATAAAGTTCTAAAGCACAGGATAGGAATTTTTCATATTAGGACGGAACATTTATAGTTTATCATTAAGTTAATGGAACATTTCAATCATGAGGTTTTCATGAATTTCTAGTAATCACTGAAACCTGGTTAAAAAAGTCTATTTCTTATCCTGATTTAAATTTATCTGGCTACAATTTATTTAGACAGGACAGGTCCTCCAAAGGTGGTGGCGTGGCAATTTATACCAAAGAACATCTTAAGTGCTCAATTGCCTTATCTAAGACAGTTCCCAAGCAATTCGATTTGCTTGTTTTAAACATTGAATTCACTAACAATTTCACTCTGTCAGTGGCTGGGTGCTATCGCCCTCCATCAGCCCCGGCCTGTACTTTAACCACATTGTCCAGTGTGTTGGCGCCCTTGATCAAAACTGAATTTGTGCTTCTTGGTGACTTAAACTGGGATATGACCAAACCACCCGATAAAGTCATTCAACAATTCGAGGCATTAAAACTTGCATCAAATTATCTGCTTTCCCACCAGGTATGACTCCAAATCTATAGATAAGGCTACGCTGATTGACATTATTTTAACTAATTCTCCTCACAAGTATAACTCTGGGGTATTTCGTTCTGATATCAGTGATCACTGTTTTACTGCATGTGTTCGAAATGGTTGCTCCATCAAGAAACCAACTCAATTCTGTTGCAAACGTGCTTTTAAAAATTTGAATCACCAAGCTTTTCTACACGACATGGCTGATGTTAACTGGTCAAGAATCAGGCTGGTTCCAACGGTAGACGAGGCTTGGTATTTATTTTATAAGCTTTTCAGGGCTATTGTTGATAAACATGCTCCGATGAAAAAACTTAGAGTAAAGGATCGACATAGTCCTTGGTTTACCCCGGAGCTTACTATGCTTTTACAACAAAAAAATACTCTCTGGCGCAAGGCACGACACTCTAGATCCCCAGCAGATATTTTGGCTTTTAAGCAACTCAGAAATAAATCCTTACAAGCCGTTCGCAAGGCTAAAACAGACTATTTTAAGAAGCAGTTTTCTCTTAGTAGCTCTGACCCTAACAAATTCTGGAATGCGGTAAAGGAGATGGAAAATAAACCATCTCGTAAACTACCTTCTTCACTCTACTTAGAGAATACTGTAGTATCAGACAAGAAGTGTATGTTGGAGCTCCTCAATAAGCACTTTATAACTTCTGGTCTAACCCCTGAATTTTCTAATTCTGCTTCATCATCTATAAATTCTACTAATTGTTCTACTGCACCTTCTCCAACTCTCCCTCATCTTACAATACTTCCTTCCTCCTCTCATAGTTTCACCTTGCGGGCTTTTTCAGAGGAAGAGGTTCTGGATGAATTGCTTAGGCTGGACTCCAATAAATCTGCTGGGTCTGATGAGGTGGATCCTGTCTTTTTTAAATTGGCCGCTTCCATTATCGCTGCTCCCATTACAGATATATTCAATTTATCTATATGTACAGGGCAAATTCCTTGTGCTTGGAAGTCAGCGTTAGTGTTCCCTCTCTTAAAGGGTGGTGACCGATCAGATCCCAACTGTTACAGGCCTATTTCTATCTTGCCATGTATCGCCAAGGTTTTGGAAAAACTCGTAAATGGTCAACTCACTGATTATTTGGAAGCACATAACATCTTATCACCTGTTCAATCAGGATTTAGAACTGGGTTTGGGTGTATAACAGCTACTCTTAAAGTCTTAAATGATATCTATTCTGCTTTGGATTCTAAATTTTACTGTGCTGCTATTTTCATTGACTTGGCCAAGGCCTTTGACTCTGTCAATCATAAGCGTCTTATTGATAGGCTTCATGACATAGGTATCTCTGACAAATCCTTGTTTTGGTTTTCCAATTATCTTACTGATAGAGTGCAGTCCGTGAAATCTGAACTACTCCTTTCCCAGCCTCTCCCAGTCACCAATGGTGTCCCGCAGGGATCAATACTTGGACCTACACTTTTTTCTATTTATATTAATACTGTCGCTAACTCGGTGACAGATTCATCTATCCATCTTTACGCTGATGACACAATTCTTTATTCTACAGGTTCTTCCCCTGCTACAGTCTTGCAGCAACTTCAACTTAGTTTTAATAGTTTGCAACTGACTCTTTCTAATTTGCACCTCCAGTTAAATATTTCCAAAACTAAACTTATGTGGTTCGGTAAAAAAGGTCATATTCCATCAAGCTCTCCAGGTATTTGTTTCCTTGACGGGACACCACTGGACCAGATTACTGAATATAAATATCTGGGAATTTGGCTGGATAATACTCTGTCTTTCTCAAAACACATTGACAATCTGAAGTCTAGGATTAAATTGAAACTTGGGTTCCTTTATAGAATGCGTTCTGCATTTACATCATCTGCTAGGAAAACTTTGGTTCAAATGACAATCCTTCCCTTGTTTGACTATGGTGATGTTATTTACAGATCAGCATCCAAAGGCCTGCTTCAGAAGCTCAACGTTCTTTATCACTCTGCCATCCGGTTTATAACAAATGCTCCTTTCAAAACCCATCATTGTACCCTGTATTCTTCTCTCAACTGGTCTTCATTGTACACCCGCCGTAAAGTCCATTGGCTTATGATTATTTACAAAACTCTCCTTGGTTTTTCCCCTCCTTATTTACAGGAATTGTTACACTTTTCTTCTTCTGTGTATAATACTCGTTCTGCTAATCTGATTCTGCTGACAGTTCCTAAGGCTACTTCTGTACTTGGCCTGTCGTCTTTTCAGAACGCTGCTGCTAGAGACTGGAATGACCTGCAGAAAATGTTAAAACTGAATAATTTCATTCCTAAATCAGTTTTCCAATCACGGATTTCAGCTTATTATAAAGATGTGTGTCGCTGTTACTTAGGCTAGCTGCTCCAATTCACTGCTGCTCTATTCATTGTTGCTCCAATGTTCTTATTGTTTATACAGTATAATATTTTTATGACTTTTTTTTTTTTTTTTTTCTTCGTAATTTTGTTTATATTGTATATGTGTATCTTTCTTAATATGTTTTATTTTTATTTATTTATTTTTTTCTTACCCCCCCCCCATTTCCCTCTTAAGGCTTTGCCCTTTCCAGGCCACAGTTGTAAATAAGAAACATGTTCTTAATCTGTTTTGCCTGGTTAAATAAAGGTAAATAAAAAATAAATAAAAATAAACATTATAACCTTGATTATAGTTTATTCCATTGTAAATGAGCAGCTACTGGCCTACTAGGGTACAGGCACTTGGTCTGGTATAGTATTACAGTTACCCAGGCCCTTTAGCTGTCTCCTACTCACAACTGTGTGACAGTGTGCTTGTAGGGCCTAAGCCATTTAAAGGTTTATATATAAGAAGCATTTTAAAATCGTCCCTAAACTTAACAGACAGTAGACGTGATCATACTTTCTATTTCTGGTAATGATTCTTGCAGAAGAACTTTGAATTAACTGAAAGCTGCATAGAGAAAGGTTTGAAGAGCTTCTGAATAACACACTGCAGTAGTAAATGAAACCAGAAATGAATGCAAAGCTTTAACGTCTCTGTATTATCAAACGTACTGAGCTCACTTTATGGTCACAACCTGTCCCAGCACCATTAGGGACAAAGGGGACTAACCTTTAGCAGGGCACACTCCCTCACACCAGGCTGATTTGGATTAGGAGGAAATCACAGTAACTGGCGAAAAAGCGGCACAGACACAGTAAAATGGTCGACACATCGCCTTTCATTTATTTACAAGTGGCTGCATGGCTGGCACAGCGGCATGATGGCAAAGCACAACTACTTCACAGCCTCAGGTATCAGATTTCCTGTTTCACCCAGGGTCTGGGTGGGCTTCCTCCCAAATCCCAAAGAGGTGTAGGTTAGGTTAATTGGTGACACTAAACTGAAGGGGTGTGAAAGCACAAGTAGGGGTGCACTGCGACAGACAGGCACCCTTCTCAGCACAGTGGGCTCCTTCTCAAGTCTGATACCAGCAGGCCATGCTTTGGCCCCCTGATATCCTGTTGAAATCAGCAGGTTCACACAATGGATGGAGAGAAGGAATGAACCCACTTCTTTTTACATTGACTCTAATTCTTAGAACTGAAAAGTATACAGTGCCATGTGCATCTTGGCTCATTGTAATGGATGGCTTGCAGGAACTGGCATCTTAGCCAAGACCGAACAAGGATTCTTACCCAGCTAGGAGGTCAGTATAATGGAAGGACAGTGGAAGACAACTTATTTGGGTTATTTTCCCCCAAAATGCTAGGTGGAAGCATCCCTGGATTACGGTACCTCTATGGATACCCACAGGGCATGTTGGGAAATACAGTCCCATGGAACAGCCCTGTTGGGTCCTGTGGGTGCTGCCAGGGGGGCGCTGAAGGGATTAATGGTCCCTACTTGATGGGTCTTCCACAGAAGTGAACTAGGTCTCAAAACCGGACCGGACATCCTTCAACGAGTGAGGTGATGAGGTCGACCCACTCAGCCCATTATTCATTGTAATTTTCTTAAAACTTAATAATAATAATACTACATTTTATTTATTTGTAGGCACCTTTCTAAACACTCAAGGACACCGAACAATAGATAAAACACAGATTATAAACAAAAGTAAAATGCAAAAGTTAAAATAAGACAGAGCAATTGTAATCAAAGAGAAAAAGCAGTCTTAAACAAATGAGTTTTAAGTTTAGATTTGAAAAGTGAAAATGATTCGATATTTCTAACCTCAGATGGTAGTGAATTCCAAAGCTGGGGAGCAGAGCAACTGAATTTGCTACTTGCTATGAGCCTATGATATGAACTCTATCTAATCTAAACTGTTGCCAAGCGTAAATCTGTACACTGTTGTTTAAACACAACTTAAAATTTGACGACATGCTTAGAAATAAAATTTAATGAAAAATAAAAATTTAGTAACACAGCTTACACGTTATTAGAGTACGTGTCAAATGTCAATGTCCAGACCAGGGGGTGGCAGAGTGTGCTGACTGTCTCTCTCAGTTTCTTGCAGACCATTCCTGGGAAATCTCACCAGGTTCCGGCACCTCTGATGACGTCACTTCCGGTTCCGGCATAGATGACATAATTTCCTTCCCCAGCCCTTAAAACCGCCATCTGCCCTCCAAAGAGTCAGTTCTGTTGTGGACTCAGTCTTGTGAATATCTCTGTTCGAATATTTCAAAAACTTTTGCAGCTGGGATATAACATACGGGTGGCTGCCCCAAACCTTTATGATGTCTGGAGACTCATTCTTATTACAACACATACCACAGAATATATTACAATCTCACAATTAGTGATGACCGAACATTGCCGAGTTCACTGTGAGTTCCCCAAAATCACAGAAATGTTTGCGATATTCTGAAAACTTGGTGAACTGCATTAAAGTCAAGGGGGAAGGACTAACGGAACTAGATCTGACTGGATTATAATGGTGCAGTCGTCTTTAAAGTGTCTCTGAGGGTTAGGGACACATCTGTTGGACCGATTACTGTGGCCAAAAAGGTGACCTGAGCTGTGGCAACCACCGTGCCTCCGTGAGATCGAAGGAAAAACAATGCAGCCAGAGACACGCAATCATAGATTTTGTCAAAACAAAGCAGAAATGCCGAAATCGTAATCAAAAGTCAGAAAAAATACCTCGGTTTTTTAAAGGCAGGAAGTTGAAAGTGGCATGTCACGATTGAAGCTGCTGGCTTGTTCTTATTGTTGAAGTTGTGCTGAAGACTCTCCAAACTGTCGGTGCTGATGCTTTGCACTTTTTACTCCATCAAAAGGATAGAAATGTCTCGTAAATAATAATAAATCTTTTGTTGTTATTATTTCATAGAGTCTCCTGTGTTGGGTGATGGGGTTGTCATGCTCCTTCACTTTTGCCGCGCCACGTGGCTAATAATTATTCCTGCATAGGGCATGCGCCTCCTTGGATCTTCGTCCTTTTGCAGAAATATCAGGAGCACCACTCACCCCTTTCCAGTGACCTCATGACCCCCATGCTCTCCCAATCTGCCTACTGACTTCATAGGAAGAGTGAATGTCACTGCCAAGGTAAGTAAACCTCTCAACAAGGTCGACACTCCTTCCACAGTCAGACACACCGCTGATGGCCGTACCCAAGAGGCCATTAAAGGCCTGGAAATGTACAGCATATAAACAAACAGTGTTGTGCAAGTTCACACCTCACAAGAACTTGCTCAAAGTTCAGTTCACCCAGATTAAAATGAATAAGTTCACATTCATAGTTCACCATTTCAATTTTGTACTAGTTCATGTTCAGTTCATTTTGTGTTTTTGAAGTAGTGAGTATAAATGACCCCTGAGTTTACTTTTTTTCAGTTTTGAATATCATATATTAGGTTATTATAGTGTCCTGGAATAAAATACAATAATTATGAAGACTTTTTTTATTTAAATACACATTATTGAGTTATACCCAGCAACAAACACGTATTACAATCTATGCTAATATCCTCCCGGTCAAAAAAAGAAATTAAATAGATGCAAGTACCCATATAAATTACCGCTCTATTTCCAACCGTGTGACACAAATGGTGGCTGTAGGTGAACTAACTGATTATACTGCCGGTCAAAATTTGTGTCACATATTGCATGTCCAACGGGGAAAAATATAAAGTGGCCTCTTGAAGTCCAACATTTTCCTAAAAGTGAATACGGAGCTTCACCGCGTGCTCGTGTCAGCTTAAGCACAAGCAGGCAGACGCAGACAGTGCCTATTTGATTTGACGTTATTTTTTTCAGATTACAAATAAATGGCAAATAATTAGTACAAAATAAATATTCGTAAAAATCCACTATTTGTGCTTATCCGAATACCGTATTTGGATTTGGCTTCACCCCCACATTACAGGGTAAGGCAGAACATTTAATCTGGACCTAAACCAATCCAGAATGTCACATAAAACTGAACTCACTCACGTTCAAGTTCTTCATTTCCAAATACGTTACGTTAAGTTCACCGTTCTTAGAAAAATGAGTTTGTTCAATGAATGCACTCTTTTGAACTCGTTCATGCATAACACTGGAAATAAACTACTAGAAGTAGATCTTAGGGTAGGTTGGCAGCGCAGAGTTCATCGTCCGGATAGCCAACGGGTAGAAGCTTTGGATGTTGCAGTTTAGATGTTGCAGTGCCTTCTGGCAGATGGAAGTGGGACAAAGAAACCATAGGGGGTGGTGGGAGTGGTCCTTCACAATGCTGTGGGCTTTGCAGATACAACTCTTTATAAAGATGTCTTTAATGGAGGGCCGAAAGGTCCCAATGATCTTTTCTGCTGTCTGCACTATTAGTTGTAGGACTTTATGTTCAGAGACACTGAAGCTCCCAAACCAGATAGTGACACAGCTGATTAGAATGCTCTTGATGATGCCCTTGTAGAAAATGGTCAGTACCCTGGAGGAAGTGGAGATGCTGGTGTGTGCCTTGTTGGCTATGGAAGTGTTGTTAATGGACCAAGTTAGGTCAGCAGCAGGAATTTGGAGCTCTGGACCAGTTCCACTGCAGAGTACTTGATGTGCAGTGAGATGTATGGACAGCATGGGCCTGAAGTCAACAATCAGCTCTTTGGTCTTGTCTACATTAGGAGACAAATTGTGGCACTTGCACGTCCGCCAATCGTCGTATCTCCACTCTGTAAGCTGACTCACCTTACTTTGCTGATGAGCCCCACCGCTATTGTGTCATCAGCAAACTTCAGCCGCACAAGCACAGTTTTATTATGGTAGCCAGTCTTTATATGGCACCATTCACTAATGGAATGGTTGCAATGATAGCGCCAAAGTGCTACACATACGTAGTATTGCATAAGAGGATAAAATACAAACACGTTAGGCTGCAAGAAAATTACATGGCAAACAAATCAGGGCTATATTTAGAAGTAATTGCAATAAGGGCAAATGCTTCTGGGTACGAAATACAAATCAGACAACAAACAAAAATAAGCACCGTAACTGGCAGGAAGTAATCTGCTTGAGAAACTGCTTGTTCAAAGGCCAGCAATAAAAGGTGGCGTCTTTAGTTGGCAGTGCCAAGTGGGTACAAGGGATAAGACCTTTATAGAATGCCTAAGCACTTTGATAACCCTGAGAGCAAATATTGTGTGGAGCATTTGTCAAGCACATTTAGTACATAGGGGTGGCACGGGGGTGCAGTGGTAGGGCGTCTGCCTTGCAGTAAGGAGACCAGGGTCTCCCTGTGTGGAGTTTACATGTTCTCCTAATATCTGGGTGGGTTTCTTCCCACAGTCCAAAGACTTGCAGGTTAGTTGAACTGGCGATCCTAAACTGAGTGTGCTCAATCTGTGATGGACGAGTGTCCTGTCCAGGGTTTGTTCCTGCCTTGTGCTCTTTGCTAGCTGGGATAGGCTCCAGCAGACCCCCAGGACCATGTTCAGAACTAAGAGGGTAGTTGACAAAGTTTATGCAATAAATCTCTTTGGAATTATAATCACTTTGAAAGGTGCTATACAAAATGTGTCCTGTTTGAGACCCTAAACTGTCCTGGGATGAGTGAGGGTGGACGTGTGTGTGTCACTGCATAAGTGATGGACTGTTGCCCAGTGCTGATTCTCACTTTGAACCTATTGCTGCCAGGGGTGGGCACTGGCTCCCCCTGACCCTGAGCCTAATAAGCTTGTTAAAAATGGCCGGTGTGACCAAAAGGGGGTCAAACCCAGAACTGCTGACTTCAAACCCAAGTGCCCAAACACAGTTTATTTATTTTACTAAATACTTTCCACAGGTTCTGCTTTCAATACAAATGACAGTTGTCATCCAATATAATAATTCCTCCAGTGTTCTCCAGGCAAGCCTTGTCCTCTACCTCCCATCTCCAGCTCCCTGGGTGAGGTGAGATGCCTCCTTTTATCCCAGACCCAGGGATACTTCTGGTGCCACAGCACTGCATGACAGAAGCACTTCACAGTCACATGGATGTTGCCCATAACAGGAAGGCCCTCTGCCCACAGTGCAGCACCCAAGGTTCACAACAGGGTTGCTCTTCCACACTACAAATCCCAGCTAACCCTGTGGGTGTCCAAAACTAGGAAACGGTCAGCGGAGCACTGCCACCTCTCTCTCTGGAGGATGAACTGTCCATTCATTAATTGTTCTTCCTGAACGAGATAAAAATGTAAGTTCTTTCCGGAGGGGTTGTGAATCCATTCTTGCACTCCTTCCATTACGGCCTCCTGGCAGGGTAGCAACATCTCCTCAACCCCATGTAGAACGGCCGTCCACCCTCTTCTACACTTAGAATGAATTGACGCTTAGCTTTTATTAACATTTGAGTAGGTCCGTTACCTAATATACAGTTCCATGCAAATGTCTTGACACCCCTAGATAAATTACACATACGTATTGTTGACATTTGAAGACAAAAACTTTGTCGGCAAACAACATAAAACAATGGCATTTTAGTGAAAATGTTAATCTACGTTAGAAAATGTAATAAAAGAGTAAATGTGGCATTTGCCTGAGTTTGGGTGCCCTCATTTAGTCGGTAGGCTGGTAGCTCTTCCTGTGTTAGTCTGGTCAGGAGTTGTCATTAGGAAGTGTCTGCTGATTGTAACTGCAGAGCTGATTAAATTCTGTGACTCTTCAGACAGTTTGCTACAATCAACGACCACGGGCTCGTCTAAGCAACCGAAAATTAAACTCATTGATGCCAACAAAGCAGAGGAAGGCTATACAAAGGCACACGATGTGGACAATTGGGACCCCCCTATTAATTATTAATTTGGGGGTTTCAATCAGACCTGTTGCCACAAGTGTATAGAATCAAACACCTCACCATGCAATCTCCATTTACAGACATTTGTGAAACGTCATGGGTCGTTCTGAAGAGCTCAGTGACTCCAAGCATGGTACTGTGGTAGGATGCCACCTTTGCAATAAGACGGTTCATGAAATTTCATCCCTGCTGGCTATTCCAAGGTCAGCTGTAAGTGGCATTACTGGAGAGTGGAAGTGTTTAGGAACAACAGCAACTCGGGCATGAAGCAGAAGAGCACATAAGATCAGAGAGTGGGGTCAGCGACTGCTAAGGTGCATGGAGTTTAAAAGTCGCCAACGCTCTGCTGATTCAATAGCTGAAGAGTTCAAAACCTCCACTGGCATTAACTGTGCGGTGGAAGCTTCATGGAGTGGGATTCCATGGCCGAGCAGCTGCCTGCAAGCCTCACATCACCAAGTCCAATGCCAAGCGTCAGATGGAGTGGTGTACATGGAGTGATGAATCACACTTCTTTGTTTGGTAGTCAGATGGGTGAGTCTGGGTTTGACGGATGCCGGAAGAACGTTACCTTTCTGGCTGCATTGTGCCAACTGTGAAGTTTGGTGGAGGAGGACTAATGGTGTGGGGCTGTTTTTTAGGGTTTGGGCTGAGCCCCTTACTACCAGTGATGGCCAATCTTAACACTTCAGCATATAAAGACATTTTGGACAACGTGGTGCTTCCAACTTTGTGCAAACAGTTTGAGGAAGGCCCTTTTCTATTCCAACATGACTGTGGCCCAATACACAAAGCAAGGTCCATAAAGACATGGAGAGATGAGTTTGGTGTCTAAGAACTTGACTGGCCCACACACAGCCCTGACCTCAACCCCACTGAACAACTTTGGGATGAACTGAAGTGGAGATTGCGAACAAGGCCTTCTCATCGCGCCTGACCTCATTAATGCTCAACAGAATGAATGGGCACAAATTCCAACAGAAACACTCCGAAGTCTTGTGGAAAGCCTTCCAAGAAGAGCAGAAGCATTTGTAACTGTTTTTGGTCAACTCCATATTATAGTTAATGTATTTTAATGCAGTATCACTAAAGTCCCCGTTGGTGTAACGGTCAGATGTCCCAATAACTTTTGTCCATATGGTGTATCAAAGCACGTCCAGCTGGCACAGTTTAAAATGTCATTAAGAAATGGAAATAGAGGGGAACTGTGGAGGTGAAGACAAGATCTGGAAGACAAAGAAAATGGAGACAAAGCAAAACACTTCATGTGACTGCATGGGACCTGCAGGCAGGTTTAATTGAGAAAGGAGTGACACTCTACTGTGCAGCGTTACTTACATAGACATGGCCTTCATGGCAGAGCCATTGGAAAGAAACCTTACCTGCAATCTCATAACGAAAAGCAACATCTGCATATGACAGGGGCATTTCTGGAACCCTGCGGTGGGCTGGCACCCTGCCCGGGATTTGCTTCCTGCCTTGCGCCCTGTGTTGGCTGGGATTGGCTTCAGCAGACCCCTGTGACCCTGTAGTTAGGATATAGCGGTTTGGATAATGGATGGATGGGTTTCTGGAACCAAGTGCTGTGGACAGATGAAGTTAAAGTCAAACTCTTTGGTCACAATCTTGAAAGGTTTGTTTGGAGAGAAAAAAGAAAGAGCAGCATTTTCCTAATCGGTGCCCAGTTTTCACTGCTAATTAACTCCTTGTCCCTTCATTTTAAATAGTTCTGTTTTTAAGGATTTGGTCCTCTGATTTGATTCTTTTCTTCATTAAATGACCGCCAAACAGAAATGAGACGCGAGACGAGCCAACAGATGACCAGCTAAATCGGGGCTTCAAACTCCAACCAGTTTCTTAACGAAAAGTCGATTCTTGCTGTTAATTAAACCCTTTATTTAATTCCATGGCTTGTTCTTGCTCTCATTCTGCCACGGCAGACATTTCTAAAACTGCTCATTTTCTGTTTTTTTTAAGAGCACATTTTGGTGACCTTATAGATCAACCTTACTGAGACCCTCACCTTTCTTTATTTTCAGATATTATGTGATGGGCACAGGTGAGCTGGTCATGTGGTGGCTTGTTTTGTGTCTCTTGATTGTTTGGCTGCTAATTAAGGAAAAAGAAACAACTAAGGGGTCTGAGTCAAGTTAAATAAAACTAAGAAAAAAGAAGTTAATTAGCAGCCAGAACAGGTCACTAATTAAGAAGATGGTTAGAAGGAAAACCTGCAGCCGCTGCAGCCCTCCAGGACTGGAGTTTGACACCCGTGCTTTAGTAGTAAATAAATGGGTTCTAATTAAGAAATTGGGTGAAGTGAAAACCTGCAGCCACTGCTGACCTCCAGGACTGTAATTGAGGACCTCTGATCTACAATGTAACTAACATCTGATGAATGAAAGAGCTAATAAGGTGAAGAGTTAAATACCAAGTTTGATTATCAGCAAGGACTGAACTCTAAATAGGAAACTGGCTGGAATGGAAACCTGTAGCCACTGCGGCCCACCAGGACCGTGATTGAGGACCCCTGGTTTATAGGCTCTTTATTATCCCATGTACCGAGTACGCTGATTTTCTTACTTGCTTGTGCTAATCAGCATGTCACCACTCCAGCTCGATGATTATTGAGTAGAACTGGCACACTTCGACACTTCTGTCTTCCAACCATCCATCCATTATCCACTATATCCTAACTACAGGGTCATTGGGGGTCTGCTGGAGCCAATCCCAGCCAGCACAGGGCACAAGGCAGGAAACAAACCCCGGGCAGGGTACCAGCCCACCACATGGCACACACACACCAAGCATACACCAGGGACAATTTAGAATCGCCAATGCACCTAATCTGCATGTCTTTGGACTGTGGAAACCCACGCAGACACGGGGAGAACATGCAAACTCCACACAGGGAGGACTTGGGAAGCGAACCCGGGTCTTCTAACTGCAAGGCAGCAGTGCTACCCACTGTGCCACCATGCCGCCCCACTGAGATTCGGTAACAATAAAGTATGAAAACTTTGAAGGAGATGGTCACTTTTTATGGGCACTGCAGGTATTCCTGAGAAAAGCAAGGACACTTGAATATGGCTACCCCAGATGACATGATGGAGACACAGCCTGGTGTCCTTGTCTAAGCAGCCAGGGTGCACTGCTTTGTTCCTTTCAGCCAATGAACATTAAAACTGAACATTTCCTGGTGCCCAGGGCTCTACCGTGCTACAGAGTGCACAAGTACATAAGTCGGTTCTTGGAGTAAAATACAGTAAATCATTTTTGACACCATAAGAATACAGAATTGTACAAGATTGACAAATGGAGGGAGACGTTTCATTTCATAGAATTTTATTTAGCTCTGTTTACTATGAAAAGACTCTCTCATCATTCCTCCCCCTTAATCCTAAATCATTACTTTTGCCATTTCCATCTACCTTCCAGGAAAAGAAACCTGCGTAAGCCTTCACCGCTACCCCATGCAGGCAATACACTTGGAAGACATTTTTCTGCTTTGTTTCTTCCGCTTGGAGTCGGCGGGCGTTAAGACACAAAGAGAGCGACACACACACAGAGGTCTGCAGCAAAGAGACAAAGCAAATACAACACCACGTCCGACTGTGTGACGTTATTATACATGAATCACGGGGAGGCACACAGATATAAAGCGATCGAGGAATTTTTCCATATATATATATATATACTGTATATATATATTTTTTTTACCAAATTTGATCACTAAACAAAAAAAAGTGTATAAATAGTTCCCAGCAGCTGTCCACATGTTCCTACTGCTCAGTTCAGTTTTGACCCATCTTGAGCTTTAATTCTTCACTGTGGTCGTTTTAACCCTATAGTGCCGCTCAGGCCTCCTTTATCTTAATAAAATCCCAACCTTATGAAAACAGATCTCCTTTCACTTGCGTTGTGGGATCGACATCTTTCGGAGACCTTTTATCCGATATAGAAGTCCATTAATAAATTCCTGTGGAAAACAAAGAAACAGAACACTTTTATTACTGCACTGAATGTCCAGCAGCTTTTTCAAAGTGAGGTCATCTTAAATAGAAACTTGATAGGACGTCTGACACCTGGCTGCATAGGTGAAAGTTCAAAGTTCAAGGGTCCTTCCAAAAGCTAGCCGACGTTTTGTTGTTTCCCGGACGTTTCGGTGAGGTCGCTAGCTGTGGCTTTTCAACATTGAAACCTTTACTCAGGTGGTGTGCTGGTGACCTTCATGTCAGTTGCCACCGAGTCGTGAACACCAAAGAGGAGCAGAGAAGTGTGGTGCAACTTTAGGGGGCAGAAGGTATGAAAGGAGAAGACATTCACACCAGTTTAAGTATTCAGTAGTGAGGTCTCACAGAGGCAGACATATAAAACACACCTCTAAAGATGACCACCAATGAAATGGGTTTAAATTATAAGTTCAGTATTTTTCAACGTTGAACTTGTTTCTTCACAAACATGGTATATATGCATTTTCTACACAAAATGTTTTCACTGAATTTAAACTAATATCTTGCCCGAACTGGCACTTTACATTGGAGTCTATGACACATGGAGGAAAAGCTCAAAAACGGAACCAATTTTTGAAGCCAAGACTGTTATCAAGTTTTGGACCGACATCTTGCGATTACACACAAACTATAAAATAGCTTATAAATGTCATTTTGTAGCAATAAACGCCAATATTATGAGATTCCGCCATTTTGAAACAAGGCCAGCCATGCATGACAGCTCAGCACTTGTTCTTCCTGCGCAATAACCTTTCACCCTCAAGGGGGTGTGGTTTCCTCTCAAAAGACCAAATCACAGTAAACTTTTCGTGCCATGTGGTTGGTTTTATTTTGATTTATTTCCATATTTATGTGAGATCTCACACAACCAAACAGAAAACATATCCTTACCATGAGAAAAATAGAACTAGGAATAGGAGATAAGATTAATATTTCCAGATGCCCTTCATTGTCACAAACATGCGTCAGAAACGCGGAAGGCATGGATGAACTGGTGTCCCGACTGGAATGGAGTACGATACCTTGACCAGCTGGGAAGCCATAATATAAGGACTGAATGGGCACAGGTGCGGCCCGTCCCATTTGGGGAGATACAATAATGGATGGTGTGTATCACAGAAGGATTATCCCCCAACACGATAGGTGAGAGTGCTCCTTTGGTGGGATCCTTGTTTGGACACCCACAGGGTTGCATGGGCCCTGGAGTTTGAAACAGCAGCCCTCTTGGGGTCCCTGGATGCCACCAGAGGGCGCTGCTGGAAGAAGACCTCCCTGTTTGGTGGAGCTTCCGTCTAGTCCGGAAGTGCTGGAATGACTTGGCACTGTAACTACTTGTTGGTCCGTCATACAAAAGGAGCTCCTCTGCCTCATTCAGGGAGTTGGAGTCAAGAAGTAATGTGACGAAGCTTGCGTGGAAGACTGGGGAGGGAGATAACAGGATTTGGTGTTTCAAAGGAAAAACCTGGAATTCGTACTTTTGCATCATAAAAGCAAAGGAGAGTTTGATTTTATCTTAAGTTACAGGGATGGGCTCCATGTGTGCAATGAGCACTCGGTCAGAAGCAGGAGTTGTTTCGGGCAGTTCTGACCACAACCTGATTCTTTTTATTCCCAGCTACAAGTTTTGCAAACATAACAAAGGCTCGTCTGTCTGATGTCGCATGTTTTACATAACATGACAGAATGGAGAAGAAATAAAAAAAGGCCATGATTGTGTCTGAACTCACTGTACATGGAAAGTATCGTACAACACCGGCGCAGTCAGGAGGCACATTATTAGTTAACAGGAAAACTGGCGATCACGCAATACTTTAGAAATGCGAAACTGTGCTGGAAAATCATCAGGCAGTGGTCTAATATGACATACCCTGATATTTCTAGTCGTGCAATCTTAAACTCAGATCAGCAATTGCACTCGTCAAGTGTGACTTTCTCTCTGACTAGAAGTCATGTAATGTGACGTCGGCTTTAGTCTGCTGTTGCTCTTCACCTGCCATCTTCCACCCTACAGAACTGTGTGAACCTTCATCTGTTTGTTTACTCCTCAAACCCTACTGAGGATTTTTTTGGTTACAACAGATTTATAGTCAGTGATACAAATACAGAATTAACAGAATTAGTCCTGCTCCACTGACAGACAGAGGAGATCGTTCCTCCCCCACACTATGTGACTCTTCAATTCCACCCGGGGGAGTAAATGCTAACATTATTCAAAGTTATTGTCTGCTTTTACATGCACTTTTATTACTATTTAATATTTTTTTTTGTATCAGTATACTGCTGCTGGATTATGTGAATTTCCCCTTGGGATTAATAAAGTATCTATCTATCTAGTAATTAAAAGTTGTTCTTACCTCTTTAGGTTTACAGCATTCCTGCAGAAGGTCCTGCAAAATGAAGACAGTTGTTAAAACTCTTCCAAAATGTTTGCAGTATCAAGGGATGGCAAGAACATATCAAAACAGAATACCGGCACAAAGAACTGAGGGAATTCTCAGGGTTACCACCCCAGAATTTGCTGGGATTTGTCTGTTCATGCAAGTCATTAATGTCCTGCTCACACATACTGCACACTGCCAGGTTAAAGGGGTTGAGATCACGAAACATGTGCACAAGGGTCACCCTGTCGACTTGTGAGCAGTCAAGCAGGTCGTGCTGGCAGACAGTCTGGGAACAGCATCCCCCCGCATTCCACAAGAACTGAGAAAACAGGAAATCACCGATGGCAGCGGAGCGGAGCGGAAGAGAGGCCTACCTGGAGTTTGCTTCTTTGGTCCTGGTCAGAGAGCTCCAGCAGCTCATCAATGTCAATTTCTAATTCTGGAATCTCCTCCTCCTGTTAGTAAAACACAAATTCGCGTTTTAGTTTTGGGGGCAGCAACTGAATCTCTCAGTGTATTACTGAACATTCTCAAACCTGTTTAATGTACATTATCTGCCAAGCCAGCTATCTTAGTATCATCTGCTAACTTCACCATCTTGTTACTTACAGTGGTGTGAAAAACTATTTGCCCCCTTCCTGATTTCTTATTCTTTTGCATGTTTGTCACACAAAATGTTTCTGATCATCAAACACATTTAACCATTAGTCAAATATAACACAAGTAAACACAAAATGCAGTTTTTAAATGATGGTTTTTATTATTTAGGGAGAAAAAAAATCCAAACCTACATGGCCCTGTGTGAAAAAGTAATTGCCCCCTGAACCTAATAACTGGTTGGGCCACCCTTAGCAGCAATAACTGCAATCAAGCGTTTGCGATAACTTGCAATGAGTCTTTTACAGCGCTCTGGAGGAATTTTGGCCCACTCATCTTTGCAGAATTGTTGTAATTCAGCTTTATTTGAGGGTTTTCTAGCATGAACCGCCTTTTTAAGGTCATGCCATAGCATCTGAATTGGATTCAGGTCAGGACTTTGACTAGGCCACTCCAAAGTCTTCATTTTGTTTTTCTTCAGCCATTCAGAGGTGGATTTGCTGGTGTGTTTTGGGTCATTGTCCTGTTGCAGCACCCAAGATCGCTTCAGCTTGAGTTGAAGAACAGATGGCCGGACATTCTCCTTCAGGATTTTTTGGTAGACAGTAGAATTCATGGTTCCATCTATCACAGCAAGCCTTCCAGGTCCTGAAGCAGCAAAACAACCCCAGACCATCACACTACCACCACCATATTTTACTGTTGGTATGATGTTCTTTTTCTGAAATGCTGTGTTCCTTTTACGCCAGATGTAACGGGACATTTGCCTTCCAAAAAGTTCAACTTTTGTCTCATCAGTCCACAAGGTATTTTCCCAAAAGTCTTGGCAATCATTGAGATGTTTCTTAGCAAAATTGAGACGAGCCCTAATGTTCTTTTTGCTTAACAGTGGTTTGCGTCTTGGAAATCTGCCATGCAGGCCGTTTTTGCCCAGTCTCTTTCTTATGGTGGAGTCGTGAACACTGACCTTAATTGAGGCAAGTGAGGCCTGCAGTTCTTTAGACGTTGTCCTGGGATCTTTTGTGACCTCTCGGATGAGTCGTCTCTGCGCTCTTGGGGTAATTTTGGTCGGCCGGCCACTCCTGGGAAGGTTCACCACTGTTCCATGTTTTTGCCATTTGTGGATAATGGCTCTCACTGTGGTTCGCTGGAGTCCCAAAGCTTTAGAAATGGCTTTATAACCTTTACCAGACTGATAGATCTCAATTACTTCTGTTCTCATTTGTTCCTGAATTTCTTTGGATCTTGGCATGATGTCTAGCTTTTGAGGTGCTTTTGGTCTACTTCTCTGTGTCAGGCAGCTCCTATTTAAGTGATTTCTTGATTGAAACAGGTGTGGCAGTAATCAGGCCTGGGGGTGGCTACGGAAATTGAACTCAGGTGTGATACACCACAGTTAGGTTATTTTTTAACAAGGGGGCAATTACTTTTTCACACAGGGCCATGTAGGTTTGGATTTTTTTTCTCCCTAAATAATAAAAACCATCATTTAAAAACTGCATTTTGTGTTTACTTGTGTTATATTTGACTAATGGTTACATGTGTTTGATGATCAGAAACATTTTGTGTGACAAACATGCAAAAGAATAAGAAATCAGGAAGGGGGCAAATAGTTTTTCACACCACTGTAAATTCCTATCCAAATCATCTTATATATAAACGTCTACGCGTGGAAGTGTATGTGTCTGTCTGGCCCAGAAGTGAGAGGTGGAGTCGGGGGTAAGGGCTCCGCCTCTGAGGAAATGGAAAACTTGCTTAGCTGCTAATAACACAAGCGAGGCGAACACGTCAGCAAAACGAAACCTCAGAAGAAAGACAAAGTCGCTTAGCCGCTAACATCGGCAGAACGGTATCCCTTTTACTTTTCCTACTGTCGCTAATAACACAAGCGAGGCGAGCACATCAGCCAAACGAGTCCTACTAAGAGAGAGATGCCCAGAGTAGTTCCTTTCAATTACCTGACATCTCTATATTTCAGTTTATTTTTGGACAATTTCAAGTTTCTAGGACCCTGGTCTTTTTACAGCATGGGCTTACACGGCTAGTTTATATATATTAAATTAGCAGCAGCCCCAGCACTGACCCCTGCTGGACACCACTTTTAATGTCTCCTAATTCTGATGAGGTTCCGCGCACCATCACCCTCTCCTTCCTGTGTCTGAGCCAATTCTGCACCCATCTAAAAACATCACCCTGAACTGCCACTTGTTTTAATTTGATGCCCAATCTCTCTTGTGGCACTTGTGAACCCGGCCCGGACACAGACAGGCGGACATGTTGATTTCCACCACCAAATGTTTATTTTCACAACTATTTACAAATTAAATGTCACTCAGACACAGTCCGTGCACAACACAAACCCCAATACAGTCCTCAAAGTCCTGGCTAACACTAAATGCCTTTCTTCGGGCCGCCTCCACACTCCTCTCGTGCCTTGTCCTTCTTCCACCCGACTCCAGCCCTGAATGAAGGGAGACGGCCCCTTTTATTCATATCCCGGATGAGCTCCAGGTGTTCTCGATACTCCCCCGTTGGGCACGCCCCAGCGTGGCGGAAGTGCCGGCTGTTCTCCCGGCAGCTCACCGGGTGTCCTTTTAAATCTTCCCCCCAGCACTTCCGGGTGTGGCGGAAGTGCTGAGGTAACAGGTCCCCAAGGCATTGGGGCGCCTCCTGGCGGTGACCACTGGCCCCTGCAGAGTGGGGCTTCCATGCCCTCAACCCGTGGCCCCCACATGATCCAGGGTGGGCGCAGACCCACATCCGGTCCCTCACGGCGTCCCAGCCGGGTCGTTGCCCCTGGCATCCCTGACACACCTTATCAAATGTTTTCTGAAAGTCCAGATAAATAATATCATCTGCTCCACTCTGATCGTATCCTTTTGTTGATTCCTCAGAAATTCCAGCATGTTAGTAAAACACGACCTCCCTCTTCTGACCCCAAGCTGATTGTTCAGAATAACTCTGAATAAGAATAATAATAATTCTTGCCATGTTGCTCAATCTTTCCCTTAATAATTCTTTCCATTAAATTTCCCACAATACACATTCAGCTTACTGGTCTATAGTTGCTTGGATCTGCCTGGTCACACTTTTTATATAACAGGATAATATTTGACATTTTCCAGTCCCGTCCAGTTCCAGGAAGTTCTTAAGTGGGTAGTGACGTTTGAAAAATATGTGTACTTGCTAAGCTGCTTAAGAACTCGAGCATAAATATTATCAGGTCCTGGTGATTCGTTACATTCCAGCTTATTTAATCTGAGCAACACTTCACCCTCTACCATTTCCAAATCACCCAGTACCTCCTTAGTGGTCCCTGTTACTGCTGAGAGGATATCCACCACCTGACATATGAAAACTTCAGAGAAGTGCAGGTGTTGAGCATTTACTGTTTCATGGTCTCCATAATTTAATTAATTTTTACTGTTCTTGATACACTACATCTCCTCCTTGACCATTATTTTATCACTAAAGCACTGAAAAACTTAATATTTAGAGTCCAACAACGAGTATGCCTGTATTCACTAACACTGGGAAAATTTTGTGTTGGAAGCCAGAATACACGTCTTTGATTAACTGTCCTTGGGGAATTCCCACGCTGACACCGTGGAATGTCACACAGATGGCTGACTCAGAAGTGGACGTGCTTTACCCTTGGAGATTTTGTAGAGGAAATGGCTGTGTCTTTAGCAAGAGGTTGGAGAGGAAAACAACTTTGGTTATACTTCAGATCACCACACTGGCTCGCTATAACAGCATATATTAAGCTGAGATCCTTGATGCTTGTCTGCGGAGTAATCAACAGGTCTATGTGCTGTATATGGACACACTTTAGAGGTCATGTGCTCCATCTTGCCCACTCAGGTCTGATGATGCCACCTCTGCGTGAAATCAAATCTTAGTGCAGACTGTTTTCGTGTGCAACATCTGGCTGGTGGAAAGAGCTGCCCACCTCATTCAAAATTCAAAATGTTGACTTCCTCAATGGATTGAAGGAGGATTTGTAGACCCACTTGTTTGGTGAACTTCCATCTAACTGATATTAGCCCTTAGGTTCTCGAAACGAAGGACGTGCAAATCACTAGTATTTAGTTCTGAGCTCGTCACTTGTGATGATCATTTTTGTCACCTCGTCCTGTCACACTTGTTCCCAAACAGTCCCCCAGACTGATGTTAGCTCGATAATGTTGACCTCTTTTGTATGTCACTTTGGATAAAAGTGTCTGCTAAACACATAAATGTAAATGTAAACATTCTCAAGCTTGCTTAATCCATTTCAGTGATACTATGGAGTGTACCCCAAAAGCAGGAAAAATCTCCAGACAAGCAACTGGTGCATTGCCAAGCCCACTCATACACACAATACACACAACCCTCACTGGGGTAAAATGAAATCCTGTTAGCACAACTTTAGCGATGTGGGAGGGAAACCCACCCAGACATGGGGGGAACATGCAGACTCCACAGATACAGCGTTCACGTGTGGGGTTTGAACCTGTTTCGAATGAGTTTTAATTTTTCAATTTTAATATTCTTCTTTGTTTTTTTGTCAATTTACCAGGTTGTGCACTTGTTTTGGGGGTTCTAGTGCCCTAGATTGCAAATCTTTTACATTTTTTGACTGAAAGCCATCGTTGTGAATCATTTGATACCGTGTTTGCGGCCATTTTGTTCATTTTGCCTTTAGGGCAGCACTGAACCCAGAGGTCATAAACTGTGGATAACAACGCAATGGGCTAAAAGGTCATCATTTCGGCCATTTCATCATCCACGTTTACGGATTTCAAAAGGCTTTTTGATGATTCGTCTTTTGTTTAACACAAACTGTTTTCTAAGCTATTTTTTCCTGCACTTCAGGCCAGGTAATCCACCTGAAGCTAAGCATGTTTGGACCCTGCCAGTATTTGGATCGTTGACTGGCGGAAAATGGAGCAAGTAGTGTAAGGTAATTACATCTGCATCGGTAATAAACTATTGTTTGTCTACGGGAAAGAAAGAGTTCCTTCTATCTTACTAGGGGGTTCCGCCCCCTGCTCGCTTCACTTGCCCACCCCCGGGTTTGGTTTACCAGATATACAATTTAAAGAGCTTATTATTTTCATGGGACTTTTACTTTAAAACATTAGTAAAAAAAATATTTGGAATGAACTTTTCTTCAAGATCGCATTGAATTTTGATTCCGTGTTTGGACTTACATCGTGACAACACAACGTATAACTGCCTGTGAGTGAATATCGTTTCTTTCTCTCTAATAATAAATAAAACGACTTTCTCGAATGTTTGTCCCTGCTCTTTCTTCTTCAGTTTGTCATTGACATGTCATCTAGAACGTATAAAATTATTGTCCAGTTAAAATTTATAAGAGCTAAGAGCACAGGAAGTGTGTCTGACAAAAGCATTCACACGACTAAGAGGTTAGATGACTGTGGTCTTGTTTGAAAATAGTTGTAAGTAGGGTGTGACTTGAAAGAATCACATGTTAAAAGTCTTAGTCTCACGGGACTTCATACAGCGCCAACATTTTTGGAATCTTTTAATTCTCGCTGGCAACACAAATTAGATGATCTACAAGTCTCCGACTTAAAGTTTAAATCAACGATATATTTCATCTCTTTTCGCTGTTCCGTTATTTCACAGAGTAATAATTTAAGTTTCTGAAACACACACTAAGGAGTGGCGCGTAGCCTCTGAGGTTGCGTATGAAATATTACTTATGTAACCCATGTTAAGATAGTTACTTAGCTATTGCTGTTTATTATGAACTGCACTTAAACTCAAGGGTTACGTATCAGATCAGGTCAGGTTGGGGGGGATGAACCACATGATGAAACACTTCCGAGATCCTGGTTGGCAACGAGGCAGACATGCAGTCCCGTCCTACCCTCTGGGAATGACCCTCTATCTGCCACAGCCAGGTGTTACGTGGGTGACCCCTTGGCCTGGTCCAGCCACTCGGGTCCCCAACAATGAGCCGGATCACCTTTTGGGAATCGTGCCACATGGCCGTAGTGCCGTAACTGACGCTCCCTCACAATGCAGGTAATGTGCCTCATTCGGGACTCCATGAGCAACACAAAGTCAAACCAATGGTACCCAAGGATTCTCTGAAGAGACACAAGGAGTCCAGTCTTCATCGTAGGTCACTGGATAGCGTCCATATAGCAAGACAGGGAGCACCAGGACTCTGAAGACTTGGACCTTCGTCCTTTTGAAGAGATATCGGGAGTGCCACACACCCCTTTATAGTGACCTCATGACCCCCCCATGCTCTCCCAGTCCGTCTACTGACTTCATATTAAGAGTCACCAGAGACATGAATGTCACAGCCAAGGTCAGTAAACCTCGCGACGAGGTCGACACTCTCTCCGCAGACAGACACACAGCTGAAAGGATACATATAGAAAGCAACTATTAGCCATAGACTTATTGCTTTCTGGGGTATATAAACTAAAGCTTTGCAAATGATAGTAAGTCAAGCTAACTCTAATATTACAGTAATTTATAACTAATTTAAATCACATAAAATTGGTCTTTAAGAGCAAAAGCAGTAAGCTGGAGTCAAATGAATGGTCCACACTCCTGTCATGTCATCAGTTAGGAGATGCAAGGCTGTGGAAGAACTGGGTGAGTTCAAATTTAACATCTCTCCAAACTCCCGACCAGGTAAAGACACCAACAAGACCATCTAGGCCAGGCTTGGGGTGCTGCTGGAAGAGGTGTTGGTGAGGCCAGCAGGGGGCGCTTACCCTGTGGTCTGTGTGTGGATCCCAGTGCCACAGTGCAGTGAAGGGGCCACTGTGTTGTAAAAATTGGTGCGGTCCTTCTGGTTTGGCAATAAAAGATCCCTGGGGATCCTTTGAAAAGAGTAGGATGTCCCCCAATGTCTTTGATAAATTACCCATCACGGCCTGGTCCGCTCCGGCCCCCCAATCATCCTCAGTCTCTCTCACCCTTTATAGCTAATGTGTGGTGAGTATACTGGCACCAAAATGGCTGCAGGTGGATGCTGCACATTGGTGGTGGTTGAAGTGGCTCCCAAAGTGCTTGGAATGTCTTGAAAGGCACTATATAAATAGAACTATGTATTTAACTATCTAACCCCCGACACCCTGGTTGTGCTCAGAAAAACTGAGAATAGATTCTTCCCTTTTGTGTCGGCCGGAAACTTTAATTTGTGTATTTTTGTGATGAACTTTAATGCTGTCAGGGAGTAGCAAGCAGATGACGCCACGGGCATCTCTGTAGAGACGACACTTTGCAAAAAGGTGGCAATTATCTCAAATACTGAAGCTTAAGTGCAAGTTAAAAATAATTCCCAGCATGCAGCTCTGACTCATAAATAGTTATTTTTAAATAACTGCAGCACTGAATCGGTTCCGTTCCTTCTCAGCTGCCACGACTGAACTTCCATCCAGAAGCTGGAAACAAGAACTGGCAATGAAGCGGGTGCGGGATATGAGGGGTAGCTCTCCCCCTTCGCGCTGGCATTCAAATGGTGCCTGTCAGCGTGTCACATGAATGATTAATCAATGGCTTGCGGTGCACGGACTGTTTCTTCTTCTTCTTCTTCCTCCTCTCTGTCTTGTAATTGGATTTGGAGGCTTTCCAAGAGGATATTAAAGTCTGATCCTCGGGTTAGATAATCTTATCTGGCTGATGGCTCACTATCCACCTTTTTTTGTTGGCACCTCCACGCTCGTCTTGAATCACGTAAGCTGCATTTCTGTCATTCTCAAATACCCCAGCTGACAAAGTTGTGAAGGAGGCTTGCTGTTGTTGTTGTTTTTATTCCATTTTCTCCTTCTATGTGTTTTCAGCTTCATCTTTACAAGCTCACCAGCAGCACCAGTATGCCTTCCCAGTGTCTGCCAGTTGCCCTCAGGGGACGTTAATAAAATTGCTGATAACACCACGTTGCTCTGATTGTGCTAATAAATCTACTGTGAAACACCCACAGGGTGGCCTGGCATGGTTGATGCTGCTGCTTCCTGGATTCGTATCCTGCACCTCGGTCATCAAATTGTAGCGGGGCTACATAGTAATAATGTATTCAATGTGTGTGCTGAATGCGTGTTATTTCCATCATCCCGTTTACTGTTCGTGGTGTGTATGTCAGTGAATGTTGTCTCTGTAAGTGCAGAGGGGACGGATGAGGGAGAGAAACCGCAGCCCCAGGATGGAAAGCACCTGTTCACATTCAGTTACATCCAGCGATTTACTATTTAAATGATCAGGAGGGAAAGAAGAGGAGAGAGAAGGAAGGAGAAAGACAGATTTCATTTAACGACATCGAACCATCATTTCCTGCTACTTTTCACATCGCGATTTGTAACCAGTTTGTTTCTCATTCCGCCGGATGCACTTCAGCTCAATCATTGCCAGAAACCGCGGGTTGAGTCCGCTGTTGCCACACATTTGGATATCAATGTCAATGTCAATGGCAAATTTATTTATATAGCACATTTAAAACAACATAGGAATGCTGTGGCCAAAGTGCTTCACAATAATAGAATAACAGAAAACAAAACAAATAACATAAATAACATAAATAGAAATAAAATAAATGAAATATAAATAAAATAGAAGTAATGTTACATAATCACAATGAGGAAACCATCAGTATTACTGAAGGTCACGGAATGCAAGTGAATAGAAACGAGTCTTTAATCTCGATTTGAATTGTAGACGACTCCTTTATGTGACGAGGTGAAGAGGTCCACAGGCGAGGAGCAGCAGCTGCACAAGTCCTGTCCCCCTTAGTTTTACATTTGGTACGAGGGACAACAAGAGACAACTGACCAGAAGATCTAAGCACTCTGGATGGCTGGTGTAAAACACACAATTCAGATAAATAGGCAGGAGCGAGCTCATGTAAAGATTTAAAAACTAGCAACAAGATTTTAAAATCAATTCGTAAACTGACGGGCAGCCAGTGTAAAGAAGCTAATATTGGAGAAACAGAGTCACACTTTCTTGCCCCAACCAGGAAGCGAGCGGCAGCATTCTGGACCAACGGTGACCTGCATATCAGAGATTTGCTAATCCCACAATACAGCGAGTTGCAGTAATCAAGGTGAGAAAAGATAAAAGCAGGAGTAGCTTTCTCAAGATTCCTAAAAGATAAAAAAGGCTTGATCTTACCTAATAGACGAAGCTGGAAAAAGCAACTCTTGACTACAGAATTAACTTGTTTCTCAAAAGAGAGGTTACTGTCAAAGATAACACCAAGATTGCAGACTCGAGGTTTACAAAAGACAGAGAAAGAGCCGAGAAGTCCAAGACCAATTTGGGCTTTAGCTGATGGACCCACTATAAGCACCTCCGTTTTATTTTGATTCAGATCAAGAAAAGTATTAGCCATCCAGGATCTTAGTTCAGAAAGACAGTTGTGCAGTTCATTGCAGAGTTTCAGACAGGAATATAAACCTGAGTATCATCAGCATAGCAGTGAAAAGAAATGTTAAATTTCCTAAAAATAGCTCCAATAGGGTGAAGGTATATAGAGAATAAGATAGGACCCAAAATGGATCCCTGAGGAACATCATATTTAAGAGGAGCAGTAGACGAAAAGGAGGAATTTAAAGTCACTGAAAAGTGTCTACCAGTTACATATGACCTGAAATATCAGATATGAACCTGCACAGGCAGGAGTGCGTGATGACCTGGGGTACTGCAAAGTTTGTGCAAGATGGATACCCACACAGCTTACTGATCTGTATAAGCAACAGTGTGTGGAGGTTGCCACCCAGTTCCTAAAATGCTATAAAGAAGATCCGAGTGTTCTGGAGGGGGATTGTCACTGGAGATGAGATGTGGGTCCACTACTGTTGCCCGAAAGCAAGAGACAAAGCATGCAGTGGAAACCGGCATCTTATAACGTAAAGAAGAAATTTAAATGGCAGGCACCCCTGCCAAGAAAATCACGATGACCTCCTTTTGGCACATGAAGGCTCACTTTCATATACATGGACAGTCAATGACCAGTACAACATATTGTGCTATGCTGAGAGAGAGAAAGAAACTGAAACCTGCAATTTGTGGGAAAAGAAGAGAAATGCTTTCCATGACAATGCACGTCCCCATGTCTTCCACAGCCCCCTGAGGCCCTCATCGAGCACCATGCCACTCTTCAGTCCACTTAGAGTCACTTAGAGTCTCTAGATAGATACATAGACAGATAAATGTGAAAGGCACTATATAACAGATAGATAGATAGATAGATAGATAGATAGATAGATAGATAGATAGA
>JANRMT010062797.1:14829019-14845552 GCA_026402145.1 Polypterus bichir lapradei | reverse complement strand
GATAGATAGATAGATAGATAGATAGATAGATAGATAGATAGATAGATGAAAGGCACTATATGACCCTAACCGTCACATGTCATGTTTGTTTTTCTTTGTTTCCCTCAATACAGCTAGGTGGGGTCTGCACACTGATTCAAGTCTAAGAGTCCTGTTCTTCCTAAGCCCCCATGATTTTCATGATAACACCTGTCAGAATACAGTAGAATCTATTTTCTGATTTTTGATATCTTTTCAGGCCTGCAGGTGGCAAACTTCTGTCTATAAATTTTCTGTGCCTTATATGGAATCAGAGATCAATAGGGATGGTAGAAAATAACAAAGCCCAGTATGGGAGATTTTTGAATGCATTATTGAAGGCCTTCGTTATAAGCACATTGCCTTGGAGTGGGATATGTTGTGTGCTGCAGACATTTTGAGTAAAAAACCCTCAAACCTCAAAATTCACCTACATTTCATTTCAAATTGAAATAAAAGGAAAAAATAAAAAGTGTCAACAGTCAGCATAGATTTGTTTAGTATAAATGACATAGAAAATATAAAATTGTGTAAAATTGTTCATATTCAGTATCTGGTTTTGATTATGCTTGTTTTTATCAGGCAAAAACAAAACCAGATAGCAAACCAAGTAGTGTAGTAAGTTTCCACTAACATTAAACTCTTATCCAAATCCGTTAAGTGTACAGCTCTTAATGATCATGACACAAAACTAAACTCTGTAGGAGCTCCATGCTATACTTACTAAAACTACAACTGAAATATAAAAATAAAATAGAAATGTCTTTGTGAAATAAAAACTAAATTAAAACTAAAAATACACGATGAAGGAGAACTAAAACTAAACTGAATTTCCAAGTAAGGTCAGAAAAAATATAGAAATAAAAGCTAATATAAAAAGGCAAACTAGAATAACCTTGGGGGGCACGATGAGGTGTAACAGGATATCTAAAGAAGGGCATGCAAACAAGTAGAGGCCTGGCACTCCCAAAAAAAACAGGAGTCAGTTAGATAATCTGGCATCTGTCTTTATCTGAAAATGCTAGCCAACAATTTCCATCAAGATTGGTAAAGAACTGCGCCTGGTAAGTGTCAAAGTAAAATGTGTATAAAAAAATCCAAGCAACAGACTGGCAAAGGTAGAAATTATTACTGATTTCCGTATCACTGTAACGTCTTCCAGCTTCTTGTACTCCAACTGAACCCAAGGATTCTTACTGATTTTTAATGTTCAGATCCACCAGTCT
Source organism: Polypterus bichir lapradei (assembly GCA_026402145.1). NCBI lineage: Eukaryota > Metazoa > Chordata > Cladistia > Polypteriformes > Polypteridae > Polypterus > Polypterus bichir. The sequence continues at coordinate 14,844,308 of JANRMT010062797.1, read as the reverse complement.
ACCATTTGCAGGGTTCCTTTAATGAACTCTTCCTTCATGAAGAAGGGTGATGCGTCAAGTCAATAACATCACAGATGCCAGCTAAACATGAAACCAGGCAAACGAATGCCTCCTGCCAGCTGCACAGCGAGCGGAGTGTAACTCTACACACATTTAGATCATAGCTAGAAAAGAACTGGCAGTGAACAGCAGGTTGGTGGGTGGGTGGCATCCTGAACAGAATGTAATCACTGGTGCAGTCTCAGAAGAAGAGGCAGCGTTTCCCACTCTTGCAACTGGACACAAAAACATGCCCGTGTAATAAGTGAGCTGAAAGGGCATCACCCAGACAAGCCCTGTTTGTCAGACCTGACTGCAACTGGCACCCTGCACATGCACCAGCTTAGTCCTGGATACCATCCTGCTCCTCTATATGACACATCTACACAGTAAATGCCACCCCAGGTACAAAGCTTTTGCTTCCATTTCTGTTTTTATAAGGTGAGCACTGGCAGACGAATTGATTTGCACAGGGGCACACAGCAAGTCTCTGCCAGGCCATCCCTCTTTGTGACTTGGATTCCTGGTTGGTGTTGACTGTGTGATCTTTTGGTAACAGACTTGGCCTATTTTGACGATGGTTCATCTCCCAATTCCTATTCATTAAAGCCATATCTGCCTTGGGGTGGCGGGGTGGCGCAGTGGGAGTGCTGCTGTCTCTCAGTAAGGAGACCAGGGTTTGCTTCCTGGGTCCTTCCAGCATGGAGCTTGCATGTCCTCCCTGTGTTTGCATGGGTTTCCACTGGGCACTCTGGTGTTCTCCCACAGTCCAAAGACATGCAGGTTAGGTGGATTGGTGATTCCAAATTGGCCCTAGTGTCTGATTGGGGTGTATTGTATAATTTCACCCTACGATAGACTGGCACCCTGTCCTGAGTTTGTTCTTTGCCTTGTGCCCTATACTAGCTGGGATACGCTCCAGCAGAACCCCGTGATCCCATTCAGGACTAAACAGGTTAGAAAATAACTGAATATCTATCTGCCTTTCCTCGGAAGTAGCAGAAAAAGGATGCGTGAGTGAATGTGTGCCATGGTAGACTGGTATATTATCCAAGGTTGGTTCCTGTTTTGTGGCCACCGCTGCCAGGATAAGCTCCTTTTTATGCCCTTACCACTTTGATCTGGTTATGGACATGCTGACTCATGAGATAAAAGGCCAATCCTCCTGTTGTGTGCTTCTTTCTGATGACATGGTGTTGTGTGACAAACAGAGGAAAACCAATTGCAACAAAGATCACAGCCCATGGGCATGAGTTGGAGAACATTAGCCAGTTCAAGTCCCTGGGGGTCAAACATCAGCGAAGAGGACTCCAAAACTGAAGTCATAACAAGGGCGGCACAGACTACAGCAGCCCTCCCTAAAATTAAGCCAAAGGGATCGGCCTTAATGCCGAGTTGAGATGATCACATGCCTTGGTCTTTTCCATCTTTTTATATGCATGTGAATCCTGGACCACAACGGCAGAACTGCAGCAAAAAATCCAAGGGGTGAGGATGAGGTACTACAGAACCAGTCTGGGGATTTCATATCTCAACCATGTCAGCAACGATGAGATCCACTGCATCATCTAACAGCAGTCAGACAACTATGAAGACCTCCCCAGGATAGTAAAGAAGAGAAATATAAAACGGTAAGGTCAAGACCCAAGATCTGAGTGCCCCTCCAGGACAATCTTGAAAGAAACGGTCGAGTGGAAAAGGAAAGGAGACAGACAAAGAGAAAAGTGGATGGACAACACCTCGGGGTGGACCCAAATGATGTTTGCTGAAACCCAAATGCTGGAACATAACCGGCAAGTAAGACGACAATTCGCTGAATGTATAGCGATCCCGTGAGCACTCCCGGTCAACAGATCGGACAGATACCGTGTTGTGTAGCTCCAGAAAGGAGTAATGGGGAGAATGAAGGATGGAGAAGAATTTTGGGAGATAGAGGATTTAAGATAAACAGGAAGAAGACAGAATGTCTGAGGTTTCACGATGATCAGAAAGTTAGATTGCAGGGAGAGCAACTGAAAAAAGGGGGCAAGTGTAGGCATCTAGGATCAGTGGTGGCCCAAGATGGAAAATTAGATGCAGAGATAATCCACAGAGTGCAGCAAGGACAATTGGATAAAAGTATCAGGAGTCTTGTGAGATCAAAGAATTAACGGTAAATTAAAAGGTAAGGCATTCAAGACCAGCAAGGATGTATGGAGCTGAGACAAGGACAGTAAAGAGGGCGCAGGAGAAGAAGTTAGATGTAGCAGAAATGAGAATGTCAAGATGGCTGTGTGGAGTTACAAAGAAGGACAGAATAAGAAATGAGACAATCAGAGGGGCAACAAAAGTGGGAGAGAAATCTAAGAAAGAATAGGAATGTAGAGTAGGTTGAAGTGGTGAGGAGAGACAATGAAGATGGGGACAAAAGAGGGATGGGAATGGGAGTAGAGAGGAAGAGAAAGCGATAGAAGGTGAAATGGAAGTGGACGGGAAAAGTAAAAGAAGATTAAAGGGAAGAGGGTCTGACTGGCAAGGAGGTGCAGGACCAAGAAGTTGGATCTCACACATCGACACCGCACAGAAGTGGGAAGAGATGAAAAGGATGAAGATGAAGGAGCTCCCAAGATAAGTTCTGATCCCCATGAAACCCATATTAGAGATAAGCAGGTCCAGAATGTGAAGGAATACAAAAAATATTGTAAACCAGAGATGCTTATTTCTTTAGAACTGACTAAAATACTCCCAACCAGACAGGCAAGTTGATAAAGACTGTTGTCCAAATATTTCATATCTGTTAACAAAACGGGATACTGGAAAAGACGTCTGTCTATCTTTAGTGTGAAATGAGCAGCTGAGGAAGAGGTGTGCAAGCAGTCATACCGGTCATGAGAGAAATGTTGTGATTGGCCGGAGTTACTCAGGCAGATGTGGTAACCTAAGAAGGGATCTCCTAATACAGAACATATGCATATTTAATTGTTACAGAGGATCGATTGTAAAGCTATCCCTGAAACTCTTCACCTTGCCACAGCCCCAGGACTGAAGATGAGGCCTTGTCCGTCTATGACTGTCCCATGACTGGGCTGTCCCATGACTGGGCTGTTTTAAAAGGCTGTTTTTGGGCTATTTATGGAGTTACATTTGAGAGAAGAAAAAAAAATCGTTCTGAGACAGTCCTCATTGACCTCTGTCATCACCTACGGTCTGCCTCTGATCACACCATACCATGGGTTTAGTGTTGGGGAATGTTACATTACTTATTGCTCACAAAAAAAAAAATGTGTAAATGTGATGCTGTTCAGAGAAGGTGGGAGCTAACACAGAGAGGATCAGCTGATTTCCTTGGAAGGCGCACAGCCCACAGTGTTAAGAGGTGGACTCTCCATTTAGCTCACTCCACAAAGCACTCGCCTCTAACCCAGAGATCGTGGGCTCGTGACCAGCCACCAACAGTTCACCACAGTGGAAATCTTTGAACTGAGACAATTGGCGACGAGGGTGGGATTTGCATTGTGGACAAGTGAAGTGTAGTGGCAACACCAAGCAGAAAAGGTGAGGGCGGACACAGAGAGACATCAGCTGACATCCCCGGGAGGCGCACCATTCACAGCGTTCAAAGACAGAGTCTGTGCAGCTGATGGATGGAGCTCTCCATTTAGGTCATGCTGCAAAGTGATTGCCGCCAGGGATCACGAGTTTGTGACTAGACACCAACAGTTCACTATAGCGCAAATCTTCAAACTACGATAACATGTTATATAATTACTTGTTATAGAATGTAATGCATTATAAACCGCGCAACACTTTTGTGCTAATTTTTATTCTTTTGTACGTCAAACTGCACAGTTCACTGGCCAGCATTTGTTATGAAATCTTAAGCCTCTATATGAACCTTCAGTCATTACTATTCTATTCCAAGTCAGAATGATAGCATTAAGCAGAACTCAATGCTATTCATTTTAGTGCCCCTTGTTAGTGATGAACGAACTCTGTGGAAATCGCTTCTCCACGAGTTTGGCGAAATGATGGAAATGTTTGTAAACTTCGCCGAACTCCTCAAAATGTATTGAAGTCAATGGGGAAGGAGGAGCTGAACTCGTTTTGAGTGGTTTATCATGGTGCAATGGCTTTTTAAGTGTCTCTGAGGGCTAGCGAAGTGTTTGCCAACTATGCTGGATTGATTATTGTGGCCAAAATTGTGATCCAAGCTGTGAGAGAGCAGTGCCAACCACTGCAACTCAAACAACAACAGACACAGACAGAATGATAACCACAAACAAAATACAACAAATGGCCACAAACTACCAATACGTAAAAAAATATATATATATATATCATTGAGCTCGTAGATTTTCAATGTTGGAGTACACACTGGCCTTGTGACGAAACAGCAGTGCGAGACTCACTCATTCTGATGCTTGAAGTCACGGCAATCTCAGTGCAGAGGCTTTGCAATTTTTTCTTTAGTGAACAAGACAGAAATGCCTAGCAAACAATAATAAATCTTTTGTTACTATTATTATTATTATAATAACAGGATCACATGTGTTCTGTTTTCTCGGCTAGGGGGAGGATGAGGGCCTCTTTAAGTATGAGATTTGAGATCCTAGCTGGGCACATGGCTTATTATGCATGCAAATTAGCCATGCAGTGCTGCAGGCCCCTGCTCAGGGATCAGTGTTATATTTCCAGTGGTAGTACTAGTAATATTTTCATTATTGTCAGCTAATGTACCCCTCAAATGAAAATACAGTTATCTTTTGCAATTCCTGGGGGTTAGAGGCGATGGACCAAAAGCAAATGTGAAAATCTGCAAATATGTTTTGGGCCCCCCACCACAGTTTCTAATACTGTACAGTTGACCATAAGCCTTACCAATAACATACAGTCAATTATTTAAGAAATTCTATACAATACAGGACAGTTATATATATAACACTGAAAAAAAGGTAAAACAATACGTAATTAAGGTACCGTATACCGTACTGCAATGTAACATATGGAGTTTTCACAGATTTGCTGCTCTCTTTTCTTGATATACCGCACTGTTGGTTCGTTAAAGGAACACTGCACCCAAAAATAATATTTTATTTTCAAATGTTACTTACCCCATGTAGTTTGTAGTGATAGCTAAGAAAAACTTTGAATCTTTTGTGTTTGTAGGGGAAACACCATACGTTTTGTGATTAATTCTAGACAACAGCAAAGAATGTGAAAATCATCCACAGAAAAAAAGAAAAAAAAATTCTTATGTAACTTGTTTTGCATAATCCACATGTCTGATATCCCCTCGTACGGTGAAAATGTACAAAATGTGTGTATGTCTTTATAAAATGTTAACAGTTACTTTCTGAAAAGGTGGTATTCATAGAGTAAACAGGAAAGGTGTCATTCCCATAATGCTGTGCGTTTGACTTGAAAATCAGCTTCTCACCCTCATTCATTGCTTGAAAGTCCAGACTTTAATTGAAACGCACAGAACTGTAGGAAGGACATCTTTCCCGTTTACTTGCCAAAAAAATTCCATTTAATTATTGACGAAACATTCTTTAATAGGCGGATCCACGAATCACAAGCAAAACTGTGTGCCATTACGAATAACACTGCACATCATCTCATCATCTGACACACCAACACTGAGGACTTTCAGCCAATGAATCATTCAGCAAAAGCGTAGGAAGAAACACTAAGGGGGGCTCCTTTATACCAACAGCAATACACCTGCCTAGCGCCTCACTGGGACTGGGACTGTCAAGTCAGGTGTTTTCTTTCTTTTTAAATCTTCTTTCTTTTTAGTCATTCTGGTGTGTGTTCAGACCATCGTGTGAGTGAATGTTTATTTTATATATACAGTGATCCCTCGCCATATCGCGCTTCGACTTTTGCGGCTTCACTCCATCGCGGATTTTAAATGTAAGCATATCTAAATATATATCACGGATTTTTCGCTGGTTCATGGATTTCTGGGGACAATGGGTATTTTAATTTATGGTACATGCTTCCTCAGTTTGTTTGCCCAGTTGATTTCATACAAGGGACGCTGTTGGCGGATTGCTGAGAAGCTACCCAATCAGAGCACGTATTACGTATTAAATAAAACTCCTCAATGATATAAGATATGCTTCCCGCGCGGTGCTTCGCATACTTCAAAGCTTTAACAGCCCGTATTGATTTTTGATTGTTTGCTTTTCTCTGTCTCTCTGTCTCTCTCACTCTCTCTGACATTCTCTGCTCCTAACGGAGGGGGTGTGAGCAGAGGGGCTGTTTGCACACTGGCCTAGAGGATACGGGCGGACGCTCCTCTAAAAAATGCTGAAAGACTACCTTCACATTGATCCCTTCATTGCGGCTACTTTATCGCGGCGCTTCCCATACTTCAAAGCTTTAACAGCCCGTATTGATTTTTGATTGTTTACTTTTCTCTCTCTCTCTGACATTCTCTGCTCCTGACGGCACTCCTTTGAAGAGGAAGATATGTTTGCATTCTTTTAATTGTGAGAAAGAACTGTCATCTCTGTCTTGTCATGGAGCACAGTTTAAACTTTTGACTAAAGGGTGTTATTTCATGTCTAGAGGGCTCTAATAATGTTAAAAAACATATTTCGAGGGTCGTAAACAGGTTTTCTATGCTCTAACTGCGAAAATATTAGATTTCTAAATAAAGAATCCTACTTCGTGGAAATTCATTTATCTGTCTGGAGCGGATTAACCGCGATAAACGAGGGTTTACTGTATAACTGTGCGGAGAATATTTATAAACAGTGTGGGAGAGTTTCTAAGGGCTTAAAATATATAAAAATAACCCTACAAACATATGGTTTCTACTTCGCGGATTTTCACCTGTCGCGGGGGGTTCTGGAACGCAACCCCCGCAAACGAGGAGGGATTACTGTACAGTGGAACCTCGGTTCATGAACGTCTCGGTACACGTACAAATCGGTTTACGACCAAAAAGTTCGCCAAACTTTTGCCTCGGTTCACGACCACACACTTGGTATACGAACAAGCCAGTTTCCCTTTCGGTTTGAACATGTTCAGTCTCTCCCTGTGCATTTCCTGTGCAGCGAGCGAGCAAGCAAGAGAGAGAGAGAGCGTGACAAACACACAGGCGCGCAAGAGAAAGGCACACACACACACAGGTGCGCGAGAGAGAGGCGCACACACACACAGGCACGTGCCACACACAGGCACACGAGAGAGAGGCACACACACAGGCGCGCGCGAGAGAGAGGCACACACACAGGAACGCACTAGAAAGAGACACACACAGGTGCTCCAGGCTCGTGAAAGAGAGAGCGAGCGAGCGAGAGAGAGAGGGAGGGCTGGACGCATAAGGTAGAAAAGTCTTGTTTTTGTTTTCAGTTCTGTTTACATTGATCGGTTCATTACGTGCATTGTGGCAATGTTACTTTTCTTGGTGGTTTATTAAATTACAGATTTTTCAAATGTTCATTTGTTTCCCTGTGCTTAAAACTCATTAAAAAAAAGTGTTTTTAGCGAGCGGTTCCTAGCACTATAGCGCAAACTCTTGCAGTGTTAGTTTTCTCTGTTGTTCAAGGTTTTCTCAGTGTTATTCAATGTTTAACATTTAGTTTACTATTACGCTGTGCATTCTGAGGTATAATTAACTATATCTGTGCTTAAAAACTAAAAAAATATATATTTACATACAGTTCGTACGGTCTGGAAAGGATTAATTGTATTTACATACAATCCTACGGTGGAAATTGCTTCGGTTCACGACCAAATCGGTTTACGACCAGAGTTTTGGAACGAATTATGGTCGTGAACCGAGGTTCCACTGTATATATACAGTCACACACGTGCGCATGGGAGGCAGCTAAAAGGACCAAATGAAGTCAATTCCACACCAGGCCAAACACAAAAAATTCTGCCTGATTCCGGCCACAATGACGCCACTTCCGGGTCCAGCTATGAAGATATCACTTCCAGTTCCGGCCACCCAGACATCACTTCTGGTTCCCTGCCTTAACACTAGAATTACCAAAGCCTACGAAAAAACTCGTAAATCTGTCCCAACTTAAATCCCTTCGCACCTCTCCATCAGCGTCATTTGTCTTGTAAATGTGTCAATAAGCTGCAAGCATCAAGCAGCCTGCTATGCCATCCCCCCACCGCTGCACAAAGCTTTCTCAGCTCAAGTCTATTTACCTGCATGTTAGTTGCTTAGAGTTGTATAGACTAGAGTAAATACTATATTGCTATTTGGAACACATGCATTTCATGTGTGTTCCGTGTCTATAACCATCTATGTAAACACATCGTTAAAACAGAACAGTTTTTCATGTTTTAGTAATAATTGACAAAATGTAGACATGAAATGTATAATGTGTGAGGCCTGAAGTCCAAATATCAAATAAACACTTTCACAAAAGGTACAAATATAACAAAACAAGTGTGCTTTTATCCAAGAGTATAACTGTAAGAACTGCTGACTGGTTCGATCCTGCACGACTCCGTTTTGAGAAGTGAACTGCTCTTATTCTTACTATTTTAGAGTAAAAACATACATTTGATTTGAGTCTGTAACAGCCGGTGTAAATATATGGTACTTGTAAAGGTTAGCATTGTTTTTTTTTTATATTCAGTTTTATTTATTCAGTTTTTATTCCTAGTTACGTTCCCACTCTCCCCACGCCCCCCAGATCTGACACTGCTGTTTTCACATAAAGATGCTCTATAACTCAGACGATGACAAGGGTTCTACATCGGAGAAAGAATGCACATCGCACTTTTGCCCAGACCACTTTCTGTGTTTCCTCAGTTCTATGCTGGACTCAATTCTGTAGACGTCTGTGCAAGCTATTTTGCCTTTTTTCAGCCAGGGCTATTTACTTCACAATATCAAATAATACAAAGAGTACACGACACATGTATTGCCCTAATTTAGGCTAATCAGGTGGTGGCACCTAATTTATTTAAAGAGCTTCTGTAAAAAGTTGGAACCCCCCAGAGGACAAATAAAGTTCTCTCTCCTCTCTCTCTCTCTCTAGGAGTTTACTGAGACTGCTCTGGTGGTACCACAAAAGCAAAGCGGCGGTAACTCCGAACCCCTTGCCTGCCAGACAGGTCCCTCTGTAGCATCATTAATTCCTTTATTCATTTTATAAAGCTGACGGTTTTCATTGTTAATTTCTTTCTCCATTCCCAATTGGGATTAAAACCAAAAGGGCCTCCAGTTTCAACTAAACCTAATAAAAGAGAGGATTCTCACCTCAGTAGTTTGCAGAGACATCACCTTGTGCTTTTTTTGAGATTATGCTCTTTGTATTTCTCGTCTCAAGTTTTTTTTTTTGGACTTAAGTTTACTTGGTTAGGCGTTTGCAAAAAGCACAGACGGGATCTGGGGATGCAACATTTATTTTTCACACTCTGAAAGGCTCATCACGTAATGTTTCCCTAAGTGACTTCATAACACAACAGCTGAGCATGAAGGATGATGACTGCTTGTTTGCTGGATGCGTTCCTGCATTTGCTCCTCAGAGTCATCTGCTTCCCTCTTGCCATACCATCTGCACGTCAATCTATATATTGTCATGTATTTGTGTCAGGGGGACACCAGACAATCTCGACTGAGGAAAACAATACCACTTGGGGACGAGAGGGGGCGCTGTCGCTAATGGCATCCTGTGCTTTCTCCAAAGCCCAGAGAAGATGCCAATTGAGGGCACTCCTGCCCGACTGTGACTTCTGGAATAAGCCCCGCCCCTTCCAGGCAATCCACCTTATAAAGCAGCAGCGCAGAATGGCAGCATCTTTATGCAGACCTGGACCCGAGTCCACTAAGAACCAGAGATGCATACCGGAGAGCCAACAATGAGTGAGAAGGCCTAAAAGACCGACCTCAAGTTGGTATCTTTTGGTTTTACTCCTTTATTTCTCTGGTTGATTAAAACGGGGTTAAGGGTGGTACTCCAACATTCCTCACTGTCAGCCAAAATACAGTATATAAAATAGAATGTCTGTCTGCTCCCTATACAATCCTAAACCTTTTGACCAATTTGTGAATTTCCCCTTGGGATTAATAAAGTATCTATCTATTTATCTATCTATCTATCTATCAATCTGGACCAAATTTTGCTTAGTTACTCTCCAGGACCCCACGGACAAGACAGGCTACCATGAAACCTGGATATCCCACCCACTCCCCTGTTTTCATATCCACATGCAGGATAAGCTCCTCGGCTCCACCACAACATACAAATCTACCAGTGCCATCACAAGCGGTGAGCCAGCTCAATTTTATCCCAGTGAGTTCTTAAATTGTTCAGAACCAGCAGGAATGCCACCCCGCATGTTAATTTTGACAACTGGATGAAACAAGGCTATGTGCAAAGAATCTCATGTCTGTTAGGAGTCGTGATTTTTTTTTTCTTACTTTTTCAGCGTTTATGAGTCAGGTGACCATGAAATGTATGGAAACGTGACTTGGGCATCACATGGTCCTTCTTTGTCTTCTTCCTTGGAGCTCCATACTTTCCAGTTAGTGGAAACTTTTATGTGACCATGGGCCCAGCAGGAAGTCAAGCAGTTTTCCTCCAGGTTAAGTACAGCTGCACCGTCAACATACAGTATTCCTCGGAGGATAAAACAAATATTTGTTCATTAGTTAGTGGCTAATTTGGTGCCAAAAAAAAGGGCAGTTGGGTGGAAATCGGTTCTTTTGGGTTCTGGACTATCCTTTGGTTTTTTGGTTTACATCTCTCGGTTTCTCCGTTTTTTGTGTCGGTCACTTGGTATTCGTCTGTCTTTCTAGATTGCGACTTCTTGCTTGTCCCTTTTGACTATCCACTGGCACAGTGTTCTCAATCTCCCAGCAATCCCAATAATCCCGTGGGACGTTGTCCTTTATCAATGCCAAACATGAAAAAACTGACAGTTTTATCTGGCAGTTCTAAAGGGCAAGAAGGGTTCATTCCACACATTCCTTTGATACCCACAGAAATGCCTTTCGATTTTAAGTGACTGCAAATTCCAGAGGGACTATAAATAAGGCTCAAGGACAGTCACTCAGGGTAGCTGCCATTAACTGAGACGGTCCATGCTTTTCCCATTGTTCACCCCTTGTTTCATAGTGGACACACTAAAACATTTAAAAATTTACACACTGGAGTGGGAAAAGCAAACATATTACATATCACAGAGCATTAGTTTAATCAATTAGACATCTTCTTCTATAATACACTACCATGGCTGTCCGTTTGTCTGTCCAGGATTTTAAATCACCTGTAGCTCGCAAAAAAACGTTTGACCAATTGACCTGAAATTTGGTATACATACACAAAGTGACGTCTACTGTCTGCTTTCGGGGTGATGATTGACCTCCAAGATTATTCCTCTTCTTATTTTATTTTATTGTAGAATCAGCTCTCAGCAGCGGCCAGCAGGGTGGTGCCAGCGTACGGGTGCCGTTCTCATCCCTACCACCTTCGCCGTCACTTCCCCTACCTCTTTATATCTTAAATCATTCTTGAGGCTGATTGAAGACTTACGTGCCAGCTTAAGTGAAGAATTAAGGAAAATGTACTAAGTAATTGCAACACCAACACTGACTTAATCATTTTTAATGTGAAAAGATGCCAATGAACGAAGCGAAGAAGCGGCCACCAGGGTGGAGGAAAGAAGAGCTGCTCAGGAAGCAGCAAGCGCATCAACCTCTGAGCAAACGAATGGCAAACGTACAGAGAAAGAGGATGAAAACTAGGAACGCTCAAGTCAAGTGGATTCACTGCACGTTATCGTGTGTGCAGTCCGCCGTTACTGGTATTGTGATAATAAATGTGCATACTTAGTATAGAACAGCATTAAACAATCTGTGGGGCACAGCTCATGGCACTGACCTCAAACAAAACTCTGCCACCTGTCTGACCACACCCCCAAAGGCCCCAATGGTAACACTCTATTTACAGTGGCATCATCGCTGGTGGGCCAATCCTGGACTAAATCCCTAACCCTGTCCCGGCAATCCTGCTAAATTCACCGAGAAGGGAAAGTAAAGCATCGACGGTTGCGATTGATTCATCTAAAGCTCTGGCGATTCCACGGGTTCCCCCCGCCCCCACTTTGACAATCGCAATTGGCTCACAGAGGGGGACCATCCCACTCCCCCCACTCAGACAATCACGCTAAATTCACAGCGGGTGAGGTGGGTCTCGAACACACACTGGCGTGTGAAACACTGGGTCGTGAGAAACACTGCGATGGAAGAACAAAAATGATACACTGTAAGATTTTATACATGAAATATCACCAAATTAATCCGACTTATTACTTCATTTTCACATTTCCACACATGCTGATGTTTTAGGTATAAGTGGCCCGGGCAATGTTATGTAATTTTAAGCTGGAAAGAAATACGCACAAACCAATCAGACCGTGATTAGAGTGTGCGCTTTCAAATCTCTTCACTTTCGCCCGCCCTGCACTGCAATGTTTTCAGAAGTATTTACGGCCCTGGAGAGCGTTTTGAAAAGTCTCCATTATCGGGGGTTAAAAACACTGGAGTAGTGTGGACAAAAGGCAAAGATGGAGATGAATGTCCGCGTTTTTAAAAGGAAAAGAAGCAGTGCGGACACAGCCTCAAGTGTGCAGGAGACTGCATGGTAAGTATGGTTGTCAGGCAACTACAATGGGGAGGGCATCGGTAAGGAAAAGCACATTTATTATTGGTATATGTGACCGACATCTTCATCCACGGTCACTCACACAAGTGGGCACTGTACTGGCACTGTAAAGTCTAGCGCCCCCACCTGTATTTTACTACATCTTGCCTAGTATAGAAGTGATCTCCATACGTCTCGGGCAGGAACTGAGGTCTCAAATGAAGGTAAAAAAAAAAAACAAGAAGAGCACAAAATGTGCAAAACCGAAAAGGACCAAAGTTCAACAAATATTGAGAGGGGTCTGCTGAAACATATTTTGATAATCAATAAACCATCTAAAGAGGCTGCTGAGTAATTGTGAGGCTGTGATTGAGTCGTAACTTTGGCAGGACGATGCATTTTTCCATTATCTGGAGCAGCTAATTAGATTTTCTTTAAACTTAAAGGACAAGGGAAGGGAAAACACAAATTGAGACAAGAGGCAGGTGTTTCCATTACGTGAGCCACCTGGTGAATATGAACCAGCCATGCAGAACTAATCTGAGTGAGTCAGCTGCGCTCTGTTTACTGTAAGTTCCCAGTGTCCTGAGGGAGATGATCCTTGATCACAGGTGAGGTGTGTTACAGGCCTCCTTGGCCTCTGGTTTTTACTCTGCCTGTTGGACTCACTAAACTTGCTGGGCCATTAGGAGTGGGCAGTAGAGCCAAAAATCCACATTGTAGAATAATTAAAAACTCTGACGGTTTCAGTAGACTCTGGTATAATTGTATTTTAGACTGAAAGGTAACTTTAAAAAAAAATAACAAATGTACTATTAATTATGCACACTGACATGCCTTTTATCCATCCAAACATTTCTTACTGTCCTGCCTCTCAAACCGAATTGACGTTCACTTCTCTCGAGCCGATTAGAGTGCAGGATTTCACGTGCTTGTCGCTTCACCCATTCTTTCTGCCGCTGCCTCTGCCAAGAAAACACAGCGTAAGATGCGGCTTCTTTCTGTCCTTCTTGCCAGTGAGCAGCGTCTCACCGATCAGCTTGAACTGCACAGCACTCTGGGTAAATCTCTTAAGAGGGTGGAGTCACTTATTAAACACAGTTCACCTACAAGTCAATGCACAAGATGTTACCTGTAAGACAATAATACACTGACACAAAATCACACTTCCCATTTCCTTTTGAATGCACATTTTGTATTTTAGGTTTAAACAAGCTGTCCCCCGTAGCTGCACCCACGTAGTAGTGAAACAGGGCAAACTTTAAAAATCAATTGGCATTGGCACCGTATCTGATGGTGTTTAGGTCTGATGGGATAGCGTCCCTGTGTGGGGAGAACAGCACGTGGCCATGATATCTTTGGCAATCAGCAGCTACCCTCTAAAACACACGGAGCTCTGATCTCTCTCTCAAAAATGTCAAATGTTACTCTTTAACAATCTGTAGATGATAATGTCTGCTGAACAAACAGGTATCGCTAGTTAAGAAGAGAAGATACGCTCCAACACATGGCAAGAGGTAGAGTGACTTGAACAGAGGCTGGCGCACGAGTGAAGAGCGCCCCACCTGGCTCCCTACTCCTGAGGCCCTGCCCCCCACACCTCGCCCTGCAGCCTCCCTCTCGAATTCGTGCAAATAAATCAGTACCGCAAGTGAATTATGATACTTAGCACGATGAGAGAAGTCACAAAATCAACTGGAATGTTCAAGCAAATTGCAGAAAAAAGAAACCCGATCTAAATCTGTTAAGTAATTTTTTTTTTCTTCTTTATTTCGCCTTATACAATTTCTTGTATTAGGAATTTGTTAGTTTTCGCATACCCCTTGGGGTCAGAGCGCGGGGTCAGCCATTGTACAGCACACTCTGGAGCAGGTGCAGGTTAAGGGTCTTGCTCAAGGGCCCAGCAAGGTAGTATCTCTTTTGGCAGTGATAGGGATTTGAACCGGCAACCTTCGGGATACTATTGCAGATCCTTGGCCTCAGAGCCACCACTGTTGTAAAAAGCAGACAGACGTTGGATTACTCACGTTTAACTTCTCCTGCGGATAAGTCAGGGCTTGATTTTACCATATAATAATAATGTCGGTTGTATAAGTCGAATGCGGAAAACTCACGCTATTGGCCCAAGAGATTATGATATGCTAATGCCCACCTGAGAGATTAACCACTGAGCACACTGCCTTTGTTTTCTCTCTATTGTGCCTATGTGACCACACGGTAATACCCAAACTATTCTGAAGTGACGTTTGCACTGTTTTGTGTTTTTGTTTCTCACACCCTCATACACTTTTATCGTAAGAACATCCCTTATCTACGGTGGAGCGTTCAATCAGAAGGAAATAAGAAGCTGGTTTTAAATTAAAAGTTGTTGAAGTGGCGAAAGAAATTGGTAACTGCGCTGCAACAAAATTCAATGTTTGTGGGGAATTGGTGCGAGATTGGAGGCAGCAAGAAGATGTTAAAAAAAAATAAATAAAAAAAATTAAGTGTCGTATTTTTGAATGGGTGTATAAGTTGGGGGTCTGATTTTATGATTGATTTTGTGGGTTTCAACATCCGATTTATACTCAAGTATATATGGTATTATGTATGTGTGTATATGTGTATATATATATATATATATATATATATATATATATATATAT
>JANRMT010062797.1:14806220-14821523 GCA_026402145.1 Polypterus bichir lapradei | reverse complement strand
ATAGATAGATAGATAGATAGATAGATAGATAGATAGATAGATAGATAAGCGTAGTTGGCAGGATTACAGATCGATAGATAGATAGATAGATAGGCGTAGTTGGCAGGATTACAGATAGATAGATAGATAGATAGATAGATAAGCGTAGTTGGCAGGATTACAGATAGATAGATAGATAGATAGATAGATAGATAGATAGATAGATAGATAGATAGATAGATAGATAGATAGATGTGAAAGGCACTATATAATAGACAGATAAATAGATGGACAGACAGACAGACAGACAGACAGACAGACAGACAGATAGATAGATAGATAGATAGATAGATAGATAGATAGATAGATAGATAGATAGATAGATAGATGTGAAAGGCACTATATAATAGATAGATAGATAGATAGATAGGAAAGACACTATATGATAGATAGATAGATAGATAGATAGATAGATAGATAGATGTGAAAGGCACTATATAATAGATAGATAGATAGATAGATAGATAGATAGATAGATAGATAGATAGATAGATAGATAGATCCACTTCAAATATCAAACATCACACCTGATGAATGGTGACCCCCCCTTGACAGTCCCCCACCCAGACTGACAGCACCTGAGGCGTCAGAGAGGAGGTGCTGCGAGTCAAATAAAGCGAGCCCATGTTGAGCTACAGAAGATACCAGAGTTATATTGTTTAAAATCAGATGGTATCTTAGCCATTGAGCAACTTGTAGTCCATGGTAGTGCCACCTCATCACCACACTAAACCTGAACCCTCCTCTGCTCATACTGCATGTAAAAACTCATTCAAGCATACGACACACCAGCCACTGACCTTCTGTGCCCACCACATCAAGCCTATCTTGACAGGAACTAACCCTGGGCTGGATGCCATTCTGCTCCTGGGAATATTCACACACACACACAAACAAAAGCCAGTCAGCCTGGCAGCATGGTGGTAAGTATCACAGCTGGGAACTGAATTGCAGTCTGTCTGTGTTGATATGGCCATGGTACCCACTGCAGGGGCTCCCCACCAGGCACAGTGTCATTTTTTTATTTGACAGAACACATTTTACAGTTTGTTCTATCAGAATCAAAATATAATACAATAAAAATTGGCACAGTGGCTAGTGCTGCTACCTGACAGATGCAACATCCGGGGTTTGAATTCCGTGCCCACATGTGCAGGTTGGGTTAATTGAGGAGGCAGGTCTGTCTGTCTTGGTGTGTGTGTGTGTGTGTGTGTGTGTGTGTGAGTGTCCAGGGTTGGAACCTGCCATGCACTCAATGCTGCCGGAAGAGGCCCTGGCACTTCTGAACTGGATTAAGTGCACCTGAGAATGGTAATTTACACCAGTGAAGACAGAAGGCGTCCATATGATGCGGTAAAACAAGGCAGTGAAAAGTTAATGCCAAGTGTGCCCTTTCTGGTGTCTCAACAAGATCTTTTAAATGTCTAAAACTGGCGCTGAGTGGGAACAAGGCAGGAGACCCCCCTCATCAGGACGCTGATGCTTGTATACAACTGTAACGATTTCTACCACTTCAGCTCAAATGGCCTGTGATGAGTCCACAACTAATCATCACTATGCTGTGTCCATAACGGATCACCAAATGAGGAGGCCGCACAGTGGAAAAGCTACAGTACCAGATGGAGTTAATGCTCACGTTCCTAAGGCGTGAGCTGACCCACTTGGTGGTGGTCCTCTGTCACCTGTTCAGTCTGTCACTAAACTCCAGAAAGTGCCGCTGCTGTGGAAAAGCCTCCTGTGTCGTTCCTGTTTCAAAGAGGGAAGGCAGACCAGTGGCACTTATGTCTCGCATCATGAATGGTCTTGGATTTTATGAGTCCTCTTGTGGTAGCCCACCTGGACCCACTGCCGTTTGCCTATCAGACCAAAACTGGAGTGGAGGATGCAATCATCTGTCTGCTCCACAAGGGTGCACAAAGCTGTCAGCACTGGGAGGATTTGTTTTATTTCCATTTCTCCAGTGCCTCCAATACCATCCAGTCATCCCTGTTAAAGGGTGAACTCGGTCATATGTGGGTGGATGAGCCTGTGGTGTCCTGGTGATGGACAATCTGTCAGGCAGACCACCTTCTGTGAGACTCGAGGACTGTGTGAGCAACACTGGAGCACCACAAGGCACAGGCCTGTCTCCTCTCTTCACTTTGTACACCTCAGACTGGAAATATAAGAGCAGGTCAGGTCACCTGCAGAAATTCTCAGATGATTCTGCACTTATGGGGTCTGCAGATAAGGGGGGGAACTTTGAGAATTGTCTGCAACTTCACATCAGCAAAACCACAGAACTGGTCATTGACTTACACGGCACCAAAGAGCCTCTCTGTCCAGTCACTATTCAAGGAGTGGATGTAGAGGTGGTCCACTCCTACAAGTACTTGGGGGTCCACATTAATGACAGGCTGGACTGGTCTCAGAACGCAGAAGAACTGAAGAAGAAATGGCAAAGCAGACTCTGCTATTTTAGAAGACTGCGCTCCTTTACATCTCCTAAAACTCTGTGATGTCCAGTGTGGTGTGCTAAGCCGGTAACATCACTCCAAGAGCAGCCCACCTTACCAGCAAGTTAATTAACATGGCAGACTCAATTATGGGTGGACCTGCTGGAGGTAAAAGCGGAGGAGAATATGAAGACCAAACTGAGTGCCATTCTGAACAATGCTGTAATCCCCCCTTTAACACACCAACACTGAGGACTTTCAGTCAATGAATTACCCAGCGGGTGTGTGTCAAGAAACGCTAAGGGGGCTTCTTTATACCAGCAGTAAAACACCGCAGTGGGACTGGATCTGACAAGTTAGACGTTTTCCTTTATTTTAGTCCTTCTGGTGTGTATTTGTGAGAGGGTTGTGGTTTGTCATAATATAATGAAATTATTATTGATGTATTGTGCTTTTGTAAAAATCTAAACTTACCCCTGGGGACAGCTAAAGGGCTGTCAACCTAATATTTCCCAGCCAAGACTGGGATCCTTCTGCTTTCTACACATAATACAGTACAGAAACATCTAAAATGTATTAAGCACCTTACAGTAGTAAAAAGTCACCATAAAAATAAAGACCGAGACATTAAGGTTACGCATAAAATAAAGAGGAATCCAACTTTTCCTCGCCACCTCCGTCAAGCCCGAGCGCTCTGCTTTAATCAGTAACTTTGGCCGCTTCGAGCAACTCAAGCACGACCACTCGCCCAGCACGGCTCGGGATCTGCGGGATTTCCGGCTTGACACCGTCACCGACCTGAACAATGTCGCTCTCATCGGACGCGAGGGGTCAAAAGGTTGAAGGTGGGCCAACTGCCAAGTCTGTCAGCCGAACAGACAGCCAGGGCGCTCAGGTGGCAGCTCAGATAGCGAATGCCCACGGGGCTTACCTCGCAGTCATACAGCAGGTGCAGCTGACCGTCGATCCACTCCTCGATGTCCAGCCTCCTCTGCAGGTCCTTGCGGTTGTATTTGACGGTGAGCTTGCCGAGTTTACGCTGAGAGGGCTCCTCTTCTGCTTTGTCGGTGGTCTGGAAGAGCACCCTACACTGGGCGCTAGAATCTGCCGCCATGCTGCCACCCCCCACCTCCCCAAAAGTCTCAAGAAACAGGCAGACGAGCTCTTCGGTCCTCTCGATCCGTGAAGGAGCTTGAAATGCAAGCTGAGCCTGCGGTGTGCGTGTGTGTGTGTGTGTGTGTGTGTGCGTGTGCATGAGAGAGAGAGAGAGAGAGAGAGAGAGAGAGCAAAGAGCAAAAGTGCGGGGGAGGGAACTTCAGGCTTGGGCTTCTCGTCAGGGCACGTTTATAGCGCCATGTGATCCTCGGGAGGATGAAACGCAGCTGGCAGAGGGTTACCAACACGGGCACATCGGGGGGCAGTAGAAATCTTAAATCAGGGGTGCCCAATGCATCGATCGCGATCGACCGGTAGATCGCAAAGGTAGTGCAGGTAGATCGCATTGCATTCAAAAAAAAAATTTTTTTTAAACGTTAGTCTATCATATATCCCTATGGCATTTGCCACTTGATTGACATACAGTATTTTTTTCTCACACTGTCACAATCGAAGTGCGTTTGTGACGTCCGAGGTTCGATCCCCGAAGAGGGGTGCAGTGGAGTGTGTACGCCTGATGAGCCCAAAACACGTGTCGCGTACTCTTTGCATTATTTGACAGTTAACTACAGTATGTAACATTCTATGATCTGCTTCTCGCAACTGAGAGGGCACCCGTGGCGGATGTTTGCCGACTTGCAGGCCAACCACACGCGTTACCTGGTAGGTAACCACCCAAACAATCAGACTGTGATTCTGACTGCGAATGCTATATAAATATATAGCATTTTTAATGTAGGTAGATCATTTCGACCTGGTCATTTTAAAAGTAGCTCGCAAGCCGAAAAAGTGTGGGAACCCCTGTCTTCAATCATAATCTCCAGAACTGTTAGACCAAGTGTTTCCAAATGGTAAGTTTTTTATTACCATTTATAAGATATTCCAAACCAATTCAAGGTGTGATTGTTTTATTGCCCTTTTGCTTTACAAGCAGAGCGCAATCGCTTGCATATTTTTATAAAGTGAGCCATTACAGGTGAAGTTACACAGTGAGTGAGAGGTGCGGACCACGCCTATGACCTTATTTTTTTATATAGTAACTTTCAATAGTAAACAAGGCACCTTACAGGGACAGTATTACTCTTTGCAGAAAGAATATATTCAGTGTAAGCACAGTGAGGTTAAAGGACTTGCCTTGGGGAGAAGACCGAACCCACAACCCTAAGATTGTATATAGCACCTTTTCAGAATGAGACACATCCCAAAAAAACATGACAGGTACGTACTGGACAGCTCTATTTATCTACACTGAGAGCAAAGTCGGGGTAAGAAACCTGTCAGTGGTGACAACTGAGCCAGTGACTTTGATTATATACTATACTAGCCATGTGCGCCCAACTACGTTGCGCGTGTTAAAGTTGTCTGTGAAGGGCTCCCTGTTTAAACGCGGCTGCCAGTCGTGAACTGAGCCCTTCGCTCGCACAGCATTATGATTTTTTATAAGGGAAACAACATTACAAAAGAAAACCCTTGGACATTGATTCGATAGGAACGGCCTACTCGGAATCACTGTCCGAATCGTAATTATGTGGTGGTGTAGGAGCATTTCTGCTTCTGTCCGTTCGCAGTCCGTCTCATTTTCACAATGCTATCGTTTCCTCTCATGATGTCTTCTCAATCTTTCTCCAATCTCGCAGGTTGCTTTGTGGTAATCCAAAGAGTAAGGCATTATACACGGAGCAATGGTTATAAAAGGGGGACACATAGGTATCCATTCTCTTTAAAGCATAAATAGGGATCACTTCACTGACATGTGAGCAAGCCACGGTACAACTGTGAGACGCGCAGCACTCGCCGGCTACAACATAACAATAATAATTTCCGGAACGTGCTGTTACGTTGTCATTCATTTTACCCACTGTCTTTCTTTCATTCATATGTTACGTAGGCACGTACCTTTTATCTTCGGCAATCTCATTCTCTAACCAGGCCTCAGGAGCTAACCAGCGTAACACTGTCCACCATCCCTTTCGTTATTCCGGCACATTGTTGACATCCGTGAGTAACAACAACGTACTAAACTGGAAGGTGGTCTACGCATGCGTGGAATTCGCGGACAAACAAAGATCAAGATCTAAATGAAGATCTCTTTAGTTAATTTAAAGCAGAACAATTTGTTTAGTTTGAATGTCTGTGTTTTGAGGTGTGACTGGCGTACTACAGTCTTCAGCAGCATAAGCCTGTAGGAGATTCTTAATGCAATGCCTATGTTTTAGCTGTCTCTCTACTGCCATCTAGAGCTTCTTCTTCTAATTCATTCGCGGACAAACAAAGATCAAGATCCAAATGAAGATTATATATAGAGATAGTGCCTTTCCACAGTAAACAACAACATTCCAATGTGCTTTACAGGGCTAAACCAATGAGCGTATGATTTCATATAACGCCATGTCATTTTCTAACCCACTTAATTGAAACCAGGCTTGCAGGGGGTGCTGGAGCCTATCCCAGACAGCATAGGGTGCCAAACAGGAACAAATCATGGATGGGCCGCCAATCCATCGCAGGGCAAACACACATACATCAATGCCAACTTACTATTGTGATTTCACCTAATGTACATGGACAGTGGGAGAATGCAAACCCGGGTCTCCACACTGGGAGGCAGGAGAGCTACCCACTTTATGTAATGCCGTTAATATATTTATTGTGAGACCAAGAATGCCAAAAAGAAAGGTTGGGGTGTCAAATGGGAAATCCCGTTAAATGCAAAGAAAAAAGAACAGAAAAAGATTTGTACCCTTGGCACTCGATTTGGGAGGCTTTCTTAGCCTGAAGTACAGCACTTCAGCTGGAGCTCTGTTTCAATTCAGGTCCTGCTCCAAACTCAACCCTTCCTCCTGAGGACCACCCATTTTTAGGGCACCCTGGATGGAATGGGTGGGGCCACACTGGGCCATGTGGGCGGGGTTGACTCTGTCTTTGGGCAAGAAGGGTCCAGCTGGAGTTTATTTCTTTGGATGCCTCATCAGAAGTGGTTAGCGCCAGCGCCCCCTTATATCCTATGGTGTTAGTGTTCTTCTGTTTTAAAGCCAGGACGGTGGTCCCCCAGTGCACATACGTGACAATATCCACCCATCCATCCATTATCCAGCCAATCCCAGCCAGCACAGAGCGCAAGGCAGGAAACAAACCCCGGGCAGGGTGCCAGCCCACCACAAGGCACACACACCAAGCACACACTAGGGACAATTTAGGATCGCCAATCCACCTAACCTGCATGTCTTTGGACTGTGGGAGGAAACCGGAGTACCCGGAGGAAACCCACGCAGACACGGGGAGAACATGCAAACTCCATGCAGGGAGGACCCGGGAAGCAAACCCAGGCCTCCTAACTGTGAGGCAGCAGTGCTACCCACTGCGCCACCGTGCCGCCCATTACGTGACAATATGTATAATATATACAGTATATGTATGTAGCAGTGACCTGAATTGAACTGTGCCCCTATGATTTAATATATAGCACCTTTTTGTAATAAGTGACCTTGTGATTTTACAATATATTATGTCTTTAAATAGTAAATAAGACCCCATACAAGTATAAAATAATTCTATCCATCTACTGCATACATAAAGGGTGAGTACACTTGGGTTACGTGACTTGCAGAGGTTTACAGAGAGAGTGGGTGTTGAAGACTAAGTCAGCCACTTTGATTTTTTTATAGTGCCTTTCCAAAGCAACTTACATAACTAGCTCCAAGCCCTACGTCATTTTACATGGTGACTTTTAATACTACACAAGATACCTGTGTGACAAAGGATCACCTTCCAGGTTAATTGGAAGTATGCGATGCCACCCCAGGGCGTAAGAGAGGACACAGTTGTTAACAGTCATTGGTCTCCCACAGTAATGAGAAGATGCCCAATGAGGGCAGTTGACTCCGCCCCTAATAGCCAGAGGACCATAAAAGAGCAGACGCCCCAAAGAATGGCATCGTATATCGGACCCAAACTACAAGCAGCACGGAGCCCCAGAAGACGACTCGAGCTCAACCGAGATGATTCTCATCAAAGACGTCACCAGGACCCTGTTTCTTTTTTGTTTGCTTTACCTGTGTACTCCATTGTACATTCTTTTTGTTTGAGAATATTTACATTTGGATAAGAAAGGGATGACCCTGCTGGCCCCCCAACACTTCCTCAGTGTTTCGAGTGTCCTTCCAATCATCCATAAACAGTGTGTGTGTGTGTATAATATAATAATGTAAGAATATTTATACTATAAGAACAGTCAGTGACTTGCGTAGGGTTATGGACTGAACCCGTGTCCCTGTGACTTTATAATGTGTTAACATTGCAAGGCGCAATTCTTTTCATTTTTTACATTGACAGAACAATCCGCTTAAAACTTTTACAGAGGCTCGCACAGAACAGCACTAGTGATGACTGAGCCTGTGATGTTTGGATTTATATAGCGCCTTTTCAAAGCGCCACTATGATTCATCTTGCAGGACTAAACCTATGCCCTTGATATTATATAGTGCCTTGAAATAATAAACCAGGCGCCTCACAGGGTTGGCAGAGCCCCTTCCACATATACTCATATTATGTGAGCCCACTCAGGCTACGTGACTTGCTTTGGGCACAGGGCCGTGCTTGTGATTTTACGGAGCAGCTTTTTCCAGATCAGATGACCTCTTCAAGATTTAAATCCCCCCCACCCCGCCGGGGTGCTTTCCGAGTGCAGTATCATTCTTCATATGTTTTACATTACAAGCACAGTCGTGTTAAGTGGACTGAACCTGTGCCCTGGCGATTTTATAGAGCAGTTTCTCAAGATTAAATGACCTGTTTGTGATTTTTATTGCCCTTTTAAGTAGCCAAAAGACCCCCTATAAGCATAGTACAACTCCTTCTATTTATAAAATGCGAGGACAATCGGGTTAAGTGACTTGCAACGACTGACGCACAGAGTGGGTGGTGGTGACTAAGCCAGTGGCTTTTTTTTTTCCTTCTTTTTATTTTTATTGTGCTTTTCCAATGTGCCTTTCTAGAGGCAATGGACAGGAATAAATGTGTGCACTAAGTTAATTGTATATAGCATCTTTAATTAGTAAGCAAGGCACCTTACAAGTATGGAACCTGTATATTTATGGATTACATTGTCACCAGTAGGGGGCGACACTGAGCCCCAAAATCTCAGACACATGAGACCCCACACCACTCTGGGCTCAAATAAAGGATTTTTAATCCACTCAGCTCAGATATTACACTTAATGCAACCAATGAACAACTTGTTAAGGGGAAATTTCGTACAAACATTAGGATTTTTTTCTTTACACAAAGAACGATAGACACTTGGAATAAGCGACCAAGTAGTGTGGTGGACAGCAAGCCTTTAGGGAGTTTCAAAACTCGACGTGATGTTTTTTTGGAAGAAATAAGTGGACAGGACTGGCGAGCTTTGTTGGGCTGAATGGCCTGTTTGCGTCCAGAGTGTTTTAATGTTCTAATATACAGACCTGAATATTTTCTGTCTCTCTTGTCTCTCCTCCAGTGAGTTTTGCCCGCTGCCTCCCAGCTCTAGCTGTGGTATGGCAGTGGGCTCCTTTTAAATTGGACCCAGGGGTTACTTCCAGTGGCATGTGGTGGCTTGGTGGAAGCACTTCCAGGTCATACAGAAACCATGGCAGCACCCTCTACTGTCACCCAAGGACCCCTACAGGGCTGTGCTTCTGGACTCCCAATTCCCACGTAGCCCTGCCGGTGTCCAAACTGGGACTACTTGTGAAGAACACTGCCATCTATTAATTTGGGGAATGAACTGCTCCTGGCTTCCAGTTGTCACCAGTCCATTCTTTCTTCCAGCATCCCAGCCAGGATGAGAATTATAAGGTGTCCCAGCCGGGTAGTGTCTGCAGTCTGGCCATTCTTTAATTATGGATTCCCAGATGGGCAAGAAATCCTCCTCTATCCTGGCCGGGATGCCCATCAATCCTCATGGGCATGTACAACATTCACGCACATGCAGTGTAAGAACAGGCAGGTTCATTGACTTGCTTAGGGTTGGGGTTGATGCCTAAACCTGTGACCATGTGATTTTTACATACGTAGCATCCTTTCAAGAATGAATTATCCCAGGGTGCTTCCCAAGTACAGTATAATTACATCCATATTTTGCTAAAAAAACCTGCAGAAGCCTCCATACTGAGTCAATGGTGATGACTTTAATTATTATTTGACATTAAGCCAGCAGCCATTCCACATGCTCTTCAGAACAGGTCATCCACCAGAAGCTGAGAACATTCAGGCCCGTCCAGTACTTGGATGAGAGACCACCTAGGAAAAGCTTGGGTTGCTGCTGGAGGAGGTGTTGGTGAGGCCAGCAGGGGGCGCTTTCCCTGTGGTCTGTGTGTAGACCTCAATGCCCAAGTGCAGTGACTGAGACAAAGTGCTGTAAACATGGTGCAATACTTTGGATGAGATGTAAAACTGAGGTCCTGGCTCTCTGTGGTCATTAAAGATCCCTGGGCACCCTTTGTAAAGAGTAGGGTGTATCCCGATGTCCAGGCTAAACGGCCTGCCATGTTCTAGTCATTCTGCCCCCCTAATCATCTCCTGTCTCTAACTGGCTCACCCTCTCACCACTCCACCACCTGACAGCTCATGTGTGGTGAGCAGACTGGCACACAAATGGCTGCCATCACATCATCCAGGTGGATGCTACACAGTTATTATTATTATTATTATTATTATTATTATTATTATTATTATTATACAGTGCCTTTCCAAAGCACTTTACAGGAATAGTAGAATTTTTTCCGTATTTCTACATGTGAGCCCTAGTGGGCTAAGCCACTCACCGAGTCTCACAGAGTGAATCAGTGGGGATGTCTGAACTTCTCACTTTGTGATTTTAGTGCACGCTCTCCCAAGCTACAGCCTTCATCTGTAAAGGTCTCCACTTATTCTGCCAGGGGCTGAGCCCTCCCCGCCTGATCAGCTGACCCCATTTCTACTGCAAAGGACCCTGCATGATAGCCCCCTCTTATGTTCCTGTTCTTCCTCCTGCCACCCACCTCATCACTGGCTTCTTCTGAAGAAAAGAAAAATGTACATTTCACCACAATTCCATTGGGTGTTTCACAGCATTTTGCACCTGTTATTTCCATGGTAACGCTACCCAGAATTCCCTGGTGTGCTCGATGCCTCTGATATCTTCGGAGTGACGGTATAAATGCCGGCCTGAGCATTTCTGGGATATCTGAGATTTTAGATTAAAAAGACCTTTCTTTGCAACTTTATTTTGATTTCCCGGGATTTCTCCTCTTGTCTCTGGCTTTTGACTTTGCAGAAAGATCGTTGTGTCTCTTGGTTTCGACCTCATGTATCTCCTGGTCATTTCATGTCTCATGCTGCGTCCTGCAAGTCACTAAAAGCCAAAAGACCATGTCACATTACACAAGTCATTCAGTCGTAGCCTTCATTTTCATAACGGCAGTGAGTCGGTGGCAGTGGGCGGGGCACGCCCATAAAGAGCTGTCACCTAATGTGACATACCCAGTGAGTCACTCCAGCTTGTCTGCGACTCCCTACGATAAACTCAAACAGGATTGACCGTCTTTAGTCGCAGAGGTGGGCTCAGTGTGTGTGACAGCTGACAACCAATGAACGCTCATCTGGAAGTGCAACACTTAGAATGATGAGGAATGAGGAGCGGGTGAATTTTTGGACCTCACAAAGGGAAGGGAAGCTCGTCTGTCTGATGTCTCCTGTTTTATATACCAGGATAGCATGGAAAAAGAGAATAAAGGGCAGCTGAATTTGCTGTGCCTGGTAACACTTTGAACAGCATCGGCCCCCATTACGCAGCACGCCATTGGCTGTCACTATAGTGACGAGAACAACTGTGCGGAAAAAGTTGTAATGCAGTCACTAAATGTTGTCACACATGTGCGATTAGGAGACAACTAAAGGGCCTGAATAATAGTAATTCCATGCCTGACCAGGGGGCGGCGAGGTGCACTAATTGTCTCTCTCATTCCCTTACAGACCATTCTCGGGAAATCCCGCCAGGTTCTGGCGCCACCGATGACGTCACTTCCAGTTCCGGTGCTGCCAATGACGTCACTTCCTGTTCCAGAAATGATTACATCACTTCCTCTGCTTGTATTTAAAAGCCGCCATTTTAAGGCAGCAATTCAGTTTTGTTTTGGACTTATACCTGTGAATATGTCTGTTCAATTTAATCAATTTTGCAGCCAGGAAAAAGTATACGGGTGGCTGCCCCAAACCTTTGCAATGACTCTTTGTCGTTGTTGTGACAATGTGACATGTCCAGTGATCCTCAGTGGTGTGAACCAAGATGGTCCGGCAACGAGATCAGCAGCAGCAGTCAGCAAGTCTGACATGCCCTGTGATGAGAAGTCACAAAATGTGACATCAGCTCAACACAACAATGTGATTAAAAAATTTGCGAGTGTCAGGAGGCTTTGCACCCTGGGAACCCAGTTACCTGAAATATTCTCTAACATCCATCCATCCATGTATCCTAACTACAGGGTCACGGGGGTCTGCTGGAGCCAATCCCAGCCAACACAGGGCGCAAGGCAGGAACAAACCCCAGGCAGGGCGCCAGCCCACCGCAGATTCTCTAACATTTAAGTAATTCTTTACTGCTCTGGTGCTGATTGTTCTGATCATAAAAGAGGTCATTATGATAGCAATTGACAAGAGGAATTCATAATTCCTTGCAGAATTACGGTATTTGAGGGTTCCTCTTGAGCACCTCGTCCTCTTGCACGATTCGGCCCAAAAACTAATCAGCACATAGTCATCTGATAACAGGCTCAAGTGTCAAGTTTGGTATTTTTTAGCTCTCGACCGTCCTCAAGAAACTGTGACATACAGACACACACACACACACACCCATCATTTCGATGTTTTCAGCATCAGGGGACCCTAAAATGTTGAGATCCGGAGATCGAAATTTTTGATGAATCCAAAGCTTTCACTCCTCCTCCATAGATGACAGGTTATGGTAAGGTGGGGGGGGGCGCAAAGCAAAAATGAGCTGAGTTAGGCGAGAGGTTCAACTTTGACCTTCCAGTTCACCCAAGCTCTGTGAAATATGCAGTGGAGGAAGGAGGGGCATCACTGATGAAAGCTGCTGGTAAAAAGATAATAAAGTCCACTGAAGAGATAGGAGGTTAGGAGCACACGCTGATTCAGCGCATTGTCACACCCACCACATGACAAATCAACCCAGATTAGGACCCGAGTGCAGCCATGCAATGGATGACACCTCAGCACCACACCAGTTCAGATGGAGTGGAACAGTGTGAGGTTTTTTATGGTGGCCCAAGTGCTAATTCTGCCAACGACCCCCAGGTTTTTCCCTGCAGGGCCTACATGCAGGGATGGATGCAGATTAACGTCATACCCAGGACGGAGCAATTGTAGGCCCAATGGAGCAGAGTCACTTCAGACGTTTATGGGATTTGAACCGACAACCTTCCGATTGCCAGTGCAGATCCCTAACCTCAGAGCCACCACTCCACCTACTGAAGAATCTGGAAAAATAACAAATAAAAAAAAATATGGGAAACTGGGCAGAATAAAGAAATGAAAAACATTGGTGAGTGGTCCAAGGGGCTTTAGTTGAATTCAAAAAAAATTGGCTTCACATCTCCCGCAGAGTGATGATCCTACAGGACAGACTTGGAATGAATGGCAGCCATAAAAATGTGAAGATAAAGGAAGAGCTGGCTGTGTGTGGATTTAGCAGAAGTAAAGCAAACAAAAAGGAGCAAACGCAGGGAGAGGGCTTTGGAATGTAAGAAGACTCCGAGTAAACAGAAAACAACAATAGCAGCCAAGCGATAGGAGATCTTGATGAGCTGTCAGGAAAGAAATCGGCCCTGCAAAGGTGACGGAGGGGCCTGTGGGAGGGAAGGGCTTCAAACACTGGGAGGTGCGGCAGGGAGGGTCCCGTGAAGTCCCAACAGACGGGTGGCATTGAAGGTAATGGGGGGACTTCATCGTTTACATACCTGACTACTCTAAACTCCCACGCCAGTGTTATGCCATGGATGTCAGCTGGTAGGCCACAAGGACAAAAGGAGATAAAGGCCCAGCAGATGAAATCCTTATCTTAAGACGAACAGGGGGGCAAAGACAGGAGTCAAAATAACGTGTGACAGCCCCCAATACACAAAGTCTTAGAGAACCGAGCCACGAACTTTTTAAACTAGAGAGAATAAAAACTAAAAAAAACACCTCTAAAAGATTTTAAGAGTTCATCCACAAACTTGGACACACTGAGTCCCACGTGCCGCTGGCTTTAATAGTGTCCTGCCATTTTCATCACATCATGTGACTTCTGGGGACGTGTCCTTATTAAAGGACACCTGCCATAATGGTAAAATGGCTTTGTGGTAAATGTAAAGTAAATGAACAAATCTCAAATCAGAATGAAAGTCAAAAATGAGAGTGAAATGATAGAACTACAGACTTCAAAACCCCTGAAAAAAACAAAAAAAAGATACAAGCTCCAAATTAATATTATAATCCAGAATAAATACAAGGAAATATGCTCATCTAACAGACATACATCAGCCATTATAGGGTTACACTCCTGGCTCATCAACCACCTTATTAAAAGGATAAGTGTCTGTGTGTCCTTCTGGTTGGTCGTGTATGTCTCTGTCATTCCAACAGGTGGCACATTACAAACATGCATTTATCTTTCACAAGTATTATCATAGCTTTTATGAATACCAAATCAAATGGCAAACAACATTGCATTTGACATTCCAACGGATGGTACATCACAAATATCAACACTGCTTTTATTAATCCCAATATCAAATGGCTTATAATAGAAACATATGCATTGCATAATGCATTGTATTACTACAAATGTCTGTGATGCACCATCTATTGTAATGAAAAATGCTATGCATCATATTAGCACATGCATTACAAATTACATTCCAACAGATGGCGCATCACAAACATTAACATTGCTTTTACACATCCCAAACCAAATGGAATATAGCAAATGCACTGCCTTTGATTGCACAAACATCTGTAGTAATGCATTTTATAATACACCATCTGTTGGAATGACAAATGCAGTTCATTTTGTTTCTAAATGCATTACAAAATGCATACAATAAATGGTGCTTTGTAAATGTTAATTCCGATGTCTATGTTGATTATTTACATTTCAACCTGTCATATTCATAGCTAGTAGATAGAGAAATAGACCAAAAGCAAAATTGACTGCTGTAATGCAATATGGGCAGACTTGCTGCTCTGCGGGTAAATCCAGGAGCATAACTCAAAATCACAAGTCTAGCAATATCATCAAACTCAACCTGCTTTTAACTAACCGGGTTTTAAAATCCTCTGTCTGACATATTAAGTCATAAATTGTTTAGCTTCTCCTTACCTTACAGAATGTTTTATGCCTTCACTCCAGGGAGTAGACTGAAAACTCAGGAAGGAAATGTCCTTAATATTGTGAGGATAAAGAAAAGCTGGCATAGAAGACAGAGAGCCTGCAACTGTAGGGCACCAAAGGTGGGGAAAGATCTGCTTACCAATGTCAGAGAATCTCCGTCAGACTCGGCACTTAAATCAAAGAGACCTAAAGATTAGATAGATAGATAGATAGATAGATAGGAAAGGCACTATATAATACATAGATAGATAGATAGATAGATAGATA
>JANRMT010062797.1:14793652-14806120 GCA_026402145.1 Polypterus bichir lapradei | reverse complement strand
GATAGATAGATAGATAGATAGATCGATAGGAAAGGCACTATATAATACATTGATAGATATTATTATTTATTATTATTTATCACAAGGGAAAATTCAGCTAATAATTACTATATAAACAAACAATAACAACAACAACCTTCCCTAAATAGAAAATTTAAAAGAAGAAGAAGAAAACAGGAAATAAATGGGCCACTTGCACCACCACATCAGCGCACCACAAGCGCCTTATCTGTGAGTCCTTTGAGGTCCTGATAAGGCCTGACATCTTAATTCTCATTGAACATATAAATACAATTAAACTTTGTATTGACTTAATAAAAGTATTTTGGTAACCTGGTAATAAATATTGGGCTAATGATGGCTTCTGAAAACAGTGATAACATTGATCCAAAGGTCAGAGTGAAGTTGGCACAACACTGTGAAGAAATATCACTAATGGAGGGCCAATGACTAACAGCCACCCAGCTCAGTTTGTTCATCTGGACATCTCTGGTTATTTTTCCTTTTATGCATTCTGGCCCGATCTGAAAGTCTTTGCCCCTCCATTACTGCTAAAGCTTCACTGCCATCACAGCAGACTCTCTGTCCCCATTGCTGCCTGTCGACTGTCTGCTGTAGAGAGCTTTGCCGGATTAACAGTTAATCTTAAAGATGAGTTTGGTCTCAAACTGAGGCAAATTTGTGCTATCAATTAACCCGTCTGTGGGCTGTTGGTAGGTGGGATGAAGCTGGAAAACCACAAGTCACATGCCATCACGCGGCCCTCAAGTTAAGGTGTGGCCTAAAGGCTGTAATCAAGTGGGCTGCAGGCTCGGTCCCCACCACAGATCTATGGCGGTGCACTCCTTCTGATCACATGGAAGCACATGGAGATTTAGTGGTCACCCTGGATTAAAGCCGCTGAGTTGCCTACCCCCTAGTGTCCTATAGGAACACTGTAGTTTACCCCAAGGTCTCACTTAACTCTGTTATTGTTGCCTTTAGAGTTTGTTTTTGTCATTTATTTTGCTCTTTCAACTTATTTTTGACTCTTGCAATATGTTTTTATCATTATATTCGTGATATCAGTACCCTGGCATCTTGTATATCATTTCTGTTTGCAAGTAATGTGCGATATCATTACAACATGTGCTATTTAAGATTAGTGAAGGGCAATTCACTAATCTTAAATTCCCCGTCACTGCCGAAAAGAGATCCTACTCTGCTGGGCCCTTGAGCAAGACCCTTAACCTGCACCTGCTCCAGGGGCGCTCGCTGTACAATGGCTGACCCTGCGCTCTGACCCCAAGGGGTATGCAAAAACTAACAAGTTCCTAATACAAGAAATTGTATAAGGTGAAATTAATATAATACCATAACAACACATTTATATTACGTAGAATGTTTTAATTGTTTGTTTTGTACAATTCATTATTGGATTTGTTTTAAACAGAATATGTTAACATCATACTAAACTAACACATTTACATCTCTCTCTAATTCAGCAAACGAATCATACAAAACTAAACCTTATCACATGACTTGCTTATATGGAATGTTATTTGATTGTAATAAAATCAATAAAATGCTTAAAAAACAAAAAAAAAAAACTAAACCTTATCAAAATATTCTAATTTCTAACAAGTAATCGGTTTCTACTTTATTTTGGCCCACACTTTTTACGGCTCATTGAATGCACTGACCATTTATTTATTCATTCAATAATTCTTTTGAGTTCAAACTGAATCATTAGCTGAGAATGAGTCACGTGATTATCATTCATTTGATTTGTAAACGAGTCACATAATTCTCAGTCATCTGATACATGAACCAAATCATTACCTGAGAACGAGCCACACGATTCACGTTCTCTTATGATTCTCACACGTACTGCCTTATTTTAATTATACATTTACTATGCATTCTTTATGTTTTTACAGAGGTTGATATCATACAGTATGAACTACCAGCATGCTTGATATACAACTTACAGTCCATCCGGAAAGTATTCACAGCTCATCACTTTTTCCACATTTTGTTATGTTACAGCCTTATTCCAAAATGGATTAAATTCATTTTTTTTCCTCAGAATTCTACACACAACACCCCATAATGACAATGTGAAAAAAGTTTACTTGAGGTTATTGCAAATTTATTAAAAATAAAAAAACTGAGAAATCATGTGTACATAAGTATTCACAGCCTTTGCTCAATACTTTGTCGATGCACCTTTGGCAGCAATTACAGCCTCAAGTCTTTTTGAATATGATGCCACAAGCTTGGCACACCTATCCTTGGCCAGTTTCGCCCATTCCTCTTTGCAGCAGCTCTCAAGCTCCATCAGGTTGGATGGGAAGCGTCGGTGCACAGCCATTTTAAGATCTCTCCAGAGATGTTCAATCGGATTCAAGTCTGGGCTCTGGCTGGGCCACTCAAGGACATTCACAGAGTTGTCCTGAAGCCACTCCTTTGATATCTTGGCTGTGTGCTTAGGGTCGTTGTCCTGCTGAAAGATGAACCGTCGCCCCAGTCTGAGGTCAAGAGCGCTCTGGAGCAGATTTTCATCCAGGATGTCTCTGTACATTGCTGCACTCATCTTTCCCTTTATCCTCCCAGTTCCTGCCACTAAAAAACATCCCCACAGCATGATGCTGCCACCACCATGCTTCACTGTAGGGATGGTATTGGCCTGGTGATGAGCGGTGCCTGGTTTCCTTCTAATGTGACGTCTGGCATTCCCACCAAAGAGTTCAACCTTTGTCTCATCAGACCAGAGAATTTTGTTTCTCATGGTCTGAGAGTCCTTCAGGTGCCTTTTGGCAAACTCCAGGCGAGCTGCCATGTGCCTTTTACTAAGGAGTGGCTTCCGTCTGGCCACTCTACCATACAGGCCTGATTGGTGGATTGCTGCAGAGATGGTTGTCCTTCTGGAAGGTTCTCCTCTCTCCACAGAGGACCTCTGGAGCTCTGACAGAGTGACCATCGAGTTCTTGGTCACCTCCCTGACTAAGGCCCTTCTCCCCCGATCGCTCAGTTTAGATGGCCAGCCAGCTCTAGGAAGAGTCCTGGTGGTTTCGAACTTCTTCCATTTATGGATGATGGAGGCCACTGTGCTCATTGGGACCTTCAAAGCAGCAGAAATGTTTCTGTAACCTTCCCCAGATTTGTGCCTCGAGACAATCCTGTCTCGGAGGTCTACAGACAATTCCTTTGACTTCATGCTTGGCTTGTGCTCTGACAAGAACTGTTAACTGTGGGACCTTCTATAGACAGGTGTGGGCCTTTCCAAATCATGTCCAATCAACTGAATTTACCACAGGTGGACTCCAATTAAACATCTCAAGGATGATCAGGAAAACAGGATGCACCTCAGCTCAATTTGGAGCTTCATGGCAAAGGCTGGGAATACTTATGTACATGTGATTTCTCACTTTTTTATTTTTAATAAATTTGCAAAAACCTCAAGTAAACTTTTTTCAAGTTGTCATTATGGGGTGTTGTGTGTAGAATTCTGAGGAAAAAAATGAATTTAATTCATTTTGGAATAAGGCTGTGACATAACAAAATGTGGAAAAAGTGATGCGCTGTGAATACTTTCCAGATGCACTGTATAGAATAGAAATATTCTAATTAAAAAAAATAATTAATTTGCAGTGCATTCAAGAGGAAAATAAAGTTTTGTTCTTTATTATTAATGAAGCAAATGAATCAAATTAACCGATTCACTTAATCAGGTAGTTGAAAGAACTGAATCACTACAATGAATTGAAATCCATCCATCCATTATCCAACCCACTATATCCTAACTAAAGGGTCACGGGGGTCAGCTGGAGCCAATCCCAGCCAACACAGGGTGCAAGGCAGGAAACAAACCCCGGGCAGGGCACCAGCCCACCGTAGGGCACACACACATCC
Source organism: Polypterus bichir lapradei (assembly GCA_026402145.1). Lineage (NCBI taxonomy): Eukaryota > Metazoa > Chordata > Cladistia > Polypteriformes > Polypteridae > Polypterus > Polypterus bichir. The sequence goes on along the minus strand of JANRMT010062797.1, from coordinate 14,802,226 downwards.
ACACACCAAGCACAATTTAGGACCGCCAATGCACCTAACCTGCATGTCTTTGGACTCTGGGAGGAAACCCACACAGACGTAGCAACACCATTGTTACTATTGTGTCTCTGTAAATGAAACAGACAGAATGCCATAAAGGGTTGGGAACCCACTGGTTACCTCATTTAATAATAAAATGGAGAGTAATAACAAAAACGTAGGAATAGTAGGACGTCTCTGCCCCTCGTAAGCTCTTCTTGTAAACTCTTCTCCATCATGGAGTTTAACTGACTAGGTAAGTATGGGCTAAGTGGGTGCCAACTGTTTAAATAGCTCCTGAGGTGGAGAAGCCTCTTAGAAAGAGACATTGTGGCCTATCCCAGGATTTGTCAATGTCAATTTATTTATATAGCACATTTTAAACAATATAGGAATGCTGTGGCCAAAGTGCTTTACAATAAAAGAAAACAAACAAATAGCATCCATCCATCCATTATACAACCCGCTATATCTCAACTACAGGGTCACGGGGGTCTGCTGGAGCCAATCCCAGCCAACACAGAGCACAAGGCAGGAAACAAACCCCGGGCAGGGCGCCAGCCCACCGCAGAGTGCACACACACACCCACAATTTAGGATCATCAATGCACCTAACCTGCATGTCTTTGGACTGTGGGAGGAAACCCACGCAGACATGGGGAGAACATTCATACTCCACGCAGAGAAGACCTGAGAAGCAAACCCGGGGCTCCTAACTGCAAGACAGCAGCACTACCCACTGCGCCACCATGCTGCCCGTCAAATAACATAAATAACATAGATAGAAATAAAATATATGAACATAAATAAAATAAATAGAAGTAATGTTATATAATCACAATGAGGAAACCATCAGTATTACTGAAGGTCACAGAATGCAAGTGAATAGAAATGAGTCTTTAATCTCGATTTGAATTGTAGACGACTCCTTTATGTGACGAGGTGAAGAGTTCCACAGGCGAGGAGCAGCAGCAGCACAAGTCCTGTCCCCCTTAGTTTTACTCTCGGTACGAGGGACAACAAGAGACAACTGACCAGAAGATCTAAGCACTCTGGATGGCTGGTGTAAAGCACACAATTCAGATAAATAGGCAGGAGCCGAGCCCATGTAAAGATTTAAAAACTAACAACAAGATTTTAAAATCAATTCGTAAACTGACGGGCAGCCAGTGTAAAGAAGCTAATATCAGAGAAACAGAATCAGACTTTCTTGCCCCAACCAGAAAGCGAGCGGCAGCATTCTGGACCAACGGTAACCTGCTTATCAGAGATTTGCTAATCCCAGAATACAGCGAGTTGCAGTTATCAAGGCGAGAAAAGATAAAAGCACGAGTAGCTTTCTCAAGATCCCTAGAAGATAAAAAAGGCCTGATCTTACCTAATAGACGAAGCTGGAAAAAAGCAACTCTTGACTACAGAATTAACTTGTTTCTCAAAAGAGAGGTTACTGTCAAAGATAACACGAAGATTGAGGACTTGAGGTTTGCAAAAGACAGAGAAAGAGCCGAGAAGTCCAAGACCAATTTGGGCTTTAGCTGATGGACCCACTATAAGCACCTCCGTTTTATTATTATCCTCTGTTCCACACGATGTCTAATGATGGCTTTTACTCCTACCCAGTGCCTCAGCCCAGCTCAGCCAGGCCATTTAGATACTCGCCGAGTGCTTACGTGAGAGATTATAAACGAAAAACTCACCACCACAGAGTTAAAACCCAAAATGGCAGCAACCGTGAGGCAAAATACCAACACACAATAGCATCGGACGACATATGAAACAACAGTTTCTAACAAAGGAAAAATCTTAAAAAAAATTCAAATACCTGCCAAAAACACCCAAAATGGTGGCTTCTGCACTGACAATGACTGATGATGATGATGCGATAACATTGTAAAAATGACAATAAGAAAGTAATACGCCTAAAATGTAAGTACAAAACCAACTCATAGATGAATTTGCCAAACCCTTGAAGTCATAATATTTGATGCCCTTTTTCTAGTTCTGTTTACCTGATCTTGTCAATCGTCACCGTTTTCCACCTGCCAGTCTTACCAGGTCACCCACCACTAATAATCAACCACTGATCCTGCATTGTGCCTGCTGCATGTCTTTGGCAGGCGTCTCTCAGGAAAGCCTCGAGAGACTAATCAATACTTAATTGTTGACCAGAGAGTAGCAGAGAGGCTTCACCTCTCCCAGTAATTCACTTTATCTCAAACACATTCCAGTTACACATGGAGGAATGTGTCTCTTTCTGCTAAAAGCCCATAAATACCGATGACCTCACTAGCAAAGAGCAGACTTTACTCTGTTGTATCACTTTAAGGTGCCAAGGTGCCGATGCTTAATGGTGCTTACAGCTGCCCCCATGTCATCAGGGGAAATCAAATGGATGGCAGGAATGTTGTGGCCACAGCGGTGACCTACAGCACATTAGCAATAATGGCAGCACTTGAGCTCTGTCAATCATCAACCACGGGTTCATATATTCACGGTGGATCATGCTGATCTGGTGGCGCTACACACAAAAGACTTCCTGGTCTTGTCAGAGTTTTGTAGGCTTTGGGTGAAATCTCTTATTCCAGTACAGGAGCTTGTAAGGAGAGGAGTACAGGCGGCATGGAGAGAAGAATAAAGGAAAAGAAGGGACTGTGAACTAATTGTAGCTAATTTAGTGCATTGTGTGGTGCTGTAAAGCTAAAAAGGGAATTAAACGTGCGTGTTTTTGGACATCTGTTGTCTGTCTGTCTGTCTGTGTTCTGTGGCTGAAACTCCACATGGGAAAACATTGATAAATAAGGAGACTGAGGGAAACCAAAGCTTTGCAAGGGGAGTGGAATTAAGTGACAAGGATGAGGAGGTCAGTCTCGACTGAATGGCTGCTCTTTGTGCAGATTTTTTTTTTTTTTGTTCGCCTTATACAATTTCTTGTATTAGGAATTTGTTAGTTTTCGCATCTGTGGTGGGCTGGCGCCCTGCCCAGGGTTTGTTTCCTGCTTTGCACCCTGTGTTGGCTGGGATTGGCTCCAGCAGACCCCCGTGATATAGGATATAGCGGGTTGAATAATGGATGGATGGATAGTTTTCGCATACCCCTTGGGGTCAGAGTGCAGGGTCAGCCATTGTACAGCGAGCACCCCTGGAGCACTTGCAGGTTAAGGGTTTTGCTCAAGATCTCTTTTTGGCAGTGATGGGGATTCGAACCGGCAACCTTCTGGATACCAGCACAGATCCTTAGCCTCAGAGCCACCACTCCGCCCCATGGTCTCTTATTTAAATTTTGTCATACATGTCACCCCTTTGTGGCTCTGATGAGATATGCCATACCACTCCTGGATAAGAGGGGGCGCCGACGCTAACTGAATCTTTTTTCTTCCCACCTGTGCATTCGAGAAATGCCCATGTAGGACACCCAGCCCGCCCACAGTGCTCATTCCACCTCGGAGACCATGAACAGGTGGTCCCCAGAAGGTAGAATCCCAGTTTCGACCGTTCCCCCAACAAGAACAAAGCTCTAACTGACGGAACCATTACCTTAGCCAGACTGACCAGAGCCGACACTATTTTGTGCAAGAGCATTATATGTTTTGTTGTTTTTCTGTGTGCCATTTAAACAGGGTAGCCTGGCTGATACTTAAACATTCCTTCTGTTATCCCTCAGTCTTTTCACCCGGTCACAATGCTAATAGTGGTGTGGTGGGGTGGTCTCCATATACCACATACAGAGCTGACTACCTGAGAAGAATTTCATTTTGGAAGGACCCAGTACACTGGGTGGCAGTACCCCTCTGCCATAGCTCCCATTTGGATATCCACAGGGCTGTATAGGAGTTGGAGTTCCAATGGGCAGCCCTGTTGGGGTCCTTGGGTGCTGCTGGAGGGGGCTGTCAGAAGGGAGGACCCCTGTTAAATAGTGATTCTGTTTGACTAAAACTGCTACACCACTACTGGGTCAGAACTAAAAAGGGAGGCTTCCAGGTTAGGCAGGAGAGTTGGAGATGGGAGTGGAGGAGGACAACATTCACTTGGAGAGCAGGTGGAGGAAAAGACAAGAACAAAAAAGAAAAGAAGGGAGGGACTGTAACTGTTGAAAACGGTGAAGCGTCCTTACAAAGAAGTCTTGGATGAACTAGAATTCTGTATATTATAGTTGCATCTGGGTCTGGGGTGCGTGATGTTTCTTGCACACCACACACTGTCTTCTGTACACATGACACCAATTTTGTTTTGGAGGTCCTCTTTTCTGTCATGGTGCTACCTCTCTCAAGATGTCCAATAATTCTGGCCACAGAACCCTTAGAAACTCATTGGCTCTAATTGCACTGCCACTCTGATGTGACCGCATTCTGATTCTTCCTCGTAACTAATGCAGATGGAACAGCCAACACCATATGGCATTGATTTTTTGAAATTATGTTTTGTTACTGCCAGGGTTCTTTCATTTTATGGTAGGGGCTGTGTTAGAGGGGGTGTGTTGCTAACTTTCACATTTTTATGTTATTCCTGCTAATTTTGCTTGTTCGTTGTGTTCTATAACTTTAAATATGCTGTCTTTTCTGTGCTTTGTCACTGAAGCCTCAGGAGGTGGGGCCACTCTGACTTCACAGCTGCTGGATTTATATTCAGTCAGAAAAAGGAGACTCAGCAGTCAGGCACTGGGTTTGCATTCAGACTCCGTAAGTACTGTGTTTCCTTTGAATCTTCTGTTTTCTGGATTTTTCTAGCTTGTGTCACGCATGCGCGTGAAAGGGTCACCATCTATGTTCCTCCCAGGTATGTTTAAGGGGACCAGTAACTGTGTTGTCTCTCTTTGCCTCCACAGTACTGGTGAGGGCAACTGACTCTGCCCCTTCGAGCCCCAGGACCATAAAAGTCCAGCTGCGGGAGACGAGAGGGCAGGAGAGTTCCTTCGAGCCTTAATAAGTCTTACTAGAAACCTTGATAGGCAGCAGGTTTTCGTTAGATCGCCAGAGGGTGACATTTCTGTTTGTAATCGCACCATTGAGCACAGTTTCATTTTGAGGTAGAAGTAAATGGTGTGACCAGTAGGGGGCGATGCGGCACCTCAATCCCAAGACACAACTTCACAGACACAAATCCCAGTATAATAAAAGGTTTATTGTCACAAAATATCTTCCACAAAGACTCCAAAAGTATCACAAACACAATTCTCTCTCTTTCTTCTCTTCCAAATCTCCCCGGCAAGCTTTGTCCTCCTTCCACCTGACTTCAATTCACCTGGATCAGGTTGAGTGGTCTCTTTCATCCTGGACCCAGGAGTTGTTCTGGTGCTATGGCATAGCCCGATGGAAGTACGTCTAGGTCAATCGGAAGACCCGAGGAGTAGGGATTTTGAATCCCCTTCAGCTCTCCCTGGCAGCCCCCATGGAATCCAACAGGGCTGCCTCTCTGGACTACAGGTCCCAGCATGCTCTGCGGGCCTTCATGTGGGGATACAAACCCCATTTAGCACACTGGGGGAGAAAACATTTGTCAGTGTGCATCTCCCCCCTGTCCTTCCATTGTACTGGCTGGTTAAGGATCCTTTTACAATCTTGGCCAGGATGCCAGTCTATTACAACATTGACAGCTGGTTTGGCACCCCAACATTTATCATTGTTATTAACCTGTTATTACTTTTTTTTTTTTAAGCGTTTGGTTCACTATATTAATCCCCGAGCCAGAACTGAATTTTTGTATGGCCCTTAGGGGTCAGAGTGCAGGATCAGCCAATTTACAGCACCCCTGAAGCAAATGTCCTCGTATGACGACACTTGTTATTGTTCTGCCTTAGCCAAAGACAGAAATTATTTGAATTATAGGATCAAGAGAAGAAATGAGGTCAAGAAATACATGCAGAATAGTTAGCAGAGAAAGACTAGCCGATCCCTCAACTACCCAGGTGTAGGTACTGATTTTTCTTTTTTAGACCCTGTAACGGACGGCTGGCAGTTTATCCCAGCTAGGACGCCCCAGTACTGGAAGGATGGGGGAAGGCAGCTTATCAAAGACACTGCATTCCCCAAGACGATGGATGGCAGTTTCCCTGGATTGCTGCGGTGCCCCGTATGCCCGTAGGTAATTATGGGACTTGGAGATCGGCAGCACAGCCCTGCTGGGTACCGCGGGTGCCACCGGGGAATGCTGTGGAGAGTTGGTGGGAAAACAAATTCTCACCTAGCCTGGAAGTACTAATGGACTATGACAACGGAAGCCATGAAGTGAGAGATTATAAACTTACTGTACATTCTCCAGCTGACTCCGAAGTGCTGGCACGTCATGTGGGAGGAAGAACAGAAGCACTTCTGGGTCAAGGACTATATAAAGGACTGCTGTGAACCCAGCAAGTGAGCCAGAGTTGGGAGGTAGTAGGACAGAGCTTGCTGGGAGGAGTGGAGGAGATATTTGTGTTGATTATTGTGCGGATTATTGTTGTTTTGCCAGTGTATGGTGGTGGAGGTGCTTTTGGGCACTACTTCAAGAAGAAAGAAAATTAAAGACCTTCTTGGTGATTTTACCCTGTGTTCAGTGTGTCTGTCTGTTGGGTTGTTTATAAAAGCAAGGCTGGGGGTAAGGGGGCACAGAGATGTCATAGCCAAGGAGTATTTGATTGGGTTAATCCAGCTCTGGGTAGGACAAGAAGAATTTAAGCTGCTCTGAAGGCAAATAGGGTGGTCCTACCCCTTATTAGGTCCTTGATGTGAAGAGATTGTTGAGTGACTCTCTAACACACCCCCTACCACCCCAATAAAAGTGAACCCAAGGGAACCACACAGTGACAGTGCCCTGGCATTCGACTTGACTTAGTATAATATTAGTGTATGGCCAGCATCAGTTTGGTGATAACGAGGCCTCAAGGCACATTTTCAGAGCACCTTCTACTAGTCCTGGTCCTGGCCCAGTGTCATAAATAATTCATCCAAATCACGTCTTCTTATGTTTTGTTTAAAGTCTGTGAAAGTATTTAGATGAGACACACTGAAATTGTAGGGGAGGAAAGATGAAGGACAAGGATGCAAACGCACAAAACGACTGAACTGACCGGATAGACGAGTCCACACAATCACCTGAGTCCATCACCGTCAGCAGTTGCTTGAGTGTTGCTAGGTAAAGTCACTAAGGGTCACTAAACACATGCAAGAGTAGAAAGACAACCTAAAATGGCTGAAAAGTCCACAAGTCATCATACTGAATTCTTGATGTGTTCAGGGAAGCACATGGAGAGCCCTAGAGAGCAAGCATTTAGCTAGCAGTAGAAAAGAAAGCCACCCTTATGGGACTGACAGAGAAACCTTCCAACGTGTTGAAGGACAGTCAGTCACAAGATGAAGAGGCAGTCAAAATTAAAATTTTGGGTCCTATTTCTTTAGTGTAGTTTTGATTCTAATTTAATGTCGCTTGAGCAGGTCTTGAATGCATTCCCGAGCTAAGGGAGTTTTTGGAATTTCCACTTATGCCATCTCACCTTCACTGTCGTCTCATGAGTTTCCAGTGCCTGTTGATTAACTGCATGATCATTATGACGACTGACCAGTGGCACCTGTGTCGCAAATCATGAAGATCTTTGAGAGGCCCTGGACAATACGGTACAAGTCCTCTTGTAAAACCCCAAAAGGAGGAACTACAGTTTACACATCAGAAGAAGGCTGGAGTGGAAGATCTGATCATCCATCTGCTCCACCAGGCTGAACAAAGCTGGCTGCACTATGAGGATTAAGTTGCTTGATTTCTCCAGTGGCTTTAACACCATCCAGCCATTCCTGATGATGGACTATCTGTCAAAGCAGAACGTAGTTTGTGAGGCTCAAGGACGGTTTCTCTGATATGGACCTAAACAACACTGGAGCTCCAAAAGGAACAGGCTTTTCATCCTGTGCACCTCACACAGTAAATATGACAACAGGCCAGTGTCATTCTGCACTAATGAAGTGCATTGAGAAGGGGGAATGAGACACAGGAGAAGAGTCAGGAAAACCAAGGAGCTGCTTATTGACTTTCAATGCACCAAAGAGCCTTCACACCTGGTCATTTTAGAGGATTGACGTGGAGGTGGTGCATGACTACAGGTATTTGGGGGTCCACATCAATGACCGGCTGGACTGGTTTAGTCACACAAAGGAGTTGTAGAAGGAAGGTCAGAGCAGACTCTTTTATCTTAGGAGGCCCTGTTCCGTTAATATGTGACTTTGTGCTTTGGTAGTTGTTCACTCACCTGAGTCCAAAACAGAAGTGCAATATTGATTCAAGATGGCGGCTTTAAAGGCCAGTGTAGAAAGTGACGTCATTGGGACTGGAAGTGGAAGTGATGTCATCAGAGGATGGGGACCGGAAGTGACGTCATCAATGGTGCCGGAAAGTAGAAGTGATATTATCAAAGGCGCCGGAACCCTTTTGGTTTTCCCGAGAATGGTCTGCAAGGGACCGAGAAAGACAGTTAGTGCAGCCCGCTGCTCCCTGGTCGGATGTGGAATTGCCATTATTCAGGTCTCCTACTCGCACATGTGTGACACTATCTATCTATCTATCTATCTATCTATCTATCTATCTATCTATCTA
>JANRMT010062797.1:14762711-14779873 GCA_026402145.1 Polypterus bichir lapradei | reverse complement strand
TAGCTTTTGTGCTCTTTTGTGTTTATCTTTGTGCATAGTTAAGCTCTTCGTTATGGCTCCAAAACAATCTGTATATCGTAATGGCTGTAACATCCCAGAAGGGCAGGTGCTGTGTTTCAGCCCAGGGGTTCCCCTCCTTTATTTTTTGTGTCTATTTTGTTCATTTTTTGTCTCATGTTTTGTTGGGGGTACCAACTGTCCATCCCCAGAGAAATGCCCTCAGGTCCATGAAGACTGAGGAAAAACCCACAGTCCCTTGCGGTTCATCTTCAATGCGCCCAAGGTGGTGGTGAGTTCTCCTGTGTCTTTTGCTCCTTTATGATTATTGTGATTTATTGGATTTTGTGCATTTTCGCTTTGAGTTTTGGCCATTCTTTGATTATCATATTAGGACTTAGTTCACTTTTGGGATTGCCTGTTGTTGAAGGTATCGCCTTCTGTGCCTTTGTGCTAGTGGCCATTTTGAGGATTTTTAGGACTTTCTGCTTAGGAACTCTCTTGTTCATGACAGGTGGGGCTTCGTGGTGGAAACTGGGTCAGTCATCACTTGTGAGCTTCTGAACTACAGATGGAAAATGAGATGGAGTTGATGACAGCGCCCCCTCTCTGGTCGGGGTGGTACAGCCTACGTTACTGAAGCCTTGAAGATGTCTCTAAGGCTTCCATGCTTGATAGCAGAATTGTGATTTGCACCCTACATCCATGAGGCATCAGTATAAGCCACTGCACCACCATGTCATTAGTGAGTATTTACTGTTTCATATGTGGTGTCGTATGCTTTTGTTCTTCTGCAATGGAATGGCATAACATTCAGGTGTCGCTCCGGCCTTGTGCCCTGTAATTGTTGGGTTAGGGTCCATCTGCCCCACAATCCTGCCCTGTATAAGTGGGTTAAGGAAATGGATGGGTGGATGCTTTTGTTCTCTTTTCCTGTGTGAAACTTAAATGCCTTCGTTTAGCAAAAGTAGCAGCGTCTTTTAGACTCAAGAGACCTGCTGAGGTCCGGGCCACACACACTGCCTTTAGCCTGTGGCCATAAACTATAAATAAAACAAAAAAGAGCGAGAGGCTTCTTTAGAAGAGCAGAGCACTATTAGCCACAAGATGGTAATCGGAGTAATCAGCTGCCAAGGTTTTAAACACTTATTATCAAACAGTTTCCTGTTGTGCGTATTGTGTGTGATTTGAATCTCCACTTATGTATGAACTTTTATACAAAGCAGACAACAAACAAGTGAGGCGTACAAAAGGTTCACAGATCAGCACTCATATGAAGCTCTGGTCACACAGAAGACTGACAGCGACCAGGGAATCGGCATCAGGAATGTCAAAGATTCACTCTTAAGTGCGGGGAAGCCTTGTGGCCCAGAGTCGTGATTTACTGCACACAAAATGGCAAAAAAGGGGTGCAGATTTCAAAATACCCCAAACCCATCCAAAGCCCGTATGTACCAAGCATCTCAGGATTAGTCCTAGGAACTGTGCTAAGAGTCTAAATTGAGAAGATATGAGAAGTTACAAAGCATCCTCCACTTACTCAAAGCTAGGAATGGGAATTCACGCTAGAGAATGAATGACGTCAACCCGAGCCGCAAAGTGGCACTCATGATGATGTTTTATAGTTTTCTGATACCCACACTGAGGCGTTACCACAAAGGTATTAATAATAATAATAAAGAAAATATTTCCTGCTGCCACTTCCACCTCCTACTAAATATTGGTCTGCAGTTAGGGTGCTGATCTCAAGGTCCATCTGGAATGGCAAGAGCCCAAACCTGATAGGCTGAATGCAGATGTGGCGCTGCCTGACCTGGAACTAAACCACTGGGCTTTCACCCTCCGTCCTGTTTTGTCACAGCTGTGTCCTCCTCCTCATCCCCCTCTGTGGCTCCCTGTAGAATCTTCCCTGGCTTTCCCACTTTCACTTCAGGGTGCTCTCTTTACCACCTTGAAGTCTAAAGCCACCAAACCAAGAGTGGCACACTTCAAATCTACACCTCCAGACCTGGGTGCCATACCTCTCTCTTTGACACCAACCCCCAAGACCACTACAAGGCACCACTTATGCAATGCCCAGGGAGTCTCCACTTGCATTCTTGGAGATTCCTGGGCTCATAAACTGTCACATGAATGTTCTAGATGGGGGTCCCAAACTCTGGTCCTGAAGGGCCGCAGTGGCTGCAGGGTTTCATTCTAACCCTTTTCTTAATTAGTGACCAGTTTTTGCTGCTAATTAACTCGTTTTCCATTCATTTTAGTTGACTTGGTTTTTAAGATTTGTTCCTCTGAATTGTTTCATTTCTTTTCCTTAAATGGCACCCAAACAGAAATGAGACGTGAAGTGAGTGAGCCAACAGAAGACCAACTAAGTCAGGGCCTCAAACTCCAACCAATTTCACTCCAACCAGTTGCTTTATTAGGCGCCGATTTTTGTTGTTCGTTAAACCCGCTTCTGGGTTGGTGGCAAGATTGGCACTCCAGCCCCTGCAAAAAAACCTTACGCTGTTCCAGTGTGGTGCTGAGGTGTGTTTATAACTAGTGGAGTTACCCATCTATGACGGGTTGATTAAAGCTTCAAACTTGTAGAAGAATAAACAACACTTGATTTACTGTCATTTCTTGATTAACTAAATATCTATTCCGCTTTATAATGCATATTGATATATTTATGGAAGTATTATAATTAAACTGAAACAATAAACATTCTGTTATTTAAGAATACACCATCTGAGTTGAATAAATGTCAGATGTCAACCGATTGCTATACTCGTATGGAATGAATACTGGGCGCTAATCACATAGAAGGTTCTAGTTAAAGCCGAGTTGAATTTATCTCCCAACTCCCTCAGTGCCCCTCTGGCATTTACTTCTGGAGCAGACCGTAAACGCAGGGCATGCCTTAAGGCAGGGGTGGGCAAAGTCATTCCTGGAGGGCCGCAGGTTTTTGTTCCAACCCAGTTGCTTCATAAGAAGCCCTTATTTCTCAAGTAACACTTCTGCTTCATTTTAGTTGTCTCACTTGTTTAGATTTTGAACCCTTATTGCTTATTTTAGTCTTAAATAGCTGTAGTCTTGGTTTTTAATCACCCCTTATTAGCAATGAGATGCAAATGACAAAAGAAATTCAGCATTTCTCCATGAAGCTCGTTTCCATTTACACCTGCGTGTGTTTATCGTGCACTATTTGGTTTAATTAAATACTCGGAAACAAAATGAAGTGAAAAAAGTGAATGACTGAGAATTACTCATCTGTTTTAGATTTCAAATCATTTGGATGATATCCTTAGAAAGGAAAAAATATCTAGGATATGAGAATGACCTGACTTGGCAGAGTTAAAGCACTAACGAGCCCTGAAATTAAATAATTGACAAGGATTTTTTTTTTTAATTAAGCAACTAGTCTGGAACAAAAACCTGCAGCCACTGCGGCCCTCCAGGAATGACTTTGCCCACCCCTGCCTTAAGGGGTTAGGTTCTTAACACTCTCCACGCCAAACGACTGACTGAAGGTTTTCACAATGAATCTGTTAGGCAGACAGACAGAGAGAGAGAGAGAGACAGAGATTGGGAGCATGCGCTGATACAGGACGTTGCTGCACCCACCACATGACGAACCACCTCAGGATCCCAAATTAGGGCCCAAGTGCAGTCGTGCAATGGGTGACACCTCAACACCTTACTAGTTCGAATGGAATAGAACAGTGTGAGGTTTTTTTTTTTTACAGTGGCTGGAGTGCCAATCCTGCCACCAACCCTCAAGACTTGCTACGCTGGAAGCAGGTTGACGTCATAACCAGAACGGAGCAATTCCAGGTTAAGGGTCTCGCTCATGGGCCCAACTGAGTAAAATCACTTCTGGCATTTATAGGATTCAAACCAGCAACCTTCCAATTTATCCCTAGCTACCACTCTGCCCTGTTTTAATTTACACATTATAAATGAAATTCTAAGTACACCATGTGATTACAGAGATTAATCATTAATGTAAAAAAGGCTAAATAGTACCTGTAGAAGCAAAATGAAATATAACTTTAATTCTCTCATACGGCTTCTTTATCTTTAAACAGAAACATTCAAGTAACCCACACAGTACTGCAGAGAAGAAGTAATCCTGCATTTCAGTTCTGCTTTACGTGTCTTCTAGTTTGACAAAATAAAACTGGGTCACAGTTTGTATACTGGCTGTGGTTTGTTATGTGACAATCACAATCACACAGTCTGTTGCTTGGTTAGCATCCCAGGTGCCACTGTAGGGTGCACTGATGGCTTAACAGGTATTTTACCTAGCAGCATAAAAGTATTAAAGTCATTCGTAATGAAATCCATAATAAAATGCATAATTAAATTCAAGTACATGAGCATAAGCAAATATGAGTGTATTCAGTAAGTTTGCCCTCATAATAGAGAGATAATGAAAGGCCCTACTGTATATATCATGGAAGACGCTAAAGTATATATAGAAATGAGAAAATGTTCCCCACAAGGTTGGGAGTATGTGCCGATTAGAGCACGTTGCCACATGGCGAACCACCCGTGTAACGGGTGCCACCTCAGCACCACACTGAACAGTGTGAGGTTTTTTTTATAGTGACTGGAGTGCCAATCCTGCCGCCAACCCCAAGGTTTTCCCTGCAAGTTGGAGGACCTGCTTACTGGGCTGGACGCAGATTAATGTCATGCCCAGGACGGAGTAATTGCAGGTTAAGTGCCTTGCTCAGGGGCCCACCGCCCCCACCCACAGTTCCTTCCGTTGTTTAGAACAACCGAATAGGACTTTGGTTCTGAGAGATTACAGAAGGACATTAAAGGATAAGGGGTGGCAGGTGCAGGATTACGGGGAGTAGGAAGGTAGGATTGAAAGTTATGGTAGGATGGTGGTATATAAGACTTGGGGAGGGATGAAAGAGAAGAGAACCCGAACCCTAAGCACATTAATACAGGCCGAATCAGAAGATGACACCAACAGTCATATTGTCAATCACAGTTTTCCTATCAGCTGCCAAAATAGGCGTGGAGTGGTGGCTCTGAGGCTAAGGATCTGTGCTGGTATCCAGAAGGTTGCCGGTTCGAATCCCCTGCCAAAAGAGATCCTACTCTGCTGGGCCCTTGAGCAAGACAATTAACCCAGAAGTGCTCCACAAGTGCTGTACAATGGCTCTGACCCCAAGGGGTATACGAAAATGAACAAATTCCTAATACAAGATATTGTATAAGGTGAAATAAAGAACAAAAAAAAAAATACACTGACAAGTTAGCACAAAGTGAACGATGACAACCAAAAGTCCAATCAAAGTAACATAAACGTTTTTCAACTAAGGGGGCATCAATGCCAACTAGGAGGTGAACCATTGGTCATCAGCCTTACAGTTGAAGAAGCGGGGCTCACAAAGAGTACATCCATGCCGTTTTACACCGTGGCGTGCAAAAGTATTCAACCCCCTTGAAAGTCATCCTAATTTTCTGCATGACAAAAGACTTGCACACAAGTTAATCCATTCAGTATTTTTAATGTGAACTCTTCTGCTGTTACAATACATTTCCAAAGTCAAAGTAAACCACTTTCTGTAGATATATAACTGATGAAGACAAACTCCAAAGTCAGTGTTGGCATAAGTAGTTAAACCTCTGTGCTTTGGAAGATCCAGATTTTCCACAAATGACAAATGAATCACAAAGATGACAGTCATAATTAAGCATAATGAGGGTGTACTTGTGAGTCCTTTATATCTCTCTGGATAGAAAAAGCCCCCTTTGTAAGGCCATTGTCTTTGTTGGATATTCACTGCTAAAATGAAGACAAAGGAGCAGTCAGCTGATGTGAGAAACAAAGTTACAGAAATGCACAAGGTGGCAGGAAATGGCTACAAAAAACATTAAAGAGTTTGAGTGTCCCGTTGCACACTCTATGGAGGAATATTTCGGACAAAATGAAATAAATACGTAAATAAATAAAAGTACTGTGAAATGTGAGCATAAATAAATAAATGTGTCAGGAAATGACAGCATAAATAAATAAATGTGTCACAAAATATGTTTTTTGTTGCTTATTTATTTATTTCATTTTGCCCGTAACATTCCTGCAAACCGTCATGAAATACGACTTGAAATAAAACTGTCACTTTCACTCGTCAAAGTTGAGAGGGTGGGCTCTAACAGGCCCTCTAGTTACTGATTGGTGAATCGATAGCACAAGAATTAATTAAAAAAATGCTTACTACTGCCGATGAAATGGATTCTGCCGAAGATATTATGTATTTCAGAGACAGAATTGAAGATTTATTTTGTCATGCAGAAAATCATGATGACTTTCAAGAGGATTGAATATTTTTGCACACCGCCGTATATGTGGAGAGCTCTTTGAGGGTTGAGGAGGTATCACGAATGCAGGTGCAGCACTCAGATCTCCCCATGGCACTTATTCCCCCCTCTTTATTCCTTGTGTATCTGTTGATCAGAGTCCAGTCGCTCTGAGTGTTTTACTTTACGTTCTCTTCTTCCCCTACCTCAGTGTGCCTCTCCCAATCAGCTTCTATACGCTTTCCGCGTCCCTCATAGCCTTCTGATGCTCTCCTCTTTATATGATGTCCTCTATCTGCTCTTTCATGCTGTTATTATCCCTCTTAGCTTTTTGTCTTTTTTTTCCTCATGTATTCCTCTGCTGGTTTGCAGCTAAAATGGTTGTTTCACTGTTCTTGGCTTTTAGATTCCTGCATCAGGTTCTTCTGGTGTCAGCAGATCTTGGATTTAAATTGGTTCTCTTTCTAGAAAGCATATAATTTGTAAATGAATAAAACAAAATGGAAAGAGAAGTAGCAAAACATACTGACTTCATTCCCCAGAACTTGAATGGCTAGATCTGACAGGGTGTACCCTCAATAAAAATGTCTAACTGTCAAAGTCTGTGCATTCACCCTGAGGGAAGTACTGAGGTCGTGCGCACAGCGCTTTTTAAATAAGTCTACCTTTAATGTAGCCCTAAGTTTTCATGACATTTTGTTTGTATACATGCGTGATTTTGACTGAAAATGTAAGAAAATCTTGTGTCTCACAGCTAGACTTCTCAAAGTAGCATAATCTGTGACCAGGACCAAGCCAAACAGACATACCACATTTCATGTAAATGAGTTCAGCCATTCTTGAGTTATGCTCAGACAGACGGACATTCTTAACTTTATTTATTTACCTATTTATTATACGCTGTCCTTTCGCATGACTTTTGTAGGTCAGCACACAGGGTCAGCCATTGTACAGCACCCCGGAGCAATTTTCAGGTTAAGGGCCTAACTCACGGGCCCAATAGAGTAGGATCCCTTCTGACTGTAAAAACAGGATCTACAGTATATAGGTAAATCAAAAACATAACAAAAATGAAAAAGACAAATATAAGAATGAAAAGGATTTGCCTAACAAAGCAATCCAAAGAAAACAAACCCAAAATCCAATACAAAAAAACCCAAAAGACAGAAACCAAAAGTCACAAAAAACTGAAAACACATTAATACTCACTTATAACAGAGCTTTCTCCACCAACATCTGTGAATCTCTGAGCAACCCAAAGCAAACAAAGCCAAAGACAAAATCCAGAAAACAGGCGCAAAAAACCATCATTCATTAACATCTCCTCTGACAGGAGGACAACTGGTGTGATGTCAGGGTGGCCCTGCCTCCTGGGGCTCCAACCACAAAGCACAAAAAAAAATTGCGGCATAATTATTCAAACAGGGTGGCGCAGTGGTAGCGCTGCTGCCTCACAGTTAGGAGACCCGGGTTCGCTTCCCGGGTCCTCCCTGTGTGGAGTTTGCATGTTCTCCCCTGGGTTTCCTCCGGGTGCTCCGGTTTCCTCCCACAGTCCAAAGACATGCAGGTTAGGTGGATTGGCGATTCTAAATTGGCCCTAGTGTGTTTGTGTGTGCCCTGCCCGGGATTTGTTCCTGCCTTGTGCCCTGTGTTGGCTGGGATTGGCTCTAGCAGACCCCTGTGACCCTGTGTTCGGATTCAGCGGGTTGGAAAATGGATGGATTATTCAAACAGTGCATATTAGTATCACTGGAATAACATCCATCCATTATCCAACCCGCTATATCCTAACTACAGCCAATCCCAGCCAACACATGGTGTAAGGCAGGAAACAAACCCCAGGCAGGGTGCCAGCCCACCGCAGGACACACACACACACTAGGGACAATTTAGAATCGCCAATGCACCTAACCTGCATGTCTTTGGACTGTGGGAGGAAACCCACGCAGACACGGGGAGAACATGCAAACTCCACGCAGGGAGGACCTGGGAAGCGAACCCAGGTCTCCTAACTGCGAGGCAGCAGCACTACCCACTGCGCCACCAATAACAAAATATGTTACATACATATACTGTATGTAAATATATACACAATTACAGGGGTGGCATGACTGCCCTGGGTTCAAATCCCAGCTTGGCACAAGATACTCATGTTCCCAAATGTGTGTGTGTTATGAATGAGTATGGATGTGTCCAGTGCCAACCTCTGCTCGGATTGGCAGCATGTGACCCTGAAAAATGGATGTTCATCAATTCCTATCTAGTTAGGAGGGACTCTGTGAAAAATGGCTGTTAATTTCTGATTGCAGCAAATAAACTAAAGCTGAAACGTTTGTCACATCCTGAATGCTTAATTTCAAATTCATTGTGGTGGTATACAGAGAGAAAATGACAAAAATTGCATCCATGTTCAAAAAATAAATGGAGCTAACTGTATAGTATAACACCGAAACTTGCAGGATGGGGAGAGCCTATCCCAGGAAAAAACTGGGCACAATGCAGGAACCAAGACCGCTCGTGCACACACTCACATTCAAACATGGCCAGTTTAGAAGTGCCAACTAACTTAACAAACAAACTCATATTTTAGGATATTGACGGAAAGCCAAAGTACCCAGTAGCTGATTATTATTAAAAACATTTGGCATTCGTCTCTGTCACACATTCTAATGCCTTCATTTGGGTGAGTAATCCGCCTGCGTCTTCAGTCTTCTCGGCGCACATTCCAAAGAATCTGATTTGCATTTTTTTTGGTTTTTTACACAGGAACAATTAACTTTTGTCAGAAGGAGAAGGGAAGAGGGGGAAATTGGGTTAGGGAGGAGAGGGATATCCTAAAACGACACCACAGTTGGGCACATCCTCATAGTGTCATCAATGTCTTGATTTTAAATCCATTTATTTTCAACCTGCTTTTCCTCCATTGGGTCTCTTCAACATCAGACTTTTATGAATGAGATCTTTGTGATCCTTTTTTTGCAATATCAACATTATGTCTTTTTCAATTCCCATTATGGGTTTTGAAGCATTCTGAAACCACTGGAGAGAAGGTTTTTTTTTGATGAATATTTATTTAGATTAGTTAATTTTACATTTTTAATTTCACAGTTGCTACCATTTTGTCTGCGTTTGCTATAATGTGGGAAGTGTGCAACATGTGACACGGCTGCCGCAAGAAATAGTCAGCACCAGGCATTAGCTACTCATCCGAGATTGTGGATTTATGGATACTCCTTGAAATGTTACGTGCAATTCTCTTAGTTTGGCATCTCCTCTTATAGATTTCTGCCTTTTTGACTTGGATTCAGTGTTTTGTCCCCTCTGTTTTTTCATTTTCCAATTTCGACCTTTACATGTGTATGTTAGGCCATATCCAGACTACTGCATTGTCATTTAAAAATGGTGCTCTTAAACAAAAACAATCTCCGTCCAGATTTGGGTTTTCATGAAAGTATCTTTGTCTGCACAAAAATGACTGAAAACATCAACACATTGGGCATTCGCTCATCCCTGGAAAAATCTTTACTGTAAAGGGATATTAACACCACCAGCCACTGCACTTATTATAAAACTTTAGCGACGGGTAAACTATTTGTCTTTTGCACATACATACAGCATTTAAGCCGCATAAAACAGAATTTCGATGCAACACAACAAGCGCCACGGAAAACAACTCGTCTGTGTTTGCTATGCTGTAAAACGGTTTTCTTCCATGAAGGATGACCGCTTAAGGAACAAGATATTGTAATGAGTAGAATCCAATCAGGAAAGGGCTACGTTATGAGCATGAACCAATCAGAGAGCAATCACACCCTACATTTTCAAAACTCTGCGTTTTCACCCATCCAAACTACAACATCTAGCTGATGTTTTCAGAACTACATTATACGGCCTTGGAGAACATTTTCAAAAGTCTCTGCTTTCAGGTATTGTTAGTGTAAATCTTCTTCTTCTTGTTCTTTCGGCTGCTCCCATTAGGGGTCGCCACAGTGGATCATCTTCTTCCATATCTTCCTGTCCTCGTCATCTTGTTCTGTTACACCCATCACCTTCATGTCCTCTCTCACCACATCCATAAACCTTCTCTTAGGCCTTCCTCTTGCCTGGAAGTTCTATCCTTAGCATCCTTCTCCCAATATACCCTTCATCTCTCCTCTGCACATGTCCAAACCGACTCAATCTCGCCTCTCTGACTTTGTCTCCAAGTTGTCCAACTTGAGCTGACCCTCTAATGTTCTCATTTCTAATCCTGTCCATCCTCGTCACACCCAATGCAAATCTTAGCATCTTTAACTCTGCCACCTCCAGCTACGTCTCCTGCTTTCTGGTCAGTGCCACCGTCTCCAGCCCATATAACATAGCTGGTCTCACTACTGTCAATAAATATTAATAATATAGCCACGGCCCATGCAAAGATTGTCATAAAAATTTCTGCAATCATTCAAAAAACAGAAAACAAAATGGTGTCACCAGAATAATGAAAACATACCTGCTTTAAATACCATTTACATATTCACAGGTATTATGCAGAGGGCCTAGAATTCCAGATAAAATAGCTTTGTACTCTCAGACTGTGAAAAAGAAGGTTTTCAGCTCTGATGAAGCCAGGATTGAAGTGTTTGACCTCAGTTTTAAGCATCACGTCTGGAGGAAAGCTGGCCTTACTCATCACCTGTGGTATACGATTCCAGCAGTGAAGCATGGTGCTAGCAGCGTTACACTGGGGGGATGTTTTTCAGCATCAGGCATTGGGAGACCAACCAGGGTTGAGGATTCTGGACCTCAGACATGGCAGAAGGTTCACCTTCCAACAGGACAACAACCACAAGCACAAAGCAATGACAACACAGGAGTGGCTTGGGGTCAACTCTGGAAATGTTCTTGAGTGGCCCATCCTGAGCCAGGACTTGAATTGAATTGAACATCTCTGTGGAGAGAACTGAAGATAGGTGCCCACCGATGGTCAACATCGAACATGACAGAGTCTGAGAGAGGCTTAGAGAAGAATGGGTGAAAATCCACAAATCTAGGGGTGTCAAGCTTCTTACATCACACCCAAGAAGACTCCAAAGGGGCTTCAACTTAGAAAAGGGTCTGAGAACTTGTGTCAATGGGATATTATCAGTTGTTTTATTTTTAATAAATCTGCAAAAATTCCTAACATCCTGTTTTCCCTTTTTCCATTTTGGGGTATTGGGTGTGGCTTGATGAGGGATAAAATGAATTTAAACAAGTTTGGCGTAAGGCTGCAACATAACAAAATTGTGTAAAAAGTGACGGGGGTCAGAATACTTTCTGAAGACGCTGTAAATCACACTGCTGCTTATTAGTAATTATTAATTATTTGTGCTGCACTTTGCCAGCCATCTAAAAAATGGCAAAGCAACTGCCTTTGAGTGTGGCATGTGAAAAGAGTAGCAGACAACAAATGGCTCTGGTTTATCCTCAAATGATATTTGGATTAGGTTAGATAAGATTAGGTGAACTTTATCAATTCCAAGGGGAAATCTAGATGCATACAGCAGAAGAAACGTAAAAATACAGACTGACAGGGATAATAATACAATCAATCAGTCAATAAATAATTGTATACTGTGCAGAAATTGGAAAATGAACTTAAAAAGTATAAGCACTTCATTTAGGTCCTTGGGAGCAAGCATTGAATTGCCTGACAGCAGCGGTGCTTCTTAGCACACAGTGGTGGGATGAACCTGTTGATAAAAGTACTCCAAGACAGCGCCTCCTGGAGGGCATTTTTCATGATGGCATCCAATTTTGCCACCATCCTCTTTTCCATACCAGCTCCTTTGGTAACTGTATCTCTTCTAAGAGTCCTTGGGTACCGCTGGTTTGACTTTGTGTTGCTCACAGAGTCCCAAATGAGGCACATGACCTGCATTGTGAGGGAGCATCAGTTGCGGTACTACAGCCATGTGGTGCCATTCCGAGGCTGATCCAGCTCATTGTTGAGGACCTGAGTGGCTGGACCAGGCCAAGGGGATGCCCACATAATCCACCTAGCTGCGGCATCCAGGGGATGGGACTGGACTGCGTGTCTACCTGGGGGGGATTCTGAGTCTACCAACAGGGATTCTGAGCTGTTATGTCATGTGGTGGGTGTGGCAACACACTGTACCAGTGCAGAATCCCCAATCTGACATGACCTGACCTTCCAGTGTGACCAGGGTTTGCCCTTTGATGGCGCAGACTTTCCTGAGAAGTTTGATCAGGCGTTGTCAGGCAAGTTCCTTCACCAGAGCGCAGAAGCCCGTTACTGAATTAAAACCAAAACGGTAGAAATATCTCACAGTCACTGATTTGATGAAAAGTGGGATTTGATGAAAGCCTGCAAAGTGAGGTATGTAACTGTAACACACCTTCACACTTAGCACTTTATTATGCTGCTTCATTTGCAGCTGAACACACTAACAGCCTAAGAGATTATTTTCTTTCTCTGTCGTTTCACATTTCCCTTAACAGTTGCACAATAAACATTTACTTATTTTTATTTATCAATTGACTGATTGGATGTATTATCTGTCCTGTGAGTCTGTATCCTTGTTTTTTATGTTTTTGCTGCTGTATGCATCTGAATGTCTCCATGGGAGTAATAAAGGTTATCTAATTTAAAGATTATTCTCTATTATAAAAAAAAAAAACTTGGAAGGAGACGAGACATGATTTTATCAGAGAAACACCTACACGTCCTGCGAAATGAGGCGCGGTACACATGCAGAGCAGGTTAAAGATAATGGAAGTACGAAAATTCGAAAGTCTCAAAAAAAAGATAGGAAAGATCACATTAACGCTAACAAACGGAAATTATTACTCTGTGAAAATAATGGCATATTAGTATATTGTTCGGATTTAAACTTTAAGTCAGAGACTTGTAGATCGTCTAATTCGTGTTGCCAGCGAGAATTAAAAGATTCCAAAAATGTTGGCGCAGTATGAAGTCCCGTGAGATGGAGACTTTTAACATGTGATTCCTTCAAGTCACGCCATACTTACAACTATTTTCAAACAAGACCACAGTCATCTAACCTCTTAGTCGTGTGAATGCTTTTGTCAGACACACTTCCTGTCCTCTCAGCTCTTATAAATTTTATTAGGACAATAATTTTATACGTTCTAGATGACACGTCAATGACTAAGCGAAGAAGAAACAGCATGGAGAAACATTTGAGAAAGTCGTTTTATTTATTAGAGAGAAAGAAACGATATTCACTCACGGGCAGTTATACGTTGCGTTGTCACGATGTAAGTCTAAACACGAAATCAAAATTCAGTGCAATCTTGAAGAAAAGTTAATTCCATATATTGTTTTTAAATGTATTTTAAGTTATAAAGTTTTTCTAATTTAAAGATTTTAAAGATAAAGGTTTATCCAATCTAATTTTTTTGTGTGTGTTTGAATTGTCAGAATGTCCAGTAAATTGCTGGGAGGCCAGTGACACCAGGACAAGTGGCCTTTTACTTTGAGCCGAGGACATACGGTGGTAGGGGATTCGTTCATTTCAGTTTTTTCCACTTTCTCGATTGTCACCTTGAATATTTCATTTGTTGTACACTTCTTCATTGCTAATTTTGCTTTCAATTCACTGTGCGTATGGAGTGCTCATAGCTTGTGCGGAGTTCTGAACCAGATTTTATTTTAAGGTAACACTCTAAAAATAAGCCGTGGTCTTCATACTTTATCTCGCCTCTGAAAGCCGAAGCCTCCTTTCTAGAACGCTGTGGTTATTTGTTGCCTTTAACGTCTTGCTGCACTTCTGATGACATTTCCTGTATGAATCATTAGCACTTCTAATGTACTGCAACCTGATCTTTGCTTTTTGTTTTGGCACGCACTTCACACGGTGGACTACCAATTAAAGAATTCCTGAAGAATGTGTGGCGTAGCAGCCGTATTACACACTGGTGTTCACACATTTGTGATTCGTACACAATTTGTACAGATTAAAAAAAAAAGTCAGAGAGGCGAGATTGTGTTGGTTTGGACATGTGCAGAGGAGAGATGCTGAGTATATTGGGAGAAGGGTGGTAAGGATAGAGCTGCCAGGTAAGAGGGAAAGAGGAAGGCCTAAGAGAAGTTTTATGGATGTGGTGGGAGAGGACATGCAGGCGATGGGTGTGACAGAGCAAGATGACGAGGACAGGAAGATATGGAAGAAGATGATTCACTGTGGTGACTCCTGATGGGAGCAGCCGGAAGAAGAAGAAGAAAAAAAAAATTACATTTGCATCTTCCTCACATTTGCATCCTCCTCATTTTCTTTTAATCCCCAACTCCAGTCTGTTATCAGGTCTTGTGGTATCCTCTGTCTTCTCTATTCTCCTCTTGTCTTCTTTTAACTTTTTCTCATTCCCTATCCACTCACACAAAATCTGTCCCTGCTACTTAACTCTTTCAGGACTGATGTTGACTTTTGTCAAAATTCAGGGGTGGAGAACAGTAATGGGCTGTAAACTGTGACAAAACTCGCCCTAATGTTTTAGTTCGACTCTCTTTGGTTGAAGGAAAGTTATGTAGCTTTGTTGATTTGAGCTCAGTTCCCTGTTTGTGAATAAGTAGTGAAGAACAAACAGCATCTAAAATGGCATCAACATCTGGCGAGACTAAAACAAATGTGCAAAGCCAAATACTCCATGGACATTTGACTTTTCGGACTCTGAGTTTGATGCAAGTGTTCTGGAGATGTATATCAAAAACGAAAGTGAGGTACCTTCATCAGCCTATCGGTCCCCAGCTGATCGTGGTGCTGAACACGTTCGAGTAGCTGATACGCCTACAGCAGTGTTCGCCTAGGAGGACCACCACTTATGATGACAAGAGGTACAAACCATATTGTGTCACACTGCCACTGCCACCGCCGCTCACCTGCTGTGCAAAGACAAAACTGGCGATCGAGCCATCACTGCACAGCCACTACTGCCAGAGATGCCAAACAGCTGCCAACAGACGTTTTATGTTGATTTATGTGTGAAACCAATGCATTGGGTGCCTTTCAGAAAACAAGAAAAAATATTGAGCCCTCAAAGAGTTAAGCCTTTTTACATTAGGCTGCCCCTTGATCTTTGCCCGTTTGCTCAGTTTGGGATGTGATCTGTCAATGTCTGCTCCTCTTTGTTGGGTCCTGATTTTGTAGAACTTCACTTGTGCTTCTCGAAATCCAAATCATCAGCACACACAATTGAAATCTGCACACGGCCGGTGTATCGCTCCCTGTAAATGGTTTGCTGTTGGCCTTCCTAATGTGCCCCTTTCTAAACCCTCTGGTACTTTGTTTTTTACACACGTACCAGGAATGTCCTAAGGTTTCTGCCTTTTGCACAGTTTTTAATATATTTCTGGTAAGGGTTTAATAAGAAGTCAAGCAAAATGACCCCTTTTATTGGCTAACTAAAAAGATTACAATATGCAAGCTTTCGGGGTAAGTCAGACAACTTGCCTGAAGAAGGGGCCTTAGTTGCCATGAAAGTTTGCATATCGTAATCTGTTCAGTTAGCCAATAAAAGTGGTCATTTTGCTTGACTTCTCATTACATCCATAGTGGCTAACGCGGTACAACACCCTACTACTTACATGTTCAGGGTTGTAACTCCGCAAAAAAAAAAAACCAAACAAAACAAAAAAAGCTGCACTAGTACTAATAAATTTAAAGGCATTTTGTAAGAATAAACAATTTAAAGCCACATTAGCATTGCGTTTTTTATTTCCTTTTTCTAATAATTAATCAATCGTAAATCTTCAAAATTACACAAAAAACAAAATAATAAACAATTAAACCCTAAAAATGTTTCCAGAAAAGGACCAGTAAAGGGGCCAGCAATGAGGGTAGCACTGCTGCTTTACAACAAAGAGACCCGGGTTGACAGATGTCTCAGGTCCTCCCTGAGTGGAATGTGTATGATCCTTCAGTGTCTGTATGGGTTTCCCTACCACCGTCCAAATACACGCAGGTTAGGTGGACTGGTGATGCTTAACTGGCCCTATTGTGTGTGTGTTCACCTTGTGATGGACTGGTGTCCTGTCCAGAGATTGTTCCTCCCTGTGCCTGAATTTTATTTTGATATACTTGGGCAGGGGTGGTTCAGATGCTTACTGGGATAGGCTCCAACTGCCCTATGACCCTCACCTGGAAAAGTGGGTATTGAAAATGGATGGATGGACCAGTAAGGTATGGACTTCTTTTCTGGTTCATGACCAGTTGTGGGCTCCTTGTCTGTCTGCCCACCCACACAGGGCTGGTGTTTTGGAGCTAATGTTACCCCAATGTGGAAATTCAAATTGGGCCATTGTTGGCTGCCCACATAGGGCCAATATTTTTGCTCACACTGGGCTTACACTGAGTCAATGTCAGTTTGCTTGCTGGGTATCTATTTTGCCCACCGGGGGGGGGGGGGGGGGGCGCCCACTACAGCACCCCAAACACCTGACACAAGGGGTTGGACACAAGTTCCCATTACAACAAAGGGTTTTATTGTGTGAAACTCTTACACACACACACACACTCAGACACGTTTCCCAGACTCACGTATTATGAGTTAAATTCACAGCAGTCCTTCTGTCTCTCCTCTGCTCCTCCAGGTAAGCTTTGTCTTCCTCCTCCCGACTCTGACTCCCTGTATTGAAGGAGGCCACTCCTTTTATACCAAACCCAGGAGTACTTCTGGTGTCCTGAGACTGGGACTTGGGAGTAGTTCTGGGTACGCCTGAAGCCTCACAAAATAAGGCTCTCTAGTCTCTTCAGTACCCATTGGTGGCACCCACAGAACCCAATAGGGCTGAGCCAAAGAACTACAATTCCCATTATGCCCTATAGGTATCCGTAGTTGTACTGCAACTCGGGGGGGGGGGGGGG